>JAOTON010001801.1:700000-730141 GCA_034440635.1 Lepas anatifera
GTAATGACGGCATTTATATTGTTTTTTTCATGAAACACCGCCATAACAAATAAAATAAGTATCTTTGTTAAGCTTTCACGGCGTGGAACTACTTCAATGACTAGAGGACGAAAACAGATAACCTCTGTTGCACCTTCATAATACGATTAGAACTGAGATAGTCATGTGCTAGAGCGCCAGTTGTGTTGTGCGTCATGTGATAGTTGGGGCATTCCACGACAAATCGACAAATCGATGGGTTGAAATAACACCCACATATCTCAGATTTTCATGAAAATTTGGGACTAGGGTTCTCAGTGGCGCTGAAAACGACTGCGGTATTTTTAGTCTCATCCGGATAATGGTTTGGAGTTATAGCATCGGGAAATCCAGTATCGGACGCGTGCATCGGACTTCTCGCTTGAGTTTTTAGCCATTTAAATTAAAGGTATTCCTTCAAGAGGTTACATGAAAATAATTACAAAAGTCTCAACAATACAAATATGTAAGTTTAATTATATTAATTGGCACGAATATGTATAAAATCTAATTCCAAACTTTTGCAAAGATAAGCATACATATTTCCTATGTTTTTATTGACTTCAAAACAACTTCATGTGAAAGAGCATTGCTTAAACTACATACAACGCCGATAAAAAGAATGAAGACTACAGAGCAAAATCAGTAACGAGCACCGCAGACCAAGCCCAACACCGTCGCCGGCCACTCAGCCTGCAGTCGGCACGCCGCATAGACGCGTCCGGTTGGAAGTGGGGGTAACGGGGAGGGGGAGAACTGAACAAGACTGCGCTTCGGTGACATTGCAAATGAACTAGATGTGGTGTGGAGGCTACTATTGCTAACAGAAAAATTTGAGCCGTTCCGAAAAAAAGACTGAACGTATTACCGCAACATTCGGAACAATTCTGACACTCTGATGCATTTGCTGGAAAATGTAGTGGGAGGATTATGCGTCAGAAGCCGATTATTACTGTTGTCTTAGGTTTGTTTTAGATAGTTTTCCTTATCTACCCATACCCTAAAAAAGTTGCATGTATCCCAGTTCAATTTATATTAGAAAGCACACATCACAAACAAAAAGTCACATAGCGTCCACGCCGACAACTACTTTTAGAACTTATAAGATTAAGACATGCTGCTTTATTTAAGATCTGACCCACGGATCCGAAGAACGACTCCATCACATGGTGCCATTAAATTCCACAGATTCAGTTTGAAACTCGAACCTTCTGTTCATCATCATTCGAGACCTCATGGACAATAACGGTCTTGAAATCAACCGGTACGAACTTGTCAATCTTCAATGTTCCTTTTCTCGCGACTGCCTTATCGAAGCGTTTTCTGAGCTCAGTAGCTAATTTGAGTACTTTTTGTTGAAGCATTTTCGGTAGAGATCGAGGCAAGCAATGGAACACTGCTTTCCGTGTCCCCTTCCAAGCATGGTTGCTGAGATCGTAAGGGGATGGGTAACCCTCCTGCCAGTAAAGGTGGCCCGGGGCCTCATATCAGCGCGTGTTAAAAAGCACACTGGAGGGGAGCCTCGGAGGCCCCCACCTACTTTTTAAAGGTGGCCGGAGAACTCTTCGTGGCCAAAAAAACGTTATTTTGCTACTTTTGAGAATATTCAATGGCATGTCGATTGGTCAAATAACCTTGAAAATCGGCCCAATTTTGTAATTAAAGGCTTTGAAAGTTAAACACTTTATTTTGAGATCGCTGCAATCGCGCGGTTGCACCAGTTGGCGTACATCAAAGACCAACTGGCAACGTTATAGTGCCATATAAAACGAGATTATATGTCAAGTTCACCCCTCATGAAGGTCAAGGTCACATTTCAAGGCCATACCAGCATTCTCAACGTCATTGGTCCGGTAATTTCGGTCGCATGGTGTTACCCAGTATGACGTATATTATGCTACGACGTCATAGTTAAGATAATTCAATGTAAAGTTCAAGGTCACAGGTAAAAGTAAAATATCATGGGTAAAGGTCAATCTTCATTTCCCGTCCAACGGTTGCTATGGTGCTAGTCATGGTGAAATTATAGGGCATATGTCATATTGTGACGTCATAGGTCAATGACCTTGAATGATAAGAACCTTGAACCCCAAAAATTAAGTTTAGATTTCTTTGGACGTTCTCACTATGACCTGGCTCTGTTTTCAGTGCATTCTGGACTTCTTTGAGCTTAATCACGGTATTTCAGGATGAATACCCACACGGCTAATACTTGACCTTTATGACCTCGTTTGAACTTGACGATACTGACTTAGGTCAATTAAGATCAGTCATAATATAGATTTCAAAAGTTCCCACCCAGTCCTCAACCGGAGTTTTTCTGAGCCTCCTAGTTTCCGAGAGCTCAGGGAGCCTACCAGTCCCCCTTCCAGTGCGCGAAAGTGTCGGACGCCTCCCAGTGCAGGTGTTAAGGAATGGGACATTGATTACAATTTATTTTGTTGAATACATCCTTACCTTCACGTCCGACCAATTCCACCATTGACACCTTTTTCGTTACCAGAGACGTTTGATAGTTGCAGCGACGGCGGGCCGCGCTGGCGCACGAAACCTCACAAAAGTGGGGATCGGGACGTTTGGGAGCTCAGATCTCGCTTTCTGTTAAAGTTTCCATTCTTTTTATTACTGGATCTTATAGAGAAAAGTAGGATCTTATAGAGAAAAGTATAAAGAGTAATATGAGCCTCAAAAAAGTTTAAAATAAGTCATAGGAAAATTGTTTTTATATATTCTGAAAAATTTAAGAATGTATAATACATTTAAAATTTAATTCTGGATTTTATTTCTCATGAGCCAGAATTGGTTATTCGTCCTTCAGATACCTAGATCAAGTTTTTATGGCATTAGTAAAAGCATACAGGTAAAATTTCGTCTTTAAAAAAGACTTTAAAAAAAGACATGCAAGTAGGTATGGTAAAAATGCCTGAGGCTATAATTTTCAAACCGTAAGTCATGGAGGAAAATGAATACAAAAATCGTCATCAGCTCCATCAATAGCCCCCTGACGAAAAATACACCGAAATCTGCGACATGAGGGTGTTATCGACTTGTCGATTTGTCGTGGAATGCCCCAGTTGTGATATCAGCTGAAGACGATCTTGCCGGTATTCGCCGATAAACCATGCCGCTATTCGCCTCCAAGTATGTTTGTATATATTCGTATAGCTGGGGAGCAGATTCTCTTTAATGCATTGTTCGTTAAATACAATTGCCTGTTGAGCCGCAGGAAGTTTTTTAGATTTAGATGGAATGTTTTGAATAAGTGTAATGTTATTTTCGGTGTTGTGTGTGTGTGTGTGTGTGTGTGTGTGTGTGTGTGTGTGTGTGTGTGTGTGTGTGTGTGTGTGTGTGTGTGTGTGTGTGTGTGTGTGTGTGTGTGTGTGTGTGTGTGTGTGTGTGTGTGTGTGTGTGTGTGTGTGTGTGTGTGTGTGTGTGTGTGTGTGTGTGTGTGTGTGTGTGTGTGTGTGTGTGTGTGTGTGTGTGTGTGTGTGTACTAATTTTCGCTACCTTCTAACTGTGATTGCCATGCAATGTGGGTACCTCCTCAGAACATTTCTGGCTATGCCACTGCATTGTTCCATCTATCAAAACTTGAACTATCAGTGCTGCCGCAGCAGACACGAATCCGATCCTGTTACTGCCACCACTGTCTGTCGGGATAGTCTCCTAAAGCTTGAAATATTTTTTCGACGAGGTTTCCCTTCTTATCCTTATATGAGCACGACTTGTCCTGACTTTGTGGACAAACACTCAAATTCTAATTCTTGTGTCTATTTTTGCAGCAAAATTAAATAAGCAAGGCGAAAATAGAGTTATTGGAACCGGATTCCAGACATTAACGCGCATAATGCAAATTAAGCAAGCTTTAAATTCTGAAAATTTGAAAAAGGACGTGAAATGCAGTGGCGGCGCTTGAACATCATGACAGCCTAGGCACGATTGGCTTAGAGGTAAGGACGTCGCCCAGGCTTTTTACCTGATATTAGATAGGGGCGATTTCAGCAGGTCGGCTGGAGAACGGGGCAAGCTCAAGTGGATTAGCAAAAATAATATTTATGGTTAAATGTTTAATATCATGAAAATTGAAAAAATACAAAAACATATGTCGGTGGATTGTGGAAACGGTTATGCAGCAGTATATGAAGGTACAAGGCTAAATTCAAGGATAGGTAGGTCGGTAAGTAAGCCGGGAAGGACAAGGTACTCACGAGAGTTTCCCTTTCAAGGACAACTTCTGCACTTCATTGTTTATGACGTCCAATTTCTCGCTGTAGGATCGATTTGTGAACGGATTTTTTAAATTTCATCCGCCAGATTTTGTGCCATGACTCACGTTCTTCATAAGGGTTTCACAAATTAAATATCTCGCTAATAATTGCTAAACAACTGCCCGCACTAGAGAAGGCTAGACATCCGCGAATACAAGAATGCCAATAAACGAATCCGCTGTAATCAAGGTCCTAAGACGCGGCATCGCACGTGCTAGTTCCTAAGGCAAGCCTGGGTTGCTGATTTAACTCGCGTTCGAATGAATGAAGTATTAGAGATGTCAATCAAAAAGCACACGTTGGTTTGCCACGGTGTGAGGCAGATTCAGCGAAATCGCCAAGTGCCTAATATCATTTGTTGACGGTAAGAGCTGCGAAGGTGGATTCTCAGAGATGCAAATTATCGGCTCTTTGACCCAGTGATCCGAAAAAGGAATATTCTCGGTAACTTAAACATCGAGTCAAATTATATTTATTCCACATAAAATACATACCTACTTCGACGTTTAAAAGTGGCTAGGCAGTGCCTAATTTGCCTCTATGGCAGCGCCGCCACTGGTGAAATGCTACTTACAAAAAAACTTCAGGCTTGAAATATCATTTGATGCGATGATACACCCATTTCCTACACACAAAAGAGCGCACTAATTGCTTGATTATTTTACGAGAAATTGAGAACTTGTTCAACATGTTCTTCCTGGGGGCTAAACTTGAAAATGCATCCTTGAGCATCTTCCCTTTCTTACCACGTGTTTTACACACCGCCGCTCCCATCGTTTCTCTTCCCTACCAGCGATCGATTGGCAGCGCTGAACAGCGTCGATCGCGATGCCTTCAGCGGACGATTTGCCGCCGCCCCCGCTTCATTGCTGTTACAGCCAGGCCCCAGTACCCCGCGGTGCGTCACATTCGTCGACTCAGGCGGCTGCGCAGCCACCGAATCAAAGATGGCGGCCGTGCCGAGTCGTCCCGCGGGATCTGTTACCACGCGCTGCCACCGCGCAACGCGAGATTGGAGAATCAGCCCAGATAAACTCGGTGTTAGGAAGTTGGCGATAAGCGGTTTGCTTTGGTGTGGTCCTGTTTTGTAGATGAAACGGCTTTGTTTTGGCTTCGGGTATGACTTTTTCTCGCCGTGGACATGTCAGACGAGAAGTAAGGGGCAAACTCTGCAATGGTAAGTTATGAACATGCTAAAAATTAACTGTTGGCCGGAGAGGACATAACAAGTATGTTATTATATTACACCGAGCTTCAACAGGGGGCCGAGATAGCAAGTGTTAATCTAGCATAAGTGCCACAAAGTACTGCTGAGAGAAGAGAGGTGGCTGATGCAACTAGGTACCTATAGATACCAAAGAAAACATTTGGTTTACTAAGTCTGGAGTTTTACCGATACCAGTAGAAAGCACTATTCGAGAATTGCACCAATTAGCCAGAAGTATTGCTGCCCCCGTGTTTCCAGAGCAGGTTTCCAGAAGTTTCCAGAGCCCTGTTGGTCGCGACGCCCTTTGAACTGGTTTATTGAGCGATATCAGGTAAAGTACCGCGATATGTTTCGCATTGAACACGGTGATCACTCGATTCTAACGTCGCAGTGGGTTGAAAACACAGCCCTGAATGAAGTCCCAATGGAAGTTCGTCGAAGCGAAGAGCTTGAATAATGCCATAAAATAGGGGAAGTCCGTGCAAGAGTACGCACTTAACTTTCTAAAGGCTTTCATTTTTCTCTTACGTGTCTAACAGCCAAGCTTGTTATATTGTTGTTTAGCCTGAAAATTATATATGTATGGACAATGTTGCAACTCAATGTCTTTGAAAGAAACTCGCCACGAACCCATCAATAATGGAAAGTCCCGAGCGTAGGTACTCTTGCCGTAGTGGATTGGTAAGAGTACGCAAAAGAGGAGAGTGGAGTACGCATTGATGCCCCGCTGCGCCTTAGGTGCATAGACCACGTCGCGAAACTTTTTTCGCCAAATTAGGCGATTGTAGGATTTCATATCGTCGTAAATATACAAGAACTATGATGCAATGTTTGGTTTTTCATATATGGATTACGAACTCTGTCCCGCGCGTAAATGATTTTTCATATTTCTTAAAGGGAATGTGGCACCTTTATAACGTGATTTCAACTGAGATAGCCAAGTTGTAGAGCATGCCGGAAAACTCGGTAATCAAAATATCATTTGTCTTGAAACTCCTAATTTCCGTAGAGAAAAGCTGAAAACCTATCTGAAATGTACCCGAAATGTACCCAAGGAGCAGGCTACAGTTGTCAGCTGTTGGCGTGACGTCATGCTGACGTCACGGTGGATAGTCAGCCTGTTGAACCCTATTGAATATGGGTTAGTAGCTGCCAGATCATGACATCATGCACAGGCGGAGGTTTATTTATTGCCATAGAGGAGCATTTTAAGTATCAAAATATTGAGCTTGTTGTACATTTTTTCAGAAAAACCATGGACATTTCCATGATTTTTGGCTAAAACTACCCCTAATTGCACTAAATTCCGAGATTCAACCAGGGTGCCACATTCCTTTTAAGCATGCGTACTATTGCACAATGGTCTGCTCCGACTCTTGCCGGACATACTCCCTTGGGAAGAAAGGCTTCCATAAACATGTTGGCAGGCGTTTTAGCGTGAGCTCCATTCCTGCAGCACAGTCCTCGCTCAGCTTTCTTACTGATGACAGACCGTAATACAATACTATTGACAATTGAAGCATGGTCTACATGTTTACTTAGTTAGAAATGTTACATCAAGGGTGCCCAGAAACTTGTTTTTCTCTGCACTCCCGCAGAAAGAACAGGAGCACGTGGAATTGTTATGAGGAACCAAGCCACTGACTTTGCTTTTTTATACTAGGGTATCCACCACGTCAGTAGTTGCTAAGAAACCAAACAGCTGCTGTGTACTCTTCCCGCCCTTACCATCATATGAGCCTTGAGACTGCCTGCACTGTGATATAGGCAGACCCAAGTTTTGGAAAGCCAACATTGTCCAATGCATTGGGTAAAACTGGCGTTGCACGTTTACTTTAACCCTTGCCCCGGTGGCGGGTACAAGCCACCTTCGCCCTGGTGAGGGGCTAAAAAAGACCCCCACGATCTCCAAAACTAAGAGAGCTAGGACAAAGCACAACATGGCAATCAAAAGCTCTTCAAAAATCATATCGAAAACACTTCAGCCATTTTTCTCGTCAGGTCAATATCAAGGTCACCAGAGGTCAAAATAGGTCAAAATCGCTAATATGATGTGTACTAAGAAAACCTCATTTATCTCAGAAATTATGATAGCTAGAAATATTTTTTTAACATCATTCAAAAGCTCTTGATGTTGCTCTTTCATCATAATGGAAATGATTTTCAAGTCAGGTCAAAGCCTAAGGAGCTACAGGTCACTGAATATTGGGAATGTTATTGGGAATGTTCATAGCCACTCATGCATAAGGGCGTTTCTTTTTCGCTAATAACTTCCAAACCAAGCAAGATGCAGCCATAGTTGATGCACCATTGCAATCCTCTCGTCAATATGAATCAAATGATATGTAATATTGCTATGCCAGGTTAGATTTAAAATTTGACATAACCCAGATCAACGGTATGACCCAACTTGAACTGGTATAGTCATGATGTATATCATTTGACTTGCAGTGACTATACAAACACTTTGGTGACAAAATAAAAGTTCTCTCTTTGTTTGTTCAAAATTTAAAGAGTAAAATACAAAAAAGTTTATTTAACCTAAGGTGACCTTTCAAAGATCAAAAGTCAAAATTTTTGGTTTAAACTTCAGACATGGCCTAAGAGCAAGTCGTAACCGATTTTTGAAGTTTATTCCATCCATACTTACTGAGAAAAGCCCATTTCGTGATTTTCCCCATGTATTTACAATGGGGAGGTCATGCTCTGCACATGGCCTTAGGTCACCAATATACAAATCCCGGAACATATGTGGTAGCTCCTGGTGGGCCCAATATTTGGTATGAGTTTCAACTTGATCGATTAACCCTCCTTTTAGTTATGCAGTCCTAAGCATGGTTTGAGGTGAGGTCACTTCACCTGGCCTGGTGACCTGACCTGATATGACCTTGAGCTAAAATTTTCAGGAAAGATGTAAAAGATGATGAAGAAATAGCTAAACTAAGTTTGGCGGCTCTGCGCGCCACCGTTTTTTTGGTCACTTTGGAAAAATCCGAGAGGGTCTAAAAAGACCCCCACCCGGGCGAAGGTTAACACGCGCCCCGCTGGGGGGCTAAATTCGCCCCCTCCTGGCTTTCCCCAGATAGCTAAAAAACAAAGAGACGCAGAACAACGAAACTTACAGCACCTTATCCCTAATTGATTTGACCCATTTGACCAAATTTTTGAGGTAAGGTCGTATCAGGCCAAGGAGCTATTCAAGGTCAAATGACCCGACCTCAAAACTTAAAATCACGAGTTTGAAGCGGCGCCCAGGGAACATCAGCGAACCGATCATTTGAGCAAAACTTTCACAATATAATAAGGTCATTAGGGTCTACAAATCTGCTATCTCGGAATTTTGATATTGCTGACCTAAGGTGGGGTCAATTTTTGGTCGCCCCATGACTCCCATGACATAATATTATAAGTCTATAGTGAAAAATAGAATGGGCTCGTTTTCAGTAAATACTGGATAGATAAAGCTAAAAATCCTCAAACCGTCTATTCTTACCACGATCTTGACCATAATCTTGATTTTTGAGCATCTGACCTCTCAAAGGTCATGTCAGGTCAAGGAAGTATAGTGTAATTGTTTTGCCAATATCTTCTCACTAAATTCGAGATAAAGCTCCTATTATGCTTGCATTGTGCTTATATTGTCACGGGGAGTCGATTGATATGCAGCATGACCATACCAGGTCACTTTGTGACCCTGACCTAGCTCGAGGTCAGGTCATTTTAATTATTTGACCTAGCAAGGTCATATTATACATCATTCGATTTGCCGCGATGAGAGAAATCCAATGATGCATAAATATTTTCTCTAGCTCTCCTGAGGGCAGATCTAGAGAGAGAAACGTACACTGCTCTGTAGTAAGCCTATGGAACTTCCTTTGACCTATGCTGACCTTAATATTGACCTGACATAGAAATTCTTCTTATAAAATCTCTTCGTCTTGTCAAGAGCTTTCGAATGCTGCCCGTAATTTTTCTGTAGCTTTCGTGGGGAATGAGATACGGAGGGGGCGAAAAACGCCCCCAGCGGGGCGCGTCATGCCAGGGACCCCAGCGAGGCACGTGTTAACTTAGCCTTGGGAAACAATTTGTTTGTGGGCAGGGCTTCTCCCGGGATTTGAGCTGAATTTTCAACCGAAATGTTCCTTGGCGTCGGCAGCCTCTTCAGAAATGAAGCAAAATGTTATCCATTGAAATCTTTAGAGTCTAAGTTCTCGCCAACGTTTCACCGATGTTGAGATACGATTATGGAACCATTCACCCGGCTTGTCACCCGGCCAGGCTTGTCAAACTCCTGGTACATTCCACCACAGGGTATATGATAGGACAGGCAGTGAATTGCAACAGCCAGTCTTAGTTGAAATGCCAAGAGCGGTTTCATAGGCTCAAATTGTGAATAGCAATCAGGCTTGGGACTGTTCCACGATATGTACTATACGATGTATGCATGTAGGTATTTTCAGAATGTTTTGTATGTCTTTCTCATTTGAATTTTTTAGTCTTACAAAAATCAAACATTATTATGAATTTGATCGCCCGAAGTGACAACTACAAACATTGGAAGTTATTTTTAGGTTATATAGCCATCAGCGCGCTGCCTGGAACACGCTGATAGCAACATGCACGAATAGAAATGTGCAGGCATGGTTGGGCCCGCTTCTTAACCCTCGCACTTATCCTGTTTTTGCCACTTTCGCATTTACAAAGGTGGGGCGGGGGTGATGTTATCATCCCCTTTTGCGTTTTGCCCGTAACTGACAGAGGAGATTACAGGCAAAAACCAGGGTGTTGCTCGTCACGAGAGCTCACAGTTGAAGCCAATGTTATAAACCTAGGCCATCGGTCACCTCTCAGGTCATGTCAAGGGTTTGATTATCAAGCCCAATTTTTCCACTCTGGATGTTATTAAGCAGGATATCAGGTAAATGGGCTTATAATATTGACTTGGGCCTCTATTGGAATGCGTCACGTTGGTGTGGAATTCTTATAAACGAATAAACAAATAATCACACACAGCGCGCAGACGCTGAATTCGAGTTCAGCTCCGAAATATGATTTTAGAATTGTTTTAATCCCTAATTTTGTGATATAAAAGTATTAGGCTGCAATGAGCAAAACCCCATATACATATAATTCACCAAGTTCAACCAAGGAAAAAAGGTTTTTGAGGTCACCAGGATCTACCAAAATTCACAGAAGATCAAATGGTGTCATTTGGCTCTGGATATTCTGAGCCTTGCACCCAAGCTACGTATGAGGGAAAAGCAGCACAAAGCCTTAAAGGAAGCAATTCGCCTTATAACTGCACTTCCGGAATGACGTGATAGCTCGGTGATATGGTGTGATCTGAGGCTAATTTTTGCTTTAAAAAGATGCACGTTGTGTTAGTGACAACTTCATAATCTACACATAGTGACGAGTGCCGCTCCGTAACCGTTTTCGGACCGCATCCAAAGAGCCTTGGGGGTTGCCTTGGGTTGAAACGACCCCCCCCCCCCCACCCCACCGTGCAGCAGAGGTGAGAGGTTAGCTAACACTTTATTTAGCATTTGAGTGATCATAGTCTTGATCTATCTCAGAATTAGACTATAGTTGACGGCTGACTATCCATGCGATATTTGTATTCCGTTCTCGTTCTGAAATGCCTTCTTTCCTCCTGTTTGTTTGAGGATGATTGTATTCGTTCGAATGATACATAATCCAGCTCCGAAGGGGACTTGTTTATTACTTAACAGATATATACGAGTGACATTTAAACGATAAAAATATGTACAGTGAGTATGTGCAGACATCAAGGGACAAGAATCCCACAGATCGTCTTATATACAGATAAAATGGCACCCTCATTTAATTTTACACATCATCTCTTGACAGCGAGCTTCATCAGCAGTCCTACACTATCGCACACTAAGTTCCATGAACATAAGATGAAATCACTGCTGGTGCTAATGTGCAGGGCTCAATATCTATCTAAAAAGATGTGCACCACGCGCTATCACTCTAATCGCTCCATCACATTACCCACTTCACATTTGATCCTTGTCTCGCTCATAGGAACACATCGACATACGGCAATGATCTGCAACAGAATGACTAGATAATCAGGACTGCATTCTTCTTTACTATTCTCAAAAGTGGAAAATACGTTCCCCGAGCCAGGCTCGGTACATATGAGATGTACCTTCACCCAGAATACAACAAGATGGGGAGAATCCATCGACAAAGGTGACAACTCGCATTTATGCACGTGCGTATGTATGTATGCACATCCATACATACATACAAACACTCGACAGGCATATAACCAAAACTTCAATACCTATAGTGAACACTTTAAGTGGGTGAATTAATCTTTAAAAAATCATGACGAAAGTGAATGGCAGAGAGCATTCATCCCTGCAGAATCTGCAACGCAGGAATCATCTGGGGCTGTGTGCGAATTCAGGGCCGAAATGACCGCTCCGGCTCCAGTTGCAGCCATCTTTTGAATTTTTCCGCCACTGTCCTGGGTGAATATTTTTAGACTTCTGGTCCAGTAAATGTGTGGGGAGCGGGAAGCGGTATTATGTCATATCAAATAGTGGCTAAAAATAGCCATCAAAGTATATCATGGCTAAGAAGATTCAAATCCAACCTTGTCTATATCCAAAATTTTCCATACAAATCCAAGCCCACCCGCTTGCAGACCACGATTATCGAACGGAAGCCAATGCATATCTAAAAATGTGGCTTTTGGGCTGCAACTGACTAGACCATGTGTGCCTGAGAAGACTGAACATTTCAGCATTATTACATCATTTCAGCCATTTGCTCATTAATTAGTGGAAGATACTTTCCCTAATGAATGAATAAATAGCTAAAATTGTATAACACAGTTTTGAAGCAGTTTGGCTGTCAGATGCACATCGCTCAGTAGATCTGAGACTAATTGAAATGTGTCTGGCCGATCCAGTTCAATGCGTCGACAGTTTGGGAGTGATTCAGATATCCAATCCATGATAAGCTCCAGTACCCGCTGTGTGACAGGGCCGAACATTGGCTGCTGTTCAGTTTTAATACCTCACCACTTGTTCCAATTTAGATACTGCAGTTGTGAGATGGTGGGGCTTATGTTAGCCGCAACCAGTACGCATTGCACTGTTTTAGAGATATTGTTCCGTTTTCAGGTATTCATTTTTTAGAGGTGAGTCGTAACCAGCTGTCATCGATTTTAATATAAATATCTAATTTCATAATCGCAAAAATAATAATTCCATTATTTCTGTTTACGTATCGGCTATTTTCTTCGCTCACTTGGGGTTCTTGTGCTGAAATTTAATTATTTCCGATCGGGGGGGGGGGCACCTTCCTGGGGGCGCCATCCAGTCCGGGGGCGCCACTTTGACTGGAAAAACCTATCAGATGGGCGCAAAATCCTATCTGTGGGTTTCGCATCCTTACGCTACCTTTCAGGGGGCGCCATCGACCTTTCAGAGGGGCGCCGTGACCATTTCAGGGGGCGCCGAGGGTCGATGGGGGGAGCACGTGCCCTCCTTTCCCCCTGGATCCGCCTATGTGGGTAAGTTAGGATCTGGTTACAAGCTATCAAAATATGCACTTCGAATACTCTTCCAAGTATAGTTGTAAGACATCGAGAAGCCAGCATGATGTGAGCTACACCAGATCATGTCAAAATAAAAGTAATCATCATTTGAAGGATGCAGATCGCTGAGTATCAAATACTCAATATATATATCAATCACAAGAGACCAGAAAAATGAGATAAGCAAAATCGTGGCAGGCAGCTCGGCCGACTCTGGTTACCTATTCAAGTGCCATGTCTAACACTGCCCAGTGCCCAAGAGCTATGACCCTCACATAGCCGTTAGTATGTACGCCTGTAAGAGCACCCACTCATGACTAGGTCACACCAAATCCAATCACACAACAGTACTCCTGAGATTGCTAACATCCTACGTCAACTCCCACTTTTCCTAACATACCAGACTTCAAGACGGGGACTGTCGCCCTCCAGAATGATACCGGAAGTTAGAACCGGCTTTAAACGGGCCTGAATCAGGCGCAGTAGCTATTTTTAGCTTGGTTGCATCCATTACAAGTAATGTGTGCGCTTTGAAAATGTATATATTAAGTCCTATATACTCAGTCCTAACCCTGACTTTGCCGGAGGTATTTTACACCCTCGCCCTACCGGGAGAGGGTCAATTTGAACCCTCCCCCAGCCGTTTGGAAACTCAGAAAGATACAAAGACGTGGTGAGTTCCAGCGCGTTACTTGTGATTTGAATTCCACGGAGGCATATCATTGCCCAACCTGAGGTCAATTGGTGACCTACAGAGATCTTCTGCTTGACCTAAACGTGCTAAAATCACGCCAGACACAGTCACGACGTGGTTTTGTAGAACAATTTGGTAACACAACATCACAGTCGTGTGTGCTGACATTTTTGAAAGTTCTGTACGTCCAAAGAATACCTACCGGCTGAAGAGGTCAACAGCTGGCCTTTGCGACGCGATATAACCTAGTGAGTTTTGTCCTCTCCGAGTAAACGTTTCCGCATTTTGAATGTTGGATGTTTCTACAATAAGGTCATTTGAGGTCCCAGACCTTGAATAACTTTGGAAGGTCAAAGGTCAATAAGTCACTCGAGGGTTATCCATGGTCTTGGGAACCGATGATAGCTGCATACGCAAACACGTGAGTTAGATTACACTGGTGAAGGTCATTCAAGGTCAGTGACCTTGTTTGACCCTTAGAGTATTTTCTGGCCTTGGGTGACCTTTTTGCTGACAAACACTCAAAGGTTTAACTGTTTGGTTGCGAACGATCGATAATATCCATGGTTTTAGGGAATTCAGTCTGTTCAGTTACCAGATTCAGGACAGGCCGGACTCTTGTATGATAGCCGAAGCCTCACAGTGGCCGCGTCGGCTTACTGCGTCTGGTTTACACAATCTCATGGACGCCAGTTGAGCCGAGAAGCCTTTTTGAAACGTGGAAAGGGCGGAGACGATGATAATGAGCACGGAAAGCATAGCTAGAATTACCATTACTGCCAGGTCACAGGGGTCGTGGTATTTAACTTATCAGACTGGTTTCTCGCAACCGCAGTGTGGACTCCCCTCTCACATAATACAGTGTCAGCGAGAAAACGTGTTTCGAAAGGTCAGAGTGTGCATGTAGGGAACACAAAATTCAATGCTCCAACTGGCTTCTCACAACAACAATTTGGGGTTCCCACTCTCGCTACAGAGCGCCAACGGGAAAACCTGCAGAAAAGGTCACAGAGTACCCAGTTGAAGAACAGGACACTCCATACTCAAATTGGCTTCTCACAGCAGTTTGGGCTTCCCACTCTCGGTCCGCGGGAAAACCCGTGTGAAAGGTCACAAAGTACCCGGGGGGAACACGAAAGAGTCTGCAGCTGAAACCGGGAGGAATAACGAACTTATCATTTGCACCCTTAGAAAGAGAAAATAGGCTTCAACTAAAGAAATGTTTTGAGGTCGGTTTGATATTAGATATCTCTCTGTTGTTTTTTTAGGGGGGCGGGGGAATGCTGGAAAAGGGTAGTATTTGTTCCATCATGTTATGACAGCCTCATTCCGATGTTCATTTTGTAACTGAATTGAAAATTTGGGCTAATAACATGCAGTGTCAGGTCAGGAGTTCAGGTAGGCACAGTGGCCAAATATTTTTCAGAAATGATCAATACTTCCACGAACACAATTTCAACTCCACCATACGAAACTCGCATTTTGAGCCTACTAGTTATTAAAGTCAAGCTTCAGCATACAGTTCATTTAGAATGTTGTTTAAAGATTGTACTTCTATTTTATCCGTTGGCGCATCACTAATTGAAACCACCAGACAATACCACAGACCAAAAGGTACGCAGGACATGATCTGCAATTGCTTTCTAACAGAGCATTATCGCGTCCTATAAGACCAATAACTCCTCAGATCTGATTTTTGTTGCCTTTTGCTCATTATCCCGAAACAAATTTCCATTTTCCTAACTCAGAAATGATCGGGTGATTCCCCGCCAAAATTGGCGGACACTCCCCCCTCATTTTGGTGGCAGTACCCTGCACATTGCTCGCATCATAGGGCGCTCCCAAATGACTATTTCCTGGTTCTAAGCCGGCGTCAGCAAGCAGCAGTTTCCTCACGCTGCGTACATCTACACCAGGCTGGTGAGTGAGGGTCGGCATGTGGGGGTGTAGGGAGACGAAGAGGGGTAGAACAGGGGCGTGTACCCCGCCATCGACACCGACGGCGATGGCTGGGGAGGTTGGCTGGTCGCTGCAGGCTGTTCTGATGTCACCGCTGCCTTAGCCGCCGCCGAGCCCTCGTGGTACAGGATGGGCACGCGGACCAGCCTCTGCGCGGCGTGCGCCATATTGGCCGCCTCCAGCTCGGCCGCCAGCTGCCGCTTCCACTTGTTCCTCCGGTTCTGGAACCAGATCTTCACCTGTGTCTCGGTCAGGTGCAGCGAGGCAGCCAGGCCAGCGCGCTCTGAGCTGGAGAGGTAGCGCTTCATGTCGAACGTCGACTCCAGCTGGAACACCTGACTTCGAGAGAACACCGTGCGAGTCTTCTTCTTGCGCCGATCCTTCCCGAGGTCGTCGCCGCCGACAGCGCCGCGCTCGTCGCCGTCGTCGATGGTGTCCACGGACGGAGGCGCCGTGACGGAAGGAGGCGACTTCCGGTCAGCAGGCGGCGGTGGAGATGGTGGTTCTGCCGGACAAGACAGAGTACTGTCAGATCCGTCAAGTTACCAATGTCCACCTACTAATGCATCTTCGCTGTTTTGCCTGGGCAACAGTTACCTCGGCTTTATTCGCATTTTTTTCTTGTAGAGGTAAAACAGAATTTAAAAGGCGTTTTCCAATTAGGAGGAAGTTAAGGTACGAAACAAACATTGTGCGAGTCTTCCTCTTGTGCCGGTCCTAATTTGAGTCCACAAAAGGACAGTGAAATGGCGTGCGATTTCTAAAACTTACTCATTATATGACGCCGAGTGTTTTTCAAATAGCTTTTGAAATCAAGAAGGGCACACTCAGTTGAAGTGAAAATGATATTGCACAGCCCACAACAGGGCTGCCTTCTGTTTCAGGGCACGGGAAATCCTGACATAATCAATATTATGTGGGATCTGTTTTATCGCATAGATAAGCTGATTTTGAAAAATACTTAAGGAGGAACGTATTAACCCTATTTCCGTCGGGCTCCCGGCTACCCCTATTTCCGGCAGGGGGCAATATCGGCCCCCCTAAGATCTCGTAATCTAACCGGCCGATTTTGAAAATTCAAAGTGCTATAGATTCCCTGACGCTAAACTTTATTTTGAAAAAGAAAATTTCAAAATTTTGTTTTTAAGGAGAAAGTCGTGCAAAATATACAATTTTTGTGTATTTTTTAGATTTTCCATAACCCTTGTCTCTGTTGTACGATTTTCACAAAACTAGTTCAGATTTACAAATAATTGACCCAAAATTGTCATATACTCGAGTTACGCAAAATTCGAAATTCATGGCAGTTCCAGGACCAGGACTATGAGGGAAATATATACAACCTAAAAGTTTTTGTTACGCGGATTAGAAGCCGTGATATACTGTTGGCATCTTTGCACATAAATAAATGAAAAAGTGAAAACTCATCAGGGGCGGATGCAGTAAGGTAAAACAGTGGGGTAAAATACATCCCAACAATATGCGAGTGGTATGCATGAGTATATTGTCCTCGACTAGTTGAAATTTATTTCTGTATTTTTACCCTCCATGGCGCTCTGGGAAGGGGGTGACATAGGCGGATCAGGACCTCGTCGTGGGGGGCGGGTGGGGGTGATTGAAACACTTTTTAATATACAACGATATTGAGTCGCGGCGGTGATACTGGCTGGGAATATGCATTTTGAAATGTGTAGTGACTGGACACGCCTCTGGTAATCTAGAATTTGGTTATAACTATTTTGATTTTCTATCCCAATTGTATTCGCCTGGCACGGCTGTAAGCAGTCTTCTCACTTACTAACGTTTAGTCCTTCTTGTACATTCCTTCATTTTGAACTGCTGTAACCGCCCCTGATGAATACAATAGTGACAATTGTGAATGCACTATCATCTCACATAAAAATGATATAATAAAACCATATAACTGGTATCAGGATCAGAGAGACGGCTCCTTTAAAAGACCCATCGCATACGATAATACTTGGTTTGTGGATAGAACCTCCCCAAAACCCAGCCTAGCTCCGCCCCTGGTAAATATATAATATTGACATTTGAAACCTGCCTGTCTAGTTTTAGGAAAAGTAGGAGTTTAAGTTCTATCGCAGCCGTTTGGAGATATTCTTGAAAGCCTTGGGGGCATGCCCCTGCCGGAATAGGGTTAACGTGGGGCCCAAAGGGGATGGTGGCTTGTGGATGCCCTTGTTTCAGCCACCGGCCGGGTTCGTCCCCCGGGCCTCTGATAGTCGTCGCCAAACCTTCACGGGTGGTTGGCGCGCGTGCCTGGGTTGGTGGTGTTAATTATTATTGGGGCCCAAAGCTTCATTCCAACTGCAGGTGCCCCACGTGGCTCGGCCTGAACTGCCATCGCATTCTAGACAGGCACGTATTATAAGGCACCGTGCAGAATTTGAGCTGCATTTTTGAGGCCGTGTTTTATGTTTGTTGTTTTATAGTGCAAGCTGTTACGTGTGCCCATATGGGAAACATACACAAAGATAAAAGTAATCTTATGTTTAGGACATGAGTTACCTATGTGGACATCGATGAGATATTGCCTGTCTTCGCTTATGATGGTAAACAGGCTTAATTATTTTCGTTTCTCGTGTGAAACGGTTATGATTATGTGTCAGGCGCTGATGACATTTTATCTGTCTTTCTAATTTGATATGCATTTAAAACAAACGCAGATAGAAACAATATGACCCCTTCCAAAAACAATGAGGCTCTTACAGTTCTAAGCAATATAGAGAAACGTTATTCCTGGCAGCAGGAATCTGGAGTCTGTCCCAGTCAATTTGCATTAGAGCCGGGGTCGGTAGACTGCGTGCCACCCGCACACGCCTCTAAATGCTCGATGTCTGACACACGCGCCGTGCGAAACAGTCCTCGTTCCCAGGTCACGTGACCGCCGGGAGGCATGCGGCGCCCTTAGTGTCACGGCGAACTTTTTGTTTCACTGGAATGAACCTCAACCGTATGGTTCTAGAACGCAACGCATTTTTGTTTTTACGGGTGGCTGCTTGTGCACTTTTTAGGAGAGTCGGATATTGTGATGTGTTCAAAAGGCTGACGGTGAAGTTGGCCCTAAAATAGAAAGAAAAAGAAACACAAGGAAACCGAATGAATTCTATCAGAATACCAGTTCTAAGCATTTTGATGTGTCCCCTTTTTTATCTCCACCATAGTGCAGTTAGTAAAAGCGTTTCGGTTGAATCGGATGGGATGCTGGTAAAAAATTGTTTGTCCTTGATCAATCGCTATTTATTTACAAAGTTAGGGTCATGTAGTCCGGTGACTGAGCAATGTGTATGCAATGGCCAAAATACTTTGAAATTATTAGATCGTTTTAGCTATTTACTTTTAAACAGCCGGACGTGCCGCTCTTGCAGCTTTATCAGGGGCTAGAATATGTAAAATACAGACAATTTAAAAACAAACATCAGACGCAGGAAAATCTCAGATCACATCTTCGATTACAGACTAGATATTTGTCTATATTTTCTTAGTTCCTAGTAACGACCAGATGATACGAAAACAGAAAGCACACTTCTGGCCGATAGAGGATAACGGCTGCGTGGTGGATAGCAGCGCCATTTTAAATTGATGATTATAAATCACCACGTTTTCCCCTTTTCCTTTCATTTCTTACCTCTTATTAACACCGCATAAAATCAACATCTGTCGTTACTCAACCACGAATAAGGACTTAGAAAATGCAATATCGAGAGCAGATATAGGGACAATAGCAGTGCTCAGCAATATCCCAAGCTCTAAAACTCTCCCTCCTCTCTCTTTTACACGCGAGAAGCTTGTGATGGAATCAGCACCTTCCTGAAAAGCGCCACGGTGCCGTAAGACCTGGGAGCAGCTGGTTTAAGTGGACACCCTGCTCCAAGACTGCCACTCCTCTCACACTACCCGCCCACGGCCGAGGCAGTGCCCCTTCACTTCCGTCCGGACAGCAGCGATGTCCTCACCGGCACAGTGTGGCAGCACGCGCACATCGGCCACGTGGCAGTTGTCGCCGCCGACGGCACCACCGCGGCGGCGACGGTGTTTATTCGACAGATTCGAACGGGCGAGATTAATCCGCCGTGCGAGGGGCGCATTTTACGGCCTCCTCTCATTAAAGCGCATATTAAGCTCCTATTGAGGGCTTTTAACATGGCGTGTGTGGGGGGAGCGCCGATGGCTTTTTGATAGAGATCATAATCACAGGTCTGTGGAGCGCAGCCTGGCCGTCGGGGATAAAGGCTCAGGACGTATTAATCCCTGGTCCATCGCGTCGCTCTAGGGGCGCGCCTGAGCGGCATTCAGTGGGAAACCTCGCCGGGCCGGTGTAATTAGTACTCCCTGCTGCCGGGCGGCGCTGGCTTCCACCGTTGTCGGCTGCCGTCTTCACAGAGACCCGCCGCCCGGGCTCCGGCCGCCAGGCCCTGCCACCGGAGAGCTCACACTTCTCTCAATGGCCTAGGCAGGAACAGCTTGCTGTGAAGCTCGGAACAATATTGTTGGCCGTTTTTTATCGGAACATTTTCCTAAGCGCTGTCTGTTTGTTACACTTTTATTCATCGCTAGAATAGGGCCCTGCTAGATTATGAAAAACGTTTTCGCAGACAATTAGTCTCGCAGTGAAATTCCCTGGTAGAAATGAACTATTCAGGCTTATTTTCCATTTAGAAAACCATCCCTCATTTGAATGGGAGTAGGAATGTCCAGAACATGGGGAGAGGGGGTGGGCAATGTGCATTTCAAGTCAATTTATTTCCAGTATACGCCATACTACAGTAAATTACAAGTAAAGATACAAGGTGCATCTTATTCATAGTATTAATGGTTAAGAATCATGGATATTGGGGAAAGGAGGGGCCATGGCCTCCCTGCCTCTCCCCTGTCCAAGTGCCTATGAGCATGGGTGTCAAAACAAGAGGTGAGGCTCCGGGAGAGCGTATCCCTTGTTAGTGAATCCTGAAACTCCACTTTTATCTGTGTTAGGAAATCATTCCGGAAAAGTATAAACATTCTTTAATTGCCCGCTCAGGGGCGGTAAATACTTCAGAAATGTTTTGACCGTACCCAATGGGTTTAGTATTTTATGCTCTATCTTCTTTCGTCCGTTGAGAATGCGCGAAGCACCAGAGAGGGGGACTAAGGCTCAGTAGTGTCCGTGCACTGCTGTCCAGTAGTGCTGTGGAGTGTTCCCATGTTTCTTTGCTTTTGAAATGTTTTTAGAGGAATGTTGATCAAACTCTCGTTGCCAGTTATATGTACGCTCAAACATTCTGTTTACCAATTCGGTGTGAAATGTGTACCGCGCCGACACCACGCTGATATTTTGGCACCAGAAACCTGTAAAATGGCTTAGCTAGAAAAATGAAGACAAATAAACTGAAATCAAGACTTATGGCTGTTTCAATCCATACAACGAATCCAGGACTTGTGGTGATTTAATCAAGAGCGCTTAAAACAGAACCTTTCCGCCACAGTGGCCCTGCACTCAAACACGCGCCTCGCTGAGGAAGGGGATAATCTCGCCCCTCTCCTGGTTTTCCAAAAATACCACACAAGCAAAGAGACGCAGAACAAAGCAACTTAAAGCACTTTATTTCAAATGAGTTTCACGCCTCTGACCAAATTATTTAGGTCAGGTCATGTTAGGTCAAGGAGCTATTCAAGGTTAAGCGACCTGACCTCAAAAGAAAAAAATCATGAGTTTGAAGCGGCGCCAATTGAACATCTTCCAACCGATCAGTTCCAAATTTGTGTAATATGATGAAGCCACTAGGGACTACAAATCTGCTATCTCGGAATTCTCATGTTACATAAGATGGTGTCAATGTTTTGGTCACAGTATTGCAAGTCTGTGGTGGAAAAGAAAGAGCTGTTATTCAGTAGATATTCGGTACATCAAATTGAAAGTCCCCTTAAAAGGTGTTATTCCATAATCCCGACCATAAAGTTGAGTCTGTGAGAATAATGTCACATGAGGAGCGGAGTCACATGAGCATACGGTGATTAACACGCGCATTGACGGGGTCTGAGCCACCTTCGCTTTGACGAGGGGGGCGGGTACCCCCCTAAGATCTCGAGAACCACGGTAGGTAGCGAAAAACGGTAAAGGGTGTTGGGTAGCCCATCCACTTCTCCATCGAAAATATTTGAATCATTTTTTGTCAGGTGACATTTGAGGTCACGAGAGGTCAAAACATGCCGTCATAGGGATAACATGTAAATTAAGTTTTTCGGCCATTACATCTCAACAAGTAAAGATAGAGAAAAACGATTAAAACTATATGAATCCTCGCAGCAAGCCGAATCGAATGATATATAATATGACCTGGCTAGGTCAAATCAAGGATTTGACCTGACCTGAGGCCAGGTCAGGGTCAAATTATATAGAATGCATGTCATTAAAACTCAAAGCCAAGGCGAGTCTAATGCAGCTAAAATAAACGCTCTATCACCATCCGTTACTGAGTTATTCAGTAAAAACCATTTTTCCCATGTATTTCCAATGGAGAGGTCATGCCTCGTACCTGACCTTAGGTCATCGATATAAAAAATAACGGAAAATTTTTTAGAGAACTCGGTGGGCCCATTATGTGATATGAGTTTCAATCGGATAAGTTCACCCTGCTCCGACTTATGCTATCTTAAACTTTTTTGAGGTCAAGTCACTTGACCTGTACTGGTGACCTGACCTGAGATGACTTAATCTTAAAATTTTTACAAAAGTTGTAAAAATGATGAAGAAAAAGGTATGCCAAGTACGGCGGCGCTACGCGCCGCCGTTTTGCTATTATCTTTGAAAAACCCGAGGGGGCGGGTACCCGCCCCCCGTCAATGGCGTGTTAACCCGCGCCCCACCGGGGGTCCGGTGCCACCTTCGCCCCACCGGGGCCATCGATGGCCCCCTCTAACTCCGGAAAATATGGGCGTTAGCGCAAATCTGCAAAGTGCAATAGAAAGCTCGCGTGAATTCAGTGAGAAATTACTTCGCATGTTTTAGTGCTCAGGTCAATGGTTTGACCTCCAGAGGTCAAATTAGATCAAGATCGGCTATTTTCACTCAAATATGCAATGATTAAGCAAACTGGTCATAACTCTTATGTCATTAGAGCTATTAAGGCCTGGTAAAGTTCATTTGATAGGAAATTGCCAGTACTTTTTCCGCTATGTGGAACGTAAAGACCTCCCGCCAGTGGTTTGACCTCCAGAGGTCACCTCGTGACCTAATATGACCTGAGGTCACGAAAGGTCACAAAGTGACCTTGCCGTATATCAAATGAAAGCCAGTGACAAGAAAAACACGATGGTGTTTGTTTCACCGCTCTAGCTTAATTAGGTCAAAAGTTATTGTCAAAATACTGTTTTTGACCTCTGGTGACCTTGGATGACCTTGGAAAAGTCAAAGGGTAAATATGACCCCTGGAATCCGTGAAAGGGTGTCCAAAAACGCTGTTCTGAGCAGTTTGAGTATTTGCAATCATTTTTGTGGCTTTTATATTATGAAACAGGTTTTCCCATGCTTTTCCAATGGGAGAGGTCGCCTCGTGACCTGACCTCAGGGCACGAAATCTACAAATCCCGGATATACACCTTGTAGACCCTGGAGGGGTCATGAAATGTAGGAAGTTTCAAATCGATCGACTTTGAAATGTAGCTCTTACAGAGCTCTAAAGTTGAAGTGAGGTGACCTTGGTTGACCTCGTCTGGTGACCTGACCTTGGGTGACCCGGGGTAAAAAATTTCAGGGAGGATGGGAAAATGATGCAGTGAGAGGTAGAGCCCTCAACCGCGGTGCTGCGCCTCGTCGTTTTTCTGCTATCCCGGAAAAACCTTAGGGGGGCCATCGATGGCCCCCGGTGGGGCGAGGGTTAATTGGACAATAACTTCAAAGTGAACTGAGATAGAGCTTCCATTTTTACTTTGTTGTGCTTATTTTGTCACGCGAAGTCGATTGATGTGAACTGTGACTCTTCCAGGTCACCGTGTGATACTGAGGTTAGGTAGTTTTCACTATTTGACCCAGCGTGGTCATATTCTACATCGTTCGATTTTCCGCTGTGAGAGGACTGCAATGATGCATAAGTATCTGCTCCAGCTTTGATCAGTAAATATATATAAATGAAAACCTACAATCCCTGTTGTGAGCTCATGGAACATTCCTTGACCTCTCATGACCTCAATATTGACCTGACATAAAAATAGTTTGTACAGTTTTGATTCGTCTCGACAAGATCTTTTAAACACCATGCGTAGTTTTTATTTAGCCTTGTCCTAGAAATGAGATACTGGGGAGGGGGGGCCGAAATAGCTTTCCCGCAGCAAGGCGTCGAACCAGGCACCCCCAGCGTGGTGAGAGTTAGGTAATATGTTCATGAAACCCTGTGGCTTCGTACAGTATGAGCCCTGAGAGATCAAATATAAAATCATGGGTTGTCAGTATGATCTAGGTGACTGATGGCTCAGCTTAAGACGCACGAAGGGTCCTTATTACCTTGCGACGAGAAAAAACTAATGAAACATCACTACTTATTTATGAATGTGTTTGTTTGTGTTAAATCGACACCATTCTTTGTAACATATGATTTTGGGTGGATTTTTTTAAGATTTGTTCAGCGTTAAGCCCCTGACATGTTGAGTAACAGGTCTGGGTCGCGCAGTCGGTTTGCGCGCACTCGGCTCGGACCGTGACCCTCTGCAAGATCTGCCAAGGGGCAAGGATTTGAACCCGCAGACAGGATTCAGGGCCTGTTCTTGCCAAGCCAAGCTTACCCGTCTCTCCCTCTGATGTCATATAACTCAGATATCGGTGCTCTGCTAATTCCAGGTGAAAACCTCTGTAATATCATAGATAGGGCACTGTTAGTCCCGGAATTTCTGCCTTCATCTGGGTCCAGCACTTAAGGTCAAGTGGACGCTCCATGGCAACTTATATTATATTTTAATTCTGAATTTTCAATTGTTGAAAAACACGATTTTTCTTCACATCGACTGCAGTTTTAAAAATCGCTTCAAATGGTTTCATGACAGCACGCGACTACTAGCATACCATTAAGAGCTATCATTTGTCTCTTCTTGCAAGTAGGTATTGAACAAGAATACACTTTTTTAATCCAGTTGCTGAGAAGCCGTATTGCTATTGAGGGTGTTGAACGATATAATGAGATACCTGAACGCATTGAGGCTGTAGTCAGCACTTCTCAGAAGATGTCTACAATGTTATCGAGGACATCGAATAAACAGCCAAGGCTATCGGCATGTTGCATCTCCAGAAGCAACACCATTGCTTCGAAGAGAGCTCCAAATCGGTACAAAAAGCTCGGTGGCATGAAAAATAATCGGATCCAGAATTTCTGCGGGGAGTACCCGGTCAATGGCTGCCATTCGGACCAGAACGGTGCCAATTCTGAATGGTGTAGCCTATCGGAGGAGGTGCAAAATTTACCACCGGAGCGCTGAAATCTGAGGCGAGGGGAAGAAAGCGGCGTTTCAAGGGGTGCCAAAGATTTTTCAAAGTGGCGCTGGGGTTATTTGAGGGTGTTTGGAACTTGATCAAGGGAGGGGAGGGCGTACCTCCAGATTTGCTGATTATGCCTGTGCATGGAACCTATGAGGACACTACCTATGGAGCTCCTCGACCGCCTCCCTCCCTCGGGATGGCCGTACACTGGATAATGCTTACCCGGACGCGGGAGCTACGCTGACCAGCCAGCGCCCTTGATACTGGGAGCACGGGCTTGATCAGCCTTTAAATAGATCCACCGGTCCGGTGGCACTGCCCGAGGGCACGGCCTCGTCTTGTGTCACCGGAGCAGTCTATTCCGCCGAGCTCGAGAAATCGGGATAGCCTCGCCGCACCTTACGGTGGAGCATGTGAAACGGAGCGTGTGGATACTACCTTTCCGCAATGGTGCCTCTACAGTGTGTAACGGAAGAACCAAAGTAGCTTTTTAGAATATTTCTTTATAGCACGTTAGTTCGTTTTCACCTGTAATGCCAGCTGTCACTCGAATGAAGTCTCTGGCCTCCGGGAAGACAGTTTGGATGTGTTCCACATCCACATGACGTCCCACTATCAACGTGTCACCCCCCCTCCCCCCCGCCTCCCAATCAGAGTTACTGCATTCGTCTATGGCAGTAGCGAACGCTTTAGAAATCAAAATTTCCGCCCTAAGATTGACGTTGTTGCTAGTAATTTCATTATAAAGCGGGAAGCTGTGCTTTATTTACTGAAGCTGCAAGGACTTAAAACTTTACTCTGGCGTATGGGGATTTTTGATGCTTGACTGGGCACAAGTTTGTTCGTTTGCACGTTGTTCGGCAGGAATGTGGATGCTGGGTACATTTTGGCATAATTGCAAAGATTCAGTATACACTGCATCTGTTGTATTCGTCTCCTGTATATTCCCATTCGTCTGAGAGATAGATGTATTTGGAATTGGTTCTTTAGCATTGTGGCAGCAGCCTGTTGTTTCATTAGTACTTGTACCCATCGCGTGCTATTCAATCCGAAGAGCGCAGCTCAGTGGGCTGGGATTGTCCGCCCAGCCAGGACGACCGCAGGAAATTGTCAGCCTAAGTCCCGCTGCATTTGGACGTCGACAGAAGATTGGAGCGGCACCGCAATCCGCTCAGCCAGCCAAGCGTATCTCGTACTCTTGGCATGCCAATAGCCAATTCATCTCTAGAGGTGATAGAATACAAGTTCAGCCGGTCTGAAATGTTTGTGGTATATTGCAAAATCAGGCAAATGGATTGGAAGTAGAGTCGGCTCATCAGGACTGAACTGTAGCTATGTCATTCAAGCTTTTGTATCGCCCTATGCTTCCAATGGTGTATGTCGTCCATCGTGCCAACCGTTCGGCGTTAAAATATTCCCAATATATTGGTTGAACCTTTCTAGTTGATGGCGTGCGATAGGATCGTACTAACCTTAACCCGCCTGCCTTGTTGCAGCATCATGCACGTTTGATTTCGACACTATCTGTCCCACTGAAGGGGCGAGATAGACCAGTGGTTTGGGGCCTATTCCAAAGCTCTTGGAAAGACAAACTGATACAATATCAACTGTATTTAGGCTGGGTCTACATTGGGGTCAGACAAAGTCGAAGACGACTCATGTTCGGTCAAATAGGATGTGTGTGTTTTCTCTAATAACTGCTGAACTAGAAAAGATAAGATAATCATAAGTAATCGTGGTGATAATCTCTTCAATGAAAATATAATGATGCATGCTATTAAAATGTTGGTTCAAATTCAATCTGGTGTGCGTGTTGAGCCTTTGAAGCTCTGCTGAGAAACGTACCTGGGGATCTGGTGTACGTGGTATCTGCTAAGGGACATTGGCGGACGTAGGGGGGGTGTATTCCGGCATTCCGGAAATTTCTGAAAAAGGTGTTTACGCTAGGCCTGTCTTCGCTCCCACCGCCCCCCCAGGAGGACAGACAGACATGGGTTTGGCCCCCAAAACTCGGGTCTGCGTCCGCCCCTGCTGAGGGACGGACCTGAGGATCTGGTGTGCGTGTTGAGCCTCTGAGCCTCTGCTGAGGGACGTAGGGGAGACTAGGGCAAAGCGGTCACCCTAGTGATATTTGCTCAATTTTGAAGAACTTGTAATCCCGATTTCTTGTGCTTGGGTACCATGATTTTGTCCCATGTTCAATTCTGAAGACAATAGAGGGGACAAAAAGGCAAAAAAGAAATACAAGACATCTGCACAGGAAACAAGAAAGTAAACCAAAGTTATTTTGACCACTTTGCCCAAGCAAGGGGCAAAGCGGAGAGGCTTATTTTGCCTCGATTCTTCATTTGCAAGATATTTGGCATGTATACTTTTCAGTTTGATATAATTTTAACCTATAATTGTACATAAATGCTCAGATCCACTTATTTAATATGATAGCTTCCGCAGAGTGGCAATATTGCTATCCTCCCCCGCTACTCAGTTTCCAAACGCTCTAAAACTAAATCTTGCTATCTGACGGCAAAAATGTTTTGCGACAGGCCTCTGTGGTATGCTGCTGTGCCAAGCATGGACGGTTAAGTAGCTTCCAGCACCAGAAGACCGATGACTTTAATAGACAAAGTCGCATGTCACAATAGTCGTGAGCTGAATAGGAACGCATGCGTTGATCTTATTCGGGTGAAAATACTCTGGTTTGCGTAGAAGTTTGAAGTGATGGAATAGAGCATTTTGTGGTGGTCAAAAGATTGCTGTTGGTTGCTTTTGATATCAGTTGTATGCTGTCAGATGCTCGTCATAAGTCAAATGCTGGCTGCCACGTCTGCAGATAACGTAATGTCAATTGTTGTGTAAAATTTCGGTCCGGCTTATCAAACCCACAAAAAAGCGAAAGAAACACGCATACATTTCTGTATCCACGATGACCGCTAAGGCTTCCTCACCATTCACGAACCAAGGCGCCCACTATTGGCACGTGCCACACACGAAAACGATATCCTCTACAACAACCCCCCTCCCACATGTATCGTGGACCCGCCTAGGACATATTGCGCAGCGTGACCAGCATCACCCTTTTTGGATTTAGCGTAAGTCTCTGTACAATAGTCACTTTTCATTTCCATTGTCATCAGTTTGGAAGAACTGGCGTCTCGGTTCGCCTCTCTGGCTCGGACCAGCCCTCGCACCGCTAGTGTCCGTTCTTGGTCTTTTACTCCTTGTCCTCTACATCAACCCCTTGCTGGTCCTCAGGGTGCCTGCTTTCTCCATCTGTGGCTGCTTCCCCCTCAGGGACTTTCTCCGCTTCTGCACCAGCTATTCAACTAGGTTAGGGCCCTAGCTCAATTCAGGGGCGCCCAAAGGTCGGTGTATATCGGGTCTCAGAACATATCCGGGGGCCCTTTTAAGCTCACGGTCCCCAACTCAGCTCGGGGCCCTATAACTGTGCAGGGGGCCCCAGACCAGCCCAGGGGCTGCCCAGATCAGCACAGGGAGTTCAAGATTAGCTTAGGACCCAGCTTAGCTCGGGTGCCCAGGTCAGCTGTTACAGGGTCAGAACAGCTCAAAATACCCATTCAAGCTCAAAGCCTTCAGCTCAGTGACTTTTAAGTATTTCAGGGAGCCCCCAGACCACTTCAGGAGCCCCCATCTCAGCACAGGGGCCCCAGCTACATGAACTCAGATGACCAGATTAGCTTAGGGGCCTGGATCAGCTCAGGGGCCCAGGCCGGCTTATATAGGGTCTAAGAACAGCTCAGGAGGGTCAATTCAAGCTAATGGCCCTCAGCTCAGGGGCCCTATTACGATGCAGAGGGTCTAGACCAGCTAAGCCCGCCCCCAGTTCAGCACAGGGGCCCCATATTAGCTCAGGGTCAGATTAGCCTTGGGGGAACACCTCAGCTCAGAGGCCCCAATGTCGGTCGATATAGGGTCTTTGACCAGCTCAAGGGCCATTCAAGTTTACGGCTCTCAGCTCAGCTTAGATACCCAAGAACGACTTAGAGGTCCCAAACTAGCTCTGGGACCCTCAGTTTAGCTAAAGAGGCCCCAGATTAGCTTATCAGATGTCAGACATCAGATGTCAGTTCAGCGGCCCCTCGAGATTGACTCATGGGACCTTAAATCAGTCCAGGCGCCCAGGTCAGCTTAAGAAGTTTCCCAGACAGGCTTTCGGGCCCGTTTGGGTTTCTTATTTTATATTACAGTTTTTTATATTTTGCATCCGATGTGGGGCCCACCACAGAAAAGTGGGGGCCAGTGGCCTTCCTACCCCACCCCCGTTTCTACACCAATGCGCTATGGTCACAATCTATTATTTATCCGCACTGCGTCCCTTTTTCCATTCATGGGGCAAAGTGGACGGATTCCACTTTGCCCTGGTTTATCGTGCCCCACGCAACACAATCTAAGAGAATGGGTGACCAGTCATCACAAGAGTGACAAATCCAGGCGAGGTTCCTCTAAACGATCAAGGGACCCGTATTGGTTTCCAGCAGTTCAATAAAACAAAATCCGTGCTGCTCGGATGAGGTTTTGAAGACCACGAAGTGTAGTGCAACATCCAGGTAACAGCCTAAAAACCCTGCCTTTCTCCACGGCGCTGGAAGCGAAATGAGGAGACAGCTGACGAAGATGCGCAGGATGTGTTGCAAAGTAACACTTAGTATGACACACATTTCCGGCAGATTGCAGCACTTTGCAGAGGGTTATTCAGCTTTTCCGCTTTGCCCCGCTATCCGCTTTGCCCTGGTCTCCCTTACTTACGGATCCGGTGTGTGTAGCATCTTCTGAGGGACTTACATAGCTGGGGATCTGGAGTGTGTGGTATCTGCTGAGGGACGTACCTGGGGATCTTGTGTGCGTGTTGAGCCTCTGAGCCTCTGCTGATGGACGTACCTGGGGATCTGGTGTGCATGGTATCTGCTGAGGGACGTACCTGGGGATCTGGTG
>JAOTON010001802.1:0-355000 GCA_034440635.1 Lepas anatifera
ATGGTATCTGCTGAGGGACGTACTGCTGGGGATCTGGTGTATGTGGTATCTGCTGAGGGACGTACCTGGAGATCTGGTGTGCGTGTTGAGCCTCTGAGCCTCTGCTGATGGACGTACCTGGGGATCTGGTGTATGTGGTATCTGCTGAGGGACGTACCTGGGGATCTGGTGTATGTGGTATCTGCTGAGGGACGTACCTGGGGATCTGGTGTGCGTGTTGAGCCTCTGAGCCTCTGCTGATGGACGTACCTGGGGATCTGGTGTGCATGGTATCTGCTGAGGGACGTACCTGGGGATTTGGTGTGCGTGTTGAGCCCTGGCCTTGCTGATGGACGTACCTGGGGATCTGGTGTATGTGGTATCTGCTGAGGGACGTACCTGGGGATCTGGTGTGCGTGTTGAGCTGAGCCTCTGCTGATGGACGTACCTGGGGATCTGGTGTATGTGGTATCTGCTGAGGGACGTACCTGGGGATCTGGTGTGCGTGTTGAGCCTCTGCTGAGGGACGTACCTGGGGATCTGGTGTGCGTGTTGAGCCTCTGAGCCTCTGCTGATGGACGTACCTGGGGATCTGGTGTGCATGGTATCTGCTGAGGGACGTACCTGGGGATTTGTGTGCGTGTTGAGCCCTGAGCCTCTGCTGATGGACGTACCTGGGGATCTGGTGTATGTGGTATCTGCTGAGGGACGTACCTGGGGATCTGGTGTGCGTGTTGAGTCTCTGAGTTTGGACGTACCTGGGGATCTGGTGTGCGTGTTGAGCCTCTGCGGGTGCAGCGGCGGCGGCTGTGCTGGCAGATGACCGGCTGGCGGCCACACGGACTGCCAGGAGAAGGGCTTTCCCAGCACCTCACAGCCGGCCAGGTAAGGGTACCGAGCGGCCAGCGAGCCCAGCTGAAGAAAGCCGAACCTGACGAGAACGAGGACGCCTGAGTCAGACTCTGATGACACAGTGAACTACATGAGTGCTCCTTTCCTCCAATCGGATATCCTGGGTCCGCCTTTGCACGAAATGTGTTTGTTTCGGATTCATGGGTGTAGAAGGGTAAGCCCGCGATGCTGCCTGCAGGCCCACTGTCGCCTATTCCCTGATGAGGTCTTAAGTGAAAAACAAATGCTTAACCCATTCTTTATTCAAGTCGAGATTAGGCGGAGAGTCGAGCGAGTATCTGAGGTACGCCAGCGGCAGTGTATTTGGCATCAAGATTTTGTCGGCGTTGGTAAAGCCGTAAAACTCTTAAAGTCTTATATGACGAACTATATTAACATTTTCTTCTAAGAGAGCCTCAAAGGAAGAAAGTCATCGATTTATCGTCCGCTCTTGATGGCGGCTCGCGCACACACTGTAAGCGTGTAGGTTTACCCCTATTAGTTTCCGAGACTTTCTCCAAAGCATGTGCGCAGTGCCGGGGAACTCCGTTCCTTGAAATGCTCCAGCTCGTGAGCCATGTTAGCAGTTTTGTCAGTGATGGCGGACTTTAGCTATTTGAGCTGGCGAACTCACGTCATCCCGGCGAAACTTCATTGGAACTCATCAGAGCAGAGCGGTTTGCCGGCCGCTTTAACTACCTAAGTCGTAGAGTGGAACGATTCCCCAGCACTCAGAGCGGCCGCTGGTACAAGGCTCGGTTAGGAAATGAGCAGACTGCGCCGCTCCAAAACGAGAACAAAGCAGCGCTCACGGCAGCACAATGGCTGCGACAGCGCAGCTCAGACTTACACTGCACTGAATTGGAGCTTTCCCATCTCGGCAGCAGGCACCACACGGAAGGTCAGGATGGAAAGCGAAACATTTAGAGTGTATGTTGTCAGTGTGCCTATAGTTACAATGTCTTGTAGAACATGTCTTATCAGCTCCTCGTTTACGAGGAGAAGCTGAGAAAACATTCTCTAACGCTGGAGCTGTATTCGTAGAAACTTAACCGAATGGCTTCTCCTAAATGTTTGATTTTTCAGAGTTTTGAAGCTCGCTCCATACTCGGGGTCACATCATCTATAGTTAAGTTAAGACTGTCCCTTTCAACATAGGGTATCGGTCTCTAAAATCTTGTTTTAAGTCACCACATTTCTATATATCAGTACCGGACCCAGGACTTAATTTTGGGGGCTAGGAGGGCTAGAGGGCTCGAGCCTCCCCGACTTTGCCTCGGAATAGCCCCAGGGTCTGCATTAGCTATAGGCTCCCCGACATTTTGGGGAGGTGTGGCTTGAGCCCCATAGCCCCCTCTCTTGCATCGACCACTGCTATATATATATATATATATATATATATATATATATATATATATATATATATATATATATATATATATGCAACGGATATATGCATATGTTGCTTCAGAATTTCCTCCATCTAGCTAAGCCTACTAAACCGGGTTCAAATCCAGGGTGGGAATGTTGAAAAGTTCTTCCTGATCCCCAATATATCTCAAACGGCTTGAAAATTGGTGGCACTATATGACCTCAACAACTGGTGCGTTGTGAAACACCTAAAGCTGACACCTGCGAGCTAAAGCTGCTTGACTTCATCCACGTCCTTTTTCAGAGAGATGTGCAGCCACGAGAGAGAGACTGGCGCTCGAATTTGATATGAAACATAGCAGCCATTCTCCTGACACCGGCACTGGCCCACTCTCGGGAGTACAGACTCCGGCAATGGAAACTGATACTGGGCTACCCCGGCGCAGCGCGGCGCAGTCAAAACATGTGAAGGTAGAATGTGTCGGAGGCTGCACGGCAACGCTTCCCAGCAAGTTGGGCCAGGGCACCTGTCGCCGGTCCCACGCGCGAGCGAAAATGCCTGGACATCGTCTCAGTCAAACTCGCTTTGTGCAACACATTTTAAAGTGGATCTACTTCTATTTGATTCGAGGGCTAGAAAAGGCAGTTCTGCCCGTGGGCAGCTCTGCCTGTGGTGTTATTCTAGGGAATGTCAACTGGCAGCAGACATTCGCACGGAAATAGATAGTGGATACGAAATAACACTGATGGCAGGGCGAGGGTTAAGCATGAACGAATAATTGTCCTGCAGATTTTTCATACGATGACTTAAAGTAAGTTATGGTAAAGTTACACGTAGCCTCTTTCTTTGTTACTGTAACTAAGCTCCCAATTCCGGCTAGAACCGGAGCAGAGGACTCTTAGGGTCAAAGGGTTCAGCCAGAGCGCCAAAACTTCCCCGCATGCTAATTGGATCGTTTGAAGACCCGGCGAGTGAAGCCGCCGGCTGCGGCTGCAGATTCAGCCATTCAAGCGGAGTTCACACTGTGCCCAGTGGCGTAGCCAGGCCGGCTTCTGGCTTCGCTGCTTCCAATCTGTTCAGCTGATTCACAATCAGCTCTAAAGGAACTCTTGGAAACTCTGCTGAGATGATTCGGAGACGGAATGACTCCGAATCCGACTAAGCTCCTACCCAATAAAGTTATTGGTTTTGTAAGACAAGATTCTGAATGACACTTAACAACATTGCAGAGTGAAATGGGGACACTGTTACTGCGTATAGGTATTCTGGGGTATAAGAGGCTCATGTGTCTGAGACCGACAAACTGGCATAGATGTAAAATAATGAGTCACTTACTTTGACTCACCCAATTGAGTCACGGATTCCGAGCTTACGCTTATTTCGAAGGAGTCGATTTCTCTTTACCAACAATTCCGCCTCTTAGTTACTTCAGCGGTGGAGTGCCGGAAGGGAGCATGGTTGATTTGGGATGCACAAGCGGACTCCTGTCAAAATATCGAGCTCTGCTCGGGCAAGGATATTTTGCAGACTTGATACATTTGTTTTGCCTTTGAAACACAGCTGTGTAACCTTCTCCAGGCTGCCAGGGGTCCTCCATAGGGTCAACCGAAATTTAGGATTATGTCTGAAGTCCTAGGACATGGACCGACGTGGAGTTACTGTTGGTTCCGCCACCACTGTTCAGTGTGGGTCATACTGAGCTTGAAGCTGACAGCCGGCAACCTTTTCTTCGACTGCGTCCCACCCAGGTGAGGAAAGTAAACTGGACAGTGCTTGTGTTGACGCAGGGCTTAGGCTGTTGACCGGCCAGTGCCTTCTTGATTGGGAATGCAGCTCTAACCGATTTTGAAAATGGTACACGGATTCGACGATACGCCCCGAGGGCATAACATTAACCCGTGTCACTGAGGCAGTCTTGCCCTCCCACTGAGTCAGGCAAATTAGGATTGCCTCGCCATAGCATACAGTGGTACCTGTGAAAGCGAACATGTGGATAAGACTGTCTCGCAATGGTGCCAATAAAGTGAAGACTAGTAGGTAAAGTGGGTTTGTGTATACGCTTGCAGCGGGTAGGAGAAAAATGTTCCTAAGTCACAAATGTCAATAACTAACAGCGTTCCATGACACTTTGGTCTTAGAACAGTAACGCTTAAAAACATATACAAAATATAACATGAAAACACAAAAAGAACTAAAAAGCAAATTATTGTTAAGAAAACCGCTAAAAATCGAGGGCTTTGGTGATGGGGACTAATGACTTTTGCCTTTGGATCCGCACCTGGTTCAGGCACTCCCCAAAGAGGCAACAAAATATACGGCCCTGTATACCCATTAGCTATGACTCAGTACTCTGCGTCCCTGTTTTTATGAATCTTTTCAGGACATGCAGGTTTCTGTTGGCGGATCCAGGGTGGCCAAGAGGGGCATGCCCCAAAAGAAAGAGAATAGATTGCTCACCTCTCCCCTGTGGTTCGCTCCTGCGTCGAATATCTGCTACAACTGAGAGAAATATGTACAGGACTATAACAATTTGTTCCCAAAAATGCAAAACAAGTTGTTGTTTATTGTTAATTGCGCTCAAATCATCAACTGATGTAATGCCCATATACAGATGAGGTCAATCTGATTAAAATATATACAGTGCAGGCTCAATGCCTCGAGACAATTCTTAAGAGTTGATGGCAGGGGGTTGCGCTCCGGCTTTTAGCCTATGCCAAAAATGGCAACCTCAAATCTGGCATTCACCATGGTGATGACGTCAGCGATCGCCTAGAGTTGTTAGCAACGCATTGTCGCTGAGCATTGTACAAGACGGGGCTATCAGGAGATAAGTTGCGTGTTGGGGGCAATAATACTGTTTTTTGAGGACGTGGCGTAATAAATCTTGGGTCTACCCCTCGCCAGATGCATCTTGAAACCGTAAAACACTCCACGATCCGGAGTCGATTCTCATTGAATGAATGGGCGGCTCCACCTTGAGAGCAACTGCTGACGTCACAAACGTAAAGTCTCTAGAAATAGAGGTTGCCATTTTTTAGGGGGAGCGTTCTACCTCTACATTTAAAGGCCTTGGTTGATGGAACAACTGAGCTTTAAATGATTCAAGAAGGTAAAATATGCACTGTTACCAATAAAATATACAAGTACATGTATCAATTGGACTAACATAGAAATAGCCTAAGACAGACCTAAAATATAACTATATACAAGGTATAAAGACCTAGAAAACGCATTAGAGTGCCAAAATATTCTTATAAAAAACATGTAAAACCTATACACATAAAACCTAACCCCTCACAACCAGCACAAAGCGAAACACATGCTTTTTATACTCTGCTTTGCCAAGCTGCTAAATATCTAAGGTTTGGTGAGGACACGTGACTTCTTACTCCGTGGATCCGCAATGCCTCTACGTGGCAAAGAAGTCGAGGTTAGTCTTCGCAAGTCTTCGAATTTCAAACATTTCCCCTAAAATACCCTAAAATAAAGAACTCATGAAATGTATCAAAACTATTTATCCTTTATACCTTCATGTCGGAGAGATATGCAGATGCGTAGGCCTCCACTGAGACGGCTCCACGGAGATGCCCCACAGAAGCGTCATTTCCGCTCGTGTAAACAGTGATTGCCAAACACTGCTCGTGTATTTGAAACAACGGATAGTTTGTTCCGATGCAACTGAGTGGCAGCTGGTCAGGCTGTTCAAACCATTCGTATTTGTGGCGGGTATAGCAATCTTAAACTGCGTTCGATGTAAAGTAAACAAATCGGATTTCATTCCGTCGGCTAAAGTCCGAAGCTTCAAGTAGTTGCGGTATTCTGGCAGCCTGTATGTTGAACAAAACGGCTTCCCTCAATTTTGCAGGACAGTAACAATCTTTGTATCATTTTTTCTACCACCAAAAGATGGCCTTGTTATCTTGGAAATGATTTGGGGTGTGTCAGCTCAGATAGCCTTATACAGCTTTATTACATATTTGACAAAGTTATGAGAGGTGGGCGAATTTTGCTCTCCTCTTCACTGTGTGCGTTAAAATGTATCACCAACGGTCATACCGACGCAAGACCGCTACCACGTAGTTTGCCATTCAAAATGGCAAGATGATACCAGTGGCGCACCTGCCTTGGTTGTTCGGGAGGAGGGAGACAAGAGCAACGAGTCCAAGAATCCATAAAAGTACCTATTTTTTAACAAAAAAATCCACCCAAATCACAGGGTTATGGACGGTAAAAGCCTATTTGGGGGTGCAGCCCCTTATTTGATCCAGTGGAGATAGGACTATCCCCACTTTATTGAACATGTATTTTACCTCAAGTTCTCATCTCATTCAATAGTTATTAAAATGTTGATTATTCAGCTCTCTTATGAGTCACATTGAATACAGATCGGTTTTTACCTAAATGAATACAGTATTGTTTTTTACCTGTACCTAGTGAACATTTCCTGCGGCCTCGGAGATGATTTGTCCCAACCTCAAAAGGCATCCGTGAACGAGACCAGGTATGGGACTGTGTTGGTTGTATAGACTTTTGATAGACTTCCTGTACTGAAATCATACATAGCTGCTGATGAAATAGGGGTATATGCGGCAAAAGCTGGATTTGACCACTAGGTTAAGGATCCAGGGATGACAGTTAGCTTGCTGCAAGCAGTTGAAAAGAGAGCCTCGTACCTGGAAATGACAAAGTGTTACCTTACTGGGCAAACGTGTTGAAATAGCAAAGCAAGGGGGTCTGGCATCCCACTTTTCTAGAGAAGATGGTAACTTCTCGGCTGCTAGAGATAGGGCACCATGCTGGGTATATCAAGGGAAATGACCTAAGGCCCTAGATGATTAAAGTGTCGAGTGAAAGGCGGCAGGTGTGGGAAGATCCGTAACAAACAAACAAACCACCCATAAAGAAAAACATCGGCGATTCTAAGAGAAGAAAGAAAATGTCAGCCTTAGACCAAAAGTGTAAAACTCTCCCAAAAGGTAGTTGTTTAAGGAACCCCCAAAAAAAAACTTTTAATCCCACTGCAGATTATTGTTGAGGCACCGTGGAAGTAAAATGAGTATAAAAACCCTGAATGGGCCTAAAATGGGTCCAAAGGCACAGATCAGATGTGGCTACCTCAGAATAAACGAAAACGCTGCCCAAAAGAACCAAACTCGGTTGGTAAACTAAAATTATGAGCATAAACTAAAACTGTGTATGTGAAATATAATTCCATGTATACTCCAAAACCGCAATGGAAGACACAAAAATTCAAGAATACTGTGGACAAGAATAAAAGGGAATTAAAAGCCTGGGAAAGCTCAAACACGGCATTTCGGTCCTGAACCATCATCAGGTGTAAAGCAGTCACTGTCTTCTCTTGCTATCATTAATTACTCCTCAAAGTAGCAGAAAAACAAGATCATAGCTATTTGTTTTGACTCACTGACCCAGCTTACGCGCACCTATTTAATGTTGATACAGAAATAAGCCATACCTGGTGTAAGAATCAAATCAATGATTTCAAAAATAGATGGTGCATTCGGAGGTAGGAAGGCTTAGAACTTACATGCCTAGGCATTGACCAAATGCCAGCTCAATGCTCCGCAGGCCAACTGAAAGTGCTGTACGCATAAAGGGCGATCTGTATGCACAACATTATCAACATTGAGAAGCAAAAGTACACACTTAATTAGCACATGCCCATTTCAAACTAGGATCTCCTATACAGGTCATGGGTTTGAGGTCTCTGAAGGTTGGGGGGGGATTTTCGCCTGTCCTAGCCCAACCTGTAGATTGTCTTCCCTGCCGGCACCTATGGTCTTACGTTGTAGCCGCTGCTACCAAAGTCGGTAAGGCGAAAAAGATTCACGAGCCATTAAACGTTCTCAACAGTGTTTGGCCATGCTATATCTATCATATTTCAATCTTACAAAACTTTCTGGTTTGCAATTCTTCTGGTGAAAGGCTTCTTTCAGATCACTGCATCATCATGGTCTTCCAGAAACTTAAAAAAAACCTGTTCCGTGGATGGTGTAAATATAAGTACTGCCTGAGAAAACCGATAAATAACCGGGAACTAAAACTAGCTAGGACTTCCAAGACATGTCACAACACCCGACGCAACACCGATGATGTATGTAAGGCGGCTGAGAACGCTTTAGAGCTTAAGCCAGTTATTGATATGTTTCTGCTTATTTCCTGCTCTGTCTGGCAATCAATTCGTTACGTGTGACTTAATAAGGCTTGGTTCCGGTTCTTAGGCCGACATGGACAGAAGCTCTTCAGTCAAATGCACCACCAGGTCAACAGAGTCCTCGCATCGGTGCGAAGACGATACTACCTTGTGAGCGATTGACGACTGAATGGCTGCATAGGTAAGCGGGGAAATGCAATTGCAATTTTTACCTGAAACGCCGACATTATTTGGTGCCCCAAGGCATGTCATTTTGATGCACTAAACGGAAACAGTGTTCAACAGTTACAAAACTTTCGATACAGGTCACGATACCGGAGGCAACACCAATGATGTTTGTAAGGCGGCTGCAAACACTCTAGAGGGTTCCAAACGACCCCAGCTGATCGGCGTCTTGGTAACGGCACTAGAGCATTTCTAAAGACATTAGGGTTACCATTGAACACACTGGGCGGCCAGGGTCGTTTTTTACCTCAGCATTTTTTAATTGTTTGCCTCGTTTTTTTATAGCAGGATCATTATAACCAGCCGTTTTTGTAACCAGCCTACACCATGCGTCACATATAGGTAGCCTGATAAGGTAAATGATTATGAACATTGCAAGTGTCTGCAAAGAAGGCGCTAAGTACATTAGTCTCTAGCCATTAGTAGACAGATAGCACATTCCAGACTATGCGTCGTCAAAAGCCGATAATCAAAGAAGCATATGCAACTACAATCACTATCATTATTGTGATGTCACCTGTACATTATTGTGTCGTCATACCAGTATTTGCATTTTCTTAAAACCGGAAAAAGGGCACACATGCATAATAGGTATACAACAGATATGGTGCCAAGCGTTCTCCGCGTTTTAATAACTATAATATTTCGGTTTTTACGGCAAAGGAGGTCGCACGCAACTCACTCAGGAAGTTTTATGAACCTTAACGGATTTTTACAAGTCATTTTCCGGCATTAGAAAACAAAGAGCAGCATCAGGGCAGGCACCCCAGCAGGTAATTGGAGACCTCGCGCCAAATCACAACAGGAGGAGCCGGAACTGAAGCCATAACGCGTCGGTAATCGGTATTCAGTTACCCTGTTTTGCGTGGCCAACGTCCAACTAACCTGGCTGCCGCGGCGGCGTCCAGCAGCTTCTGCGTGTCTTCAATCCTCTCTCGGACGGGGTCCGACCGGCTCAGAATGTCAGAGATGCTGAAGGACTTTCTCTCCGGCCGCGGACTGGGGGACGGCGAACGCTGGTGCAGTCTTTGTGCGGCCGGGGAGGGCGAACGTGACGGCAGGGGGCTCTCACTTCCACTGCACACTGGCGAGCAAGGCGCCGACATGGTGGCTGTGCTGATGTCCTGGCTGCTTCAGCCCAAGTAGTCACCGGCGAGAATCAGCGACCGTTCCCAGCGGCACAGCGCCGCTTTCGATTATTTCGCTCTCAATTGCGCCAGTCAGTGAGTCGGCAGCCGCCCGGGCCGCCTGTGCCCGCCCACTTTGGTGGCACCGGCCAGCGATCGCCAGCATAGGCTCCGCCCCTCGATGATCACAGCATTGATTGGCGGTAGAGCGGCGGCCGCTGATTGGCGGAGAGCCGAGCGCCTGCGGCGGCTGCCGCCTGTCGGCGGGGATCGCTCCGGGCGCGGTAATTATGTCAAACAGAGCGGCGCTCATCAACCGAGCACCGCCGGATGCTCAGCCGTCGATCACCGACGTTTGAGACGCGTGCTAGGGCCTCGTCGATTAACTATTGATCCCCGGCCAGCTCGGGCTGGCGCCGCAGCAGGCTCTTAGAGGTTGTATGCAGCAGAGAGCGGAAGTATATGTCCGCAGGCTTGGCTGATTGAAAGCATCGGAGCGGCTGTCTTAGAATTACTTCTAGGGCTTAAACAAAGTTCAGTTTAACTCATGCACTGCGTCGCTCATTTTTTCACAACACCTCAGGCCAAGGGGTGGAAATAGATGCCTATATTTATTAGGTTATTAATTTCATTCAGCATATATTGAACGTATTCATTTATTCACCAACAGATAAAGATCCCCCGATGGCAAATGCCAAACGATAAGATATGGATTTGCAGAAGAACAAGCAAAACAACCTTCATTCTGAAAATAAATAAACCTTAAAAGAAGACCGAGACCTCCTAAAAAGAGGTTCCAGCTGAAAAGCACAGCCATTACCAAGTGTTTGCACATTTTAAGGCACATGTTCTTGATATGTTCAAATATCTGTAAGAGAAGCCCTGGAAGTTGACAGAAACTCATTCATGTTTCGTGGTACAGAAGTCGCCGGCTGACAGCGCTCACAGAGACACGGCATTCAGCAAAAAGCTGCAAGAAGTAGGTCAACCAGGACGGAGCAGGGAATCTTAGCAGGAAAACCGCCTGGGATCTCGACCAAGTCAAATCTCCCCGAGAAAACGTTTTTTAGACAACACAGGTAAATCATACTGCAGTCTACAAACAGCAAATAAGGGAGGCCGAAGTGATTTAAGAGAGAGAGAGAGAGAGAGAGAGAGAGAGGAAAGAGAGAGAGAGAGAGACCGATGCCTTCGCTCTTTACACCCTTCATGAGTGGAAAGCTGGTAGCTGGAAAGTTCGCTTCATAAGGCTGTTGCCATTCTTTCTGGGGGCGGCCTCATGCACCGGCGGCCTTACAATTCTACACGCTCCTCGATAACCAAGCTTCTACCTGGAGAAGGTTTGGTGGGGGCCATCAACTATTCTATTTCCATGTTCACCTCCTAAACTCCACCACTTTGTTTCTAAACACCTATCAGGCATTAAAGACACTTACGGTACGCTCTGTACATCTATCAACCCGATCCCTAGATCGAAAAGCCTCCCGCATCTCAACAGTGGATGAATAGGGATTGGAACGTTTTTATACCTGGATGGTACCCATGGCCATATACATATATCCCGAGTGTAGTAGAAGTACAGTGTACTGTATTTGTGTACAGTACACTGTACTCTTACTGCACAGTGTACAGTGCGCATACATTGAGTGTTTAGACAAGATTCCGCCAAGTGCCTAGCACCATCGCCTACCCTCCGCGCCCTGAGTTAAGCGGCTCTCGGGCGCGTGCAGTGCTGCCGGCCACGTTCCAGTGTGTTTGGCGGGAACAGAGCCGCGACGGGGCGCCCCCCTGGTCCCTGTAATTAGGCGGGTGCGGCGGCTCGGACGCCCGGCCGCCCTCTCCTGCGTCGGCTTGCCTCTCCGATCACGTATAAAATCGATGCCATTCAGGGTCTGCATCCGCCACCATCGGCGGTGCCCACTAAAAGGTTTCACATTAATATGCATTGTTGTGCGGAGGTATCCTATTTGTAGGCTTTCAGGGCCGGTAAAGTGCATCAATAGCGGCCGCCGGTGTGTTTGGGCTGCATGAGTGCGCCGCAGCCGGGCTGGGTAAGTCGCCGGGCAAAGGCTGATGGCAGCACGTGCCGCACTCACCAGCGGCCACTCTGCTGGGTCTAAACACGACCTCTTTACTGGTGCGCAGCCTGTAAATCCAGTGGTTCTGTACAATATCTGCAGATTTGGTTATGATACATAACCATAGCTCCGTGATGGAGGTTATTCGGACTATTCACGGTGACTGTGATTGGCGCTTGCGGAATGTGTCGTGAATTGTGTTTTTCCAGAACGTGGGGATGGGGGTGAATGGGATTAAGACACTTGTATATTTAACCCTATTTCGGAGGGGGGCTATTTCCCCTTAGGTTTTCGAGAATATCTCCGAAACGGCTTGCGATAGAACTTTGAACCTGCTTTTCCTAAAACTAGTACAGGCAGGTTTTTGAATTTTACGATTATATATTTACCAGGGGCGGAACTATGGCTGGGTTTTGGGAGGTTCTATCACAAACCAAGTATTATCGTATGCGATGGGTTTTTGTAAAGGAAGCCGTCTCTGTGATCCTGATACCGTTATATGGTTTTATTATATCATTTTTATGTGAGATGATAGTGCATTCCAATTGTCACTATTTGTATTCATCAGGGGCGGTTACAGCAGTTCAAAATGGGGGAATGTTATCAGAAGGACTAAACGTTGGTAAGTGAGAAGACTGCTTACAGCCGTGGGGCGAATACATTGGGTATATGAAATTAAAATAGTTATAACCCATTCTGATTACCGGGCGTGTAGTCACTCACATTTAAATGTATATTCAGCCAGTATCCCGCCGCGACTCAATATCGTTGTATATTGAATGTGTTTATCCCCCCCCCCGCGGTTTGTCCGCCTATGTCCCGTTTCCAGAGCTGCCATGGGAGGGTAAAATTATGAATTAAATTTCACTAGTCGGGGGACTAATATATCGTGCTACCATTGCTTTTGTTGTATGTATTTTCACTGTTTTACTTACTGCATCCGCCCTGTGGTTTTTATTTTTTATTTATTTATGTGTCAAAGATGCCAGCAGTATATGACGGCTTCTAATCCGCGTACAAAACTTTTAGGTTGTATATATTTCCTCATAGTCCTGGTCCTGGAACTGCCATTGAATTTCGAATTTTTGCGTAACTCGAGTATATGAAAATTTTGGGTCAATTATTTGTAAATCTGAACTAGTTTTGTGAAAATCGTAGGACAGAGACAAGGGTTATGGAAAATCTAAAAATAACAAAATTGTATATTTTGACGACCTTCTCCTAAAAATAAAAATTTTGAATTTTTTTTTAAATAAAGTTTAGCGGGGATCTTGGCACTTTGAATTTAAATCGGCCGGTTACTTACGGTCTTGGGGCATTTGCCTTGCAATAGGGTTAAGTGGGCCAATTCACTCCCTTTAGGTGGGATGCGCAGAGGAAAAATGGGAAAATATCTCAGCCAAACTAAAATAACTATACCTTGATGCATTTCCATTTTTTTAATTCACGGTTATTACTGTTCATGAACAATTAAGTCACGCTAAATTTTGAAGCCTCACTGATTACCCCATTGCCAAAGGTTGAGAGTTCGGGTATGGTTTTGGATTATGGTTTCAGGTGTGACGACCTTGTCTCATAGGTAATTTAATTTTGCTACAAAAACCCTAGTCCGGTTTAGATGCGTTGAATTAGAATAGAGCGTTGACCAACAACTTAGCCAATTTGGCCGACGACTTAGCCAATCGTGCCAAGTCCCACGCTCTGAAAAAGTAGTACCCATGCTCGGTGCCAGGTCTGACTTTGATGGTGAAAGCTGTAAGGCTGAACATCAGCATGAATAGCTTCTGCTTTCTATTGCACTCGAATTCTGTCTTTTTAGAACAGCAAATCAAGTGCTGTCTATATACCTCACGCATTGCAGAGCTGAACGTGCTCTTGCCTCGTCAGAGCAAATCGTCTCATGGTCTCGGCTGCGGTGACACGGACGGATGAGGAAAAGTGTGGGAGCTGGCACGATTGGCTAGGTGGTCGGCCAATACCACAATACCAATATTCAATACCACAAGACTTACTCTGCCCTCTCAAATTATTGTATCGCCTCTCTCGCTCCGTAAGACACATGGCTGTCGAAGCTGTAATTTTCTACATCTCTCACGCAGTATCATTTTATGGACTGCCTGCACCGCTTGTCAAAAGCAGTGTTTAGAAGGGGCTATGTCACGCTACTCGCAAAGGTACCATTCCGAGGTGTCATTACCAGGCAACTCATATGTTTACCCCATCACCGCCTGGTGGTCCGATCGGAGCCCCCTCGATTTTTCGTGAATAATTCGGAGCTGATTCAAATAAGAGGTGCGTCGCTCTGCAGGCCTCTAGGGTGATAAGTTTGACAACATATGACCAAAACCTAAAATCTGGTCAGGCCAGGTCAATGAGTTATGGCGCCATTTTTAAACCCATGTAAGGCGATTCTGCTCTTTAACCCTCGCCCCACCGGGGGGCCATCGATGCCCCTAAGGTTTTTCCGGGATAGCAGAAAAACGACGAGGCGCAGCAACGCAGTTGAGGGCTCTACCTCTTACTGCATCATTTTCCATCTCCTGAAATTTTTACCGGGTCACCCAAGGTCAGGTCACCAGACGAGGTCAACCAAGGTCCTCACTTCACTTTAGAGCTCTGTAAGAGCTACATTTCAAGTCGATCGATTTGAAACTTCCTACCTTCTAACCCTCCAGGATCTATAAGGTGTATATCCGGGATTTTTCGATTTCGTGCCCGGAGGTCAGGTCCGAAGCGACCTCTCCCATTGGAAAGCATAGGGAAAAGTTGTTTCATGATATAAAAGCCACAAAAATGATTGCAAATACTCAGACTGCTCAAAACAACGTTTTTGGACACCCTTTCACGGATCCCAGGGGTCATATTTGCCTTTGACTTTTCAAGGTCATCAGGTCACCGGAGGTCAAAAAGTATTTTGGCATAACTTTTGACCTAATTAAGCTAGAGCGGTGAAACAAACCATCGTGTTTGTCTTGTCACTGGCTTTCATTTGATATACGGCAGGGTCACTTTCTGACCTTTCGTGACCTCAGGTATATTGGGTACGAGGTGACCTCTGGAGGTCAAACCACTGGGGAGGTTTTACGTTCCACATGGCGGAAAAGTACTGGCAATTTGCTATCAAATGTGCTTTACCAGGCCTAATAGCTCTAATGACATAAGAGTTATGCCCGTTTGCTCAATATTGCATATTTGAGTGAAAATAGCCGATCTTGACCTAATTTGACCTCTGGAGGTCAAACCATTGACCTGAGACTAAAACATGCGAAGTAATTTCTTACTAAATTCACGCAAGCTTTCTATTGCACTTTGCGATTTGCGCTAACGCCCATATTTTCGGAGTTAGAGGGGGCCATCGATGGCCCCCGGTGGGGCGAAGGTGGCGCCGGACCCCGGTGGGGCGCGGGTTAACGCGATTGACGGGGCGGGTACCCGCCCCCTCGGGTTTTTCGGAGATAGTAGAAAACGGCGGCGCGTAGCGCCGCCGTACTTGGTATGCCTTTTCCTCATCATTTTTAAACTTCTGTGAAAATTTTAAGGTCAGGTCATCTCAGGTCAGGTCACCGGTACGGGTCAAGTGACCCGACCTCAAAAAAGTTTAAGATAGCATAGTCGGAGCAGGGTGAACTTATCCATTGAAACTCATATCACATAATGGCCCCACCGGTTCTTACATTGTTCCGGTTTTTTGATATCGATGCCTAGGTCGGTCGAGGCATGACCTCTCCATTGGAAATACATGGGAAAATGGTTTTCGGATAACTCGTACGGATGGTGTGAGCATTTTTTTAGTGCTTAGCTCGCCTGGGCTTTGCGGTTCTATGTGTGATTTTATATAATTTGCCTGACCTGATCGGTCGGGTAATCCTTGTTTGCCTGAGGTCATTATATATCTTCGATTCGGCTGCTAGGGTTCTTAGTTCGTCGTTTTGTCTTCTTTCTTGTTCGATGTATGGCCGAAAACTGATTTTACATGCTATCTCTTGCGGGCATGTTTTGCCTCTCGTGACCTTAAATGTGACCGCAAAATGGTTCTGTTTTCGTGGGAAGTGGATGGGCGCCCGCCGTTTCCTTTTCGCTCCTCCGTGGTTCTCGGTCTTGGGGGGCGGGTCCGCCCCGTTAGGTGGCTCGCCCCGTAATGCGCGTGTTAAAATGAGACACTGACAAAACCAGAGTGTTACTCGGTTTCTAGAAGGGCTTCTAGATAATAAAACCTAATGTGACGCTAACAACCAAATAAAAAACCCTAAACCTAAGCCCCTCATGTGACTCTGCAGAGAGAAGAGACGTGTGTTTCTACACTGCTTGTGTTTTGTTGTGAACTTATGAAACTGCTATCCGTGATTTGATCAGTTGCAAATGCGTTGACGCTAATCATAAGCCACGTTTTGGATATTAGAGATGATTAAAGAATCAAATCAAATTGCTAAACATCATTCAAAAGCTCTTGAAGCAACCAATATGCACTGTCATCAACTTTGAGGCCATGCCAGTACCAAGGTCACCAGAGGTCACCAAAGGTGGTCATGGTTTTCGAAATTGCTTAGGTCGAAATATTAAAAATATAAGCTTTTGAACGAAACAAGATACATCCTTAGATTTGATACCTTTCGAGGAAATGAACATGACCCAAGGACTCGAATGATTTACAAAATGACCTTAAGAGGTCCTTATTGAAGATCGTAATGTAACCCTTAAATGCATGGCATGTGAATTATTGGGCCAAGACAAACACAGTGATGTTTTGTGTTTTGTTTTAGGTCTTATGATTTTTGAGTTATAATATTTTTTCTAAATGGGTCTAAACTTGGCCCAATTGGCCCCACCGCGGTTAAACGGATATGGTTTAACCCAGGGGTGGACGCAGACCCGAGTTTTGGGGCGGCCAAACCCACGTCTGCCTCTCCTCGGGGGGGGGGTGGGAGCGAATATTTTTTGCTCTACAGACCTAGTGTAAACACCTTCTTTCAGTGCTCGACAGACCTAGTATAAGCTATCTCTCATAAGTACATCATCGCTCTCGAGGGCGGGGGGTGGGAGTCAAGGTTCTTTTGCTCTGCAGACCTAGTGTAAACACCTTTTTTAATTTCGCCGGCGTTTGGGGGCCAAAAGATAGTTTGGCCCCCTCCAGCGGTTTTGGGGGGCCATGGCCGGAATGCCCCCCCTGCGTCCGCCAATGGTTTAACCCTCGCCCCAACGGGACCATCGATGGCCTCCTAAGGTTTTTTCAATAACAGGAAAACGGCAAGGCGCGGCACCGCTGTTGGGAGGTCTATCTCTCACCCCATCATTTTACCACCATCCCTGAAAATTTTCACCCCGGGTAGCACTAGGTCAGGTCACCAGGTCAGGTCAAACACGGTCACCTCACTTCAACTTTTGAGCTCTACCATAGCTACATTTCTAGGCCGATCAGTTTGAAACTTTCTACACTTGATAAACCCCCCAGGGTCTACAACATTTATATCTGGGATTTTTTCAATTTGCTGACCTGAGGTCAGATCACGAGGTGGCTTCGGCCATCGAAAAAGCATGGGGAAAAGCTCTCTTATGATCTGAAAGTCACAAAATGATTTGAAATGTTCAGATTTTGTAGAAAAAGCATTATTGGCCACCCTTTGACGGGCTCCAAGGACTATATTTTCTCTTTGACCTGTCTGAGGTTATCAGAGGTCACCAGGGGATCAAAGCGGCATTCTGACGACAACATTTGACCCAATAAAGCTAAAGCATTGAATTAAACGTCATTGTATATGTATCGTCACTGGCTTTCATTTGATATACAGCAAGATCACTTTCTGACCTTCTGTGACCTCAGGTCAAGTTAGGTCAAGAGGTGCCCTCTGGAGGTCAAACCACGGGCGGGAGGTCATTATGTTCCACATAGCGGAGAAAGCCATGAAAATTCCCTACGAAATGTATTTACCAGATTTCAATAGCTCTAATGGCATGAGAGGTATGCGCAGGTTTCTTAAGCATTGCATATTTTAGTGGAAATAGCCTATCGTGACCGAACTTGACCTTTGGAGGTTAAGCCATTGGCTTGAACACTTAACACGCGCATTGACGGGGGGCGGGTCCCGCCCCCTCGGGTTTCGGAGATAGCGAAAACGGGGCGCGTAGCGCCGCCGTACTGGTATACCTTTTCCTCATGTTTTTCAACTTCTGTGAAAATTTTAGGTTAGGTCATCTCAGGTCAGGTCACCATTGCAGGTCAAGTGACCCGACCTCAAAAAAGTTTAAGATAGCATAAGTCGGAGCAGGGTGAACTTATCCGATTGAAACTCATATCATAATGGCCCCACCGAGTTCTCTAAATATGTTCCGGTATTTTTGATATCGATGCCTAAGGTCGGTACGAGGCATGACCTCTCCATTGGAAATACATGGGAAATGGTTTTTACGGAATAACTCAGTAACGGATGGTGATAGAGCATTTTTTTAGCGCATTAGACTCGCCTGGGCTTTGCGGTTCTAATGATATGCATTTTGTATAATTTGACCCTGACCTGACCTCAGGTCGGTCAATCCTTGATTTGACCTAGAAGGTCAAATTATATATCATTCGATTCGGCTTGCTAAGAGGATTCTTAGTTCAGTCGTTTTGCTCTTCTTTACTTGTTCAGATTTAATGGCCGAAAACTGAATTTCATGTTATCCCTATGACGGGCATGTTTTGCTCCGTGACCTTAAATGTGACCTGATAAAAATGGTTCAATGTTTTCGATGGGAGTGGATGGGCGCCCACGCCTTTACCGTTTTCGCTACCTCCGTGGTTCTCGGCTTGGGGGGGTCGCCCCGTATGGGTGGTGCCCTTGTTAAGCATACGAGGTAAAATCATACTGAATTCACACGAGCTTTCCAACGCACTTTGCAGATTTGCGCTAACCCCCCTATGTTCGGAGTTAGAGAAAAGGACATCGATGCCCCCGGTGGGGCGAAGGTGGCGCCGGACCCCCGGTGGGGCACGGGTTAAACTCGGCCCCAGACTAGAAGACAGTAAATAGCTTCCAGCGCCGTTTCAATGTATTCCGTATCACTTCCGGAACCCGGGACGTAGGGGAGGGGGTTCCGATCGGACCCCAGGCGGTGGTGTGCACGAAAAGTGATAGGGTGGTGCCGGGTTAATAACTGAATATGGCAAAAAGCAGATAGTCTCGTTTTTTGTGCAATTTGATCACGTCTATAAATTGTTGCATCAATGCAATGCGTCGGAGGCCCCAAAGTAGCTTCTTACGAGTTGTGGTGGAGCACCTGTCCATCCAATGTAAAAAACAAACGTGAAAAAGGCCAGCTTGAGCTGCCGTGGGTGCACTCACAAAGAGCCCGGAACCTTTATTCATCAAACAATCTCAGAATAGAACAGTGTTCTGGATGCTGTTCGGTCAGTTCCATTCGTCAGTGTCGGGATCAGCTCAGAGCTGTCAGAGCAGACTGAGTGTGCTCTCTAATGTAATGGGACGCCGCAGAGAGAAGAGACGTGTGTTTCTACACTGTTTGTGTTTTCTGGTGACTTTGTGAAACTGCTATCCGTGATTTGACCAATTGCGAAGTGCTTTGACGCTAATCATAAACCCTTTTCTTGGATGTTAAAGACGATTTAAAAAATAAATAGGTTATCGTGGATTCCAGATCTGATTTGTCTTTGTTGAAGCGCACAGAGAGGCAAGCAGCCTCAATCAGTAGAGCTGTGGACCAGGACGCTAAATGGTTCACTTCCACGCGTGACGTCAACTTTCTCACCTCTAAGCACCCTGGTAGAAAACGAAATTCTTAGCAAGAAACAATTATTGACTGCGGACAGTAGCAGTTCTTAGACGTCATCCCCGGTCAAGAGTGTTTTCATGGCTCCGATGTTCCTGGCGTCGCCGCCACGAGCGAATGTGGGAGATCCGTGAGGGCCTCGTCTGAGATCACAGGAGCAGGAGGCTTACTCACCGGAAGCATATGCAGTTGCTGTGTTCTATCAAAACGCAAGGGCGGCGGAAGGTGATTTTGGATGGGGGCAAACCTAAAAAACAATGACGGATGTTTGAGGTCCCCAACCTTCCTCATTTTCAATGTTTTCTGCAAACTTGGTTCACTCTGTGCTTAATTTACCAAAATTTACTGTATAAATTTATATTGACAGTAAAACAGGAGCAGGGCGAATCGGAAAGGAAACGGCTAGGGCGAAAAGGCACAGTAGGTGAGCCCCGCCCCCCCTCCCCCCGACTCGCGCATGCGCGTGCCGCTGCAGTATCCCGACAACTCGGCGAAGGCAGTGTCCATCTCATCGGCAATACCCTTGTACTTCTCTTTTTCGTTGACCAGCTTGTGTGCAGAACGACGGTGGGGTCAGTGGGAGCGCGCAGGCGGTGGAGCGGCCACCGACTGACTATATGTGCTCGGAGCTAGCTGGGAGGCCAGGAGGACTGGGAGACTTAGAAGGAATGTGTGGTGAGGCCAGGACGCAGATGCCCGCTGCATAAATATCTGAATTTGAGTCATCATCAAGGCCGCGTGGTGGGCTGACCTGACTCCGTTAGTTAATCCATAATCCACAGCTTATAGCACAGCACAAGGCAAAGTTCACCTGATAATAGCTTCACGTTTGTGAACTCCGCCATGTTTCGAAAAGATGTGTCTCTAGGTTATTAGTTTGACATTAGGGCTCCCCAAAATAACCACTTTTTCGACTTTTTATTGTTTGTTGCGCTGTTTTCCATGAAAGCAAGCATGGAAAATAACGTGGTGACCTCTGTTTTCCTGTATCTGCTCTGTCCACTTAGCACATCGAGGATTTTGTGGAGGCTGTTGTTATCAATTTAGGCATATTCTCGGGATTTCATGACCCAATATCTAAACGTTCAAAGTTTGTCAAGTAGCATCTCGTTTGATTCCTCTCGATGAAAAAAATCGAATGAGACACATTCTTAGATCGTTGGGTATTAGTTTCTTACACAATAAATCCAATAAATTTGAAATTTACCGCTGAAATTGGCTCATATATGTAACGTTAAACTAGCCAGCCAATACCTCACAGATGTCAGTGAAGATTTTACCCCGAAGTCTACATCATCATAGTAGGGGTTTAGGGGCGCACCGACATCATAGGTCATACAGCAAATCCCTGAAGTCTATGTGGTGTGCAAATGGTATTGATACAAATTTAAACATCACATCTATGAAGAATACATTCGATTTGTTTCTTTATATCAATGAACTATGTATATCAGATACTATTGTCCACATATGACTCCACTTCAATACAATCACTACTATACTCAGCGAGTCAATCCATCGCTATATGTTTCCCTGGTTTCCCGCTCAATTCTCTCTCTTTCTACATTTGTTAATTCAGTATCTGCATTCAACACTCGATGGAGATCCACGAAACCTTTGCAAAACACTTGCACATTCATAACATGTTTTCCCGCTCTGACTTAAATTCCAAATAGGGAAAAACTGGACCAGTTGTCGCTCCCAACGTTCCTTTGTTTCTGAATTCAACACTGATGTTGTTATTGGTGCTCGATACGAGGCTATTTTGAAGAGGCCCAATGTAAAAATGATCCCAGATACCACCTTTTGGGGTCGATTTATCAAAATTGCACAAAAGAAGAAAGTTATTCGAGGAAATTTAGATTTAAGTCTTCCTCAAGCTTCGAGAAAGAGCTCAAGGCTCTGATTTTGCCTGAGTGGCTCATTTTCATTGAGCTATGTTTGACCCTTCAGCTTGCTTCTCCCGGGGTCTCGGTTAGACCTTGAGAAAAAATACGCATAAGATATAACATTAACAAAAGTTGAAATATTTTAGGCTCGACGATCGGCCTCTATAATGATCGGACTCTGTAATTCTTCTACATGGTTCTTTATTAAACGAACCAAACTAAAGAGTATCCTCATGTGTGTTTAAATATATCTGCAACGCGACACAATTTGCATAGCTGCGCCTGGGCCGGGCGGAGGTAGCGCTGAGTGGGCGGTACACCCAATTATTTGTTCCCTGAGCGGCGGCACTGGGTGATTCCCTCTGTGGTGGTGCGGTGTGTTGGGGACCAACCGTGCGAGAGGTGCCTTGCATAAGCATTCGTGTTCTTGCGCCAATGGCGAACATTGTGTTATTCTTGTACTGTCTCGTGAAAATACACGTCTGTCTCTCTTTCTGTAAACGCATTTGCGTGTAATGCCACACCATGGGAGGCATCTAAGTAAAATCAATGCTTTCTATCACCGATCCCCCTCCCTCTCTCACCGTCCCATCCCATCGCACGGCAAGGTATCGCCGCCTCACCGAGGCCGGCGCGTCGCGGTCGACCCGGTCCCTTCAGAGACACCAGCCGACAGTGGTGCTCCCCATTAGATCGGCTCTTCGCCGTGGGGGCATCCTCAAAGACGCGCCGCTATTTGTCCGGCCCGCCGCACGAACGGCAAACATTATTGTTGAAGAGCCAGTGTGGTTCACGGCTGAGCCCACACCAAAAGAGCGGCGTCCACGCGCTCGCCAGGCATTAGTTCGGGTGACCGGAGTGGCTAGTGATCTGTGGAGGCGGGCTCGCGGCCCGCAGCGGGCGCCTTTTCACGGACCGTCGCATCGTGGTGTTGTTTTACGCGGTGGTAAGCGCTGAGCGACGCGTCGACGGTGGATAATGCTGGGTGCGACATTGTTGGCGCAGTTGTGACATGGCTGGCTCCCTGTTATGACGCGTGCGGTCGCAGGATTTGCCTCTGGGCTGGGGCTAATTAGAAGAGCTTAGACAGTAAGTGGGCGTGGACGCGGCTTAGAAAGGGTCGGTTGTTATTATCACACTGACTTGTTATTTTGCATCTTGTACTTAAGGTAAAGAGTATGAAGGACTTTGCCATTGAAGGTGGTGCATGGGGCCCACAACTCTCCCCCTCCTCCGCTCTGGAAAAGTGTAGTCCCCCCGCTCTTGCCTACTCGAATTGTTTTTAAGAAACGGTTTCATTGGATACTAGTGGATCCAGAGGGGAGTGAAGGGGCCATGGCCCCTTCCTCAAAATGGTGAAATTTGGCCAAATTTCTTCAAAAACACTATGATTTTACGATTTTTCCCAAGTTGCCCCCCAAACGGTGCTCCTGTGTCCGCCAGTGTCATTAAATCAAAGGTGACACAAAAATATTAGTTTCATTAGAAAGCATTTTCCTATGATATTTTGTCTGGCTCCAGCTCCCCTCAGTAAAACAAAAGTCTGCACTTTTCTTCCTGGGTACTGCGGCTTATGCATGTACCAGCTTTGCTTTTGTGGCTGCTTTTGTTTTATTTGCATGCGCTACTTTTGTCCAATGTCATCTCGTGCCATCACATATGTCTTTAAGCCCATAAAGGCTAGCTCGGTTGTCTGCCGAATCACTCACTAGGCGCAGTTCTCCCAGCTTGTTGTCTTGTGAACTGGGCTGGACAAGTGAATCCTCCTAGCAAAGTTACCCCCGGGCACAGCTGTCACCATTTTCAGTACCTTTTATCTACTTGTTTTAAATATCACTATTTTCCAGCTTCATGTGCCAAGTTCCCTAATCGAAAGCTATGACGAGGGCCGAACCAATTTTAAGCAAGCGATGCTATTGAGCTTGCATAACATATTTCTAAAAAAACATTAGCCTGGGCCCAAGAACATTAATGCACGATCAATGATTGGGTCAATTAGGTCTTGTTACACTATTCTGAAAGAAAAGGCTTCACTTAGGTTTATCTTTTATATGAGCTTTAACGCGTTCTCCGTAACACTTGCTGCCGAAACACATCTGTATAATTGTTTTATACATAGCTGAACTACCAAGATAAAATAAGCCCCGTGCAAAAGAGCTTTATAAGTGACAGCTGAAGGCACATTTAGTGGACGTGCAGCTGTCCGTTACAGTCTTTTCAGCAGCAAAGCCTTTAAAGAGTGCATTCTTAAAGCATTGGCTATTCATTCTGCCCACAGCAGCTTCAGAGGACAGGTGCAGCGTTCGATTATGAAGATGTCACCAAATAGAGAGCACCCGCGCCACAAGAACAAAAGAGTTACAGTGCAATCGGTTGGAAAAAATGTAAGGCATACCTCGGTCAACATATCGATTCTCGACCTATTTACTTACGACCAGGGGAAGAATTTATGAAAATGTTCTTGCGATTGACTGAAAGCACCAGGATATGTCAGCCCCTGTCCAGCCATTGATGTAGAGGTATATTGAGAGGTTTCTGTCGGTCGCGTGCGCATGACACTGGCTCGGAGCGCCCAGCATTCAATTTCAAGTATTGGCTGAGCAGCTTGCTGACTTTCCGGGCTGAGCGATTGCAGGCAATCGCTCAGCCCGGCTGAAAATGCGTCACACAATAAACGTGCTGGTACGGTATTTAAATTAAATTTACACCACTCGAGCGGTGCAAATGTGCTGATTGTAGATATTTAAGATGTTGTTTTGTTTATTGGGAATCATTTTCGAAAAAGAAATAATTTGCTAAATTCCGATCATCCCAATTTTTCCCACTGTCTTTGCAACTGGCGGATTGATGCTGTATATGGACTGAAATGCTGGAGAGACTGCAGTAGCAACTACAGAGTCTATGCTTCTAGCAGTAGGTCTATGCTTCTAGTAGCTTTCACTCCTGCCCTCCCTGAATACTACGAAAAACTACCGCGGAATATCTCTCGACGTTATGCCGGCTCAGAAACTTGCCGCTGTCCTGCGTCAGTGGGCCGTGTTCGTCGCTGTCGATGAGGGTAGGGTGCGTCCCTGGGCATTGCCGCGTCTGATCCGGGGCGCTAATGAAATGCACCTGAGGGACAGATGCGTTTTCGTTAGGTCTAGCGCACACCGGCGGGGTAAGTGATGGATGAAATTGAAAGAGCCTCAGTCTGATAGTCCGTTAATCTGAGCTAATGCGAATGTGGGATCAATCTTCTACAAGTCGGTGTTTATGGTAATGGAGTGACTGCCACACGCGCGCCCATAAAGTCACCGCTGCGCCACAAACGACGACAGCGCTCTGTCACTGTAAATGCCACCAGATTGCTGCCATATGCTGGCCTCATAAACTACAGAATGGATCGCTAAAAGTTGGGGAGAGTGATGGTATTTTTATCACGTGAATTTAACAGCGCTCACAGGATATGGCAGAGTGGCTCTGCTCTTTCAATTACTATCAGATTCAACGCTGATCTCATGTAAGCCAAAAAGCTGAGGGATGATATATTAGGGTACACCCATTCTTCAGCGCACACAATTGGTTGCAAACATTTTGAAGGTCACGAATTTCTCTATCTAGTGCTACTGCTCCGTGCTCTGTCGACCGCTATAAAATGTAGGAATTGTATTCGCAATAGGGCAAATCTAGGCCGGTAGCATTACGGCGTACACGTTTTATTCTAGCTTAGGTGCAGAGCTGCAAAAAATCTCAAATCTGTCGGGCACTTTCGAAAAAACCTCCAAATCTGTCGGGTGGTTAGGATAGGACTATTAAAATTGTCTAAAACCCATTCAATTGGTAAAATGTTCCTACTCTTTTTCCACATTCTTAATAGAAAATACTAAAATTAGCATAAAAAAACTTCAAGTTTGGTACCAATGGATATCATTATCCTTATTTTTGTGCTCTGATCCTTATATGTGTGATATCCTTATTTTTCGTGCTCTGAAGCCACCTATGGAAAATCTAAGTGGAATGACACAAGTCTATTAATTTTCAAAACTCTAGAACTGAGACTGTTCTTCGGGTTTTCAACTATCAGACACGCTCAGGAAATTAAGGTTATCGGCAGAAACCTATAACAAATTGAATACCGAACCACCAATTCCCATTTTCTGGAGTCACCATTGGTAAAGGAAATTTATTATTGGATGTAATTTGAGATTTGTGGACGTACAGCATACAAATAGTGTGTGTCAAAGTCAGCTCGACTGGGTCTTGAATAAGACTCAGTCTTGAATTCAGATGATTTAGGTCACAGGTGGAAATATACAATAACATGAAAAGCAGCCCCCCTTTTCAGTCCTCTGCAGCCACCATTGACAAAAAATGCTGCACTAGAATGAGAATAAGTGATATTTTGTTATTATGTTACATAGTCCAGCCCAGAATACTTAAAAAATATAGTTTGCAATGGAAGAAAGCTGACCTGGTTCCCATACCATGTGGTTACTTATGCCAGCTTCTGCAGATTTTCATGATTTCAGTTTTTTGGAGGTGGGAGGGGGTAATTTGGAAGGAACCCCCAAAATTTATATATGGATTTTGCTCTGATGGCCAGACAAACAAGATTGGAGGGGTACTTTTTTGATATTCGAAAGTGTTTTTAAGGATCATGGCTACTTTTAGTTGAATACAAACATGTAATATTAGCTTTCCATGACTTTAAATGCATGTTTACATGAAAAATCCTAAATTTTGAAGCTGTTGGCTATCTCAAAGTTTTTCATGCATTGCCGTGCTCATTTCCATGAGGGTACGTGGTTTAGGATCTGAAGTTCATGAGGCTAATAAATAACCTTAAGTCAGTTAGATAGTAAATGTCAAATAAATATCATGTTTCCAAGGAAGTTAAGAGTAAAAAGGAATGAGTAAAGGTTGCACTAGGCTGTGTTTTTGTTATATCTTTGTCCCCTTGACATAGATCATAGGCATATATATCATATGACGTATATCATATGACATATATCATAGGCATTTAGGTAAGTGAATAAAATGAAATAGGAGAAATAGTTTGGTACTTAAAACTCAAATTAATGTGGAAAGGTGAAGAGTTTTGTTTCTTTGGCATCTACAAATCCACTGATTAAGGTATGCAACTTTTGTGGTTAATTCTGGACAAACAGGCATTGGATTTAAAAGAAGATGGAAGGGAAAATCAAATGTTTTAGTCTAATTTGACCAGTCTGCTGGTAAAATTCATTTTTCCCTTATTAATATCATTTAAAATTATTGATCAACAGTGAGCATAACATACTGTGTGGAAATAAATGTAAGCTGCCGAAATTACAACAAACACCACATCACTTACTTCTTTGTTTTCTCCCCACACTGTTCTGATCTGCCCGCTGTTTGATCCATGCTTCAAAACGACCTGCTTGGCCAAAACCACTGTTCCTGAACTTGCAGGGCAGCCCAGAATGCTTGATTCGCTGATGCTCCTTAAAAAAACGTTTCTCGCCAAAATACCCACATCCCTCAAATCCACATTTAAGCTTGACACGGGACGGTGGAAGGGGCTTCAGCTTAATCGGAGCCATTTATCAGCCCTTCAACTATGGACGATGAAATCCAGGCTCAACCAGTTTATTCAAGATGTATACCAAAGTAATGCAAGAGAAAAATAATCAAAAACACAACCTTGCAACGCATTGCCTCCACCACACCACGGGATTCTAGGGCCTTGGCCTCCGCCATATCCACAAGGCAACACACCAAACCGCAGGGCTGCTTTTCTTCAAACCAAAGATACCTTTTACACCGGCTTTGCCGCAAGGGCGCTGTTCAAACAGCGCTCTTGCGGCAGCGTTGAGCGTACTTCCAAACGAAGGAAACGAAGGAAAAAAACTGTTTTGCCTGTCGCCTTTACCTTTACGGCGGCCTGTCGGGCCAAGCTGTCGCGTGCTATGGAATACAAATCGGGCCCGACAGGCCGGTGAAGGAATTTTTCCAGCAGAGGATTTTCTGGGTGACGTTTAAAAGGCCCTCTGTACATAAGGCCCTCTATTCAAAGGTCCCTCGATTCATAAGTCCCTCGATTTTCCAGCGGTTCTTGCCGCACACTGGCTTGATATGGGAGAGGTGCAAATTCATGAAAAACTTGTTGAGTGAAAGAGGTGACAATTCTAATATTGAGTTTTTTTAGAACAAAAAATATTTTCTGCTTCCTTTCAAGATTTTTTTCTCACAGATTGTAAGATCTGTCGCAAGACCATACCGTGCCCTAAAATCTGTCGGGCACTTTATGACCCGAGAGCCCGACTTTTTGCAGCTCTGCTTAGGTGTTACCTATCAGCTATTCAATGCAACCAATTGTTTTGCTATCATTGGCAAATTATTGACGCACAATTTGCCACGAACAAAGCCTCCTGTCCCAAGAATGGTAATAGCAAGTACCGACAGGCAGTGGCGGATCCAGGAATTCATTTCGAGGAGGGTTTGTGGGCTCGAGTTTTCGCCGCCATCGCTTTTGTTTCTATCAGCTCCTCCCGAGCAAAATGTTGATGCATGGAGGTTGTTTTGAGCCTTTTCAGTCTCTCCTCATAACCCAGGTGACGGAGACCTTTGACCAATTTTGTGGCTCTCAGCTGTACTTTTTCTAAGGCTTGAATATCTTGTTCCATCTGAGGTCCAACTGACTGAATACAGAAATCCGAATGTGTTCGAACATAACTCTACCAGAGTTCATTGAAATTGTCTTCAGTGAAATGGTTGAAATCATCTTTCAAACGTGTGTGTGTGTGTGTGTGTGTGTGTGTGTGTGTGTGTGTGTGTGTGTGTGTGTGTGTGTGTGTGTGTGTGTGTGTGTGTGTGTGTGTGTGTGTGTGTGTGTGTGTGTGTGTGTGTGTGTGTGTGTGTGTGTGTGTGTGTGTGTGTGTGTGTGCGTGCGTGCGTGCGTGCGTGCGTGCGTGCGTGCGTCTGACTCCTGCTGCGCTTGCTTGCTAATTTGCCTGCTTGCTTGCTTGCTCGCTTGCCTATGCCTGCATGTCTGCCCTAATTTGCTTACTGTCTTCCGAGTTCTCTGGCGAATGTTACTAGGCCTCTATCTTTTCGCCAGAATCTCGGAGGGGCTAACACGAATCTCCAGTTTTGGGTAGTCCCGTTTGGAAAAGGCTAACAATCTAACCGGTAATGAGCTAAATTATTGTGCATTTAACCTAAATAGACCTGTATTCCTGCTCCCTGTATGTTTACAGGGAGCTACTGCTGGCAGTTTTTACTAATAGTGTGATATTTATCATGCTTTCTTTAAGTTACTTTCTTTTTCCTAGCAGGGCATGCCGCGACTTGTAATATTTTATGTTCTGGTGGTGTTAACGTAAGGGTACTGTTGTCGTTGGGATCGCGGAGGGGGCACGCCTGGCTACCCGTTTAAATGGGTGGCGGACCTTTTCTAGCAATAGAATTGCATGAAAAAACGTTTAAGTGTATCCATGACCTTATGTGCTGCTTTTTGGCAATGCTCCGTTGGTTTCATACTGTTTAAAAATGTGATACCATGGTCTCTTTCAGAGGTCGTCTTAGGAAGCTTAATGTCTGCCAAGTGGTGTTCTTTCTTTGGATTATTGTGCCCATTCAACCCTTCACATGCTAGCATTAAACCTGAGAAGCCATATTTGAAATCTCTAGAAAAAGTACATTTGATCCGGGACCTTGGATTGTGGTTGGATGCCGAATTGACAAGTGTGGACCACCTAAATCACATTAATTATCAGTAAGGCTAACAGTGCACTAGGTCTGATGATTATATTCCTTCAGGTGGGTCATTGGGAGGAGGGAGGAAGACGGAAGTTGAAACTCGAACCAATTTAAGCGGATTATTTTGCCAACATTCGATCAGTTATGGAATTTGACTGTGTAATTTGGGATGCCACCGCCAGACTGACCTTCATAGGTTCATAGGCATGATAGGTTCTGATGCTCCCTGTGTGTTGAATTGACATGAGAGTTCCGAGGTAGCTAGAATATCTGGGGCTGTGTGTTTCTGGGCAACATATCCTGAAAATCTGACTTCTTTATTGGGTTCTTCGCGTTTACGTTATTTTTTAACGTTCATGCTTACAAAGTGGGGAGGGGGTTGTTGCAATAACCTCCTAAAATATATCGGATATGGCTCGGAAATGGCTGCGTTGCGGAGCGGGGAGGGATATTTCAGGCGGGTGCCATTTTACCTCTCAGGGGGGGCGCTGTGACCATTTCCGGTGGTACCGAGGGTTGGTCGGGGGTAAGTGCCCCTTACCTCCTGGACCCACCCATACCAATGATGACACGGCTGGTCGTATCGCTGATGACACACCTGATAGTACCGCTGATGACACGGCTGATGATACCCTGATGACACGGCTGATGGCACCATTGCTGATACGGCTGATGGTAACACTGATGACAAGCCTGATAGTGCCACTTATGATATGTGATAGTACCGCTGATGACACGGCTGATGATACCCTGATGACACGGCTGATGGTATCACTGATGACACGGCTGATGATACCCTGATGACACGGCTGATGGTACCACTGCTGACAAGGCTGATGGTACCACTGATGACAACGGCTGATGGTACCATGATGACACCGCTGATGACATGGCTGATGGTACCGCTGATGACACAGCTGATGGTACCATGATGACACCGCTGATGGCACCCTGTTGAAACAGCTGATGGTACCCTGATGGCACAGCTGATGGTACCACTGATGGCACGGCTGGTGATACCCTGATGATACGGCTGATGGTACCGCTGATGATACGGCTGATGATATCACTCATGACACGGCTGATGGTACCACTAATGACACTGATGAGGGTACCACTTATGATACTGATGAGGGTACCACTGATGACGCAGCTGATGGTACCGCTGACGATACGGCTGGTGGTACCGCTGATGACACGGCTGATGATGTTGGTGCATTTCTGTCGAAACATTGATTTATATTCTGTCAACTAACCACCTCTGAGCAGCGATGGGAAATGGTGGAGTGACGGGAGGTGAAGGGCTCTTAAAGATTACTAAAGCTGGGAATATATCGTCACTCACTTTCTTTGGGTAGCTAGCTGCATTTTTCTAGTGTTACCTGTGTCTAAATGGCGCTTGTTCTCATACTGATATTGGAGCCTAATGAATAACCATAAGCCGAATCGACGAGCTGATATTTCAGAACTGTAGTATATTTTGACATTTTGCAGTTCATGAGCTAGCAAAGCCTCGTTAACCTGCAACATTGCTCTATTAATGCACTGCGAATGTGGCCCGTCTGCAACCGTCGCTTTATTCGCGGCTACATCACACATTCAGGGCGCTGCTTCCGGCGTGTATTAAAGATGAGTAGGCTGGCGTGCTCAGGCCAACTGCATTATGCAGATGTAATGGGCTAGATACGGACTGCTATCACTTACTCTGACGTGAGACCGCGCCATGCCCTCCGTCTGCAGGGCTCATTCTGTCACAAGGCCACACGAGGACAGGTCATTCATGAGTTTCCGACCCAGGTGCTGGTGCTGGGTTGACGCAATACTGAAGCAAAATACATTTCTAGCGGCCGGACATGTGATCGATCACAATTTACGTTATTGTATATAAAAGGGCGCTAAACATGATCTAGATATTATGGCCGAGACCTCTTATTTTGTGGTAACAGTGCAGCTAAGCTTAAAAAATGCAGTTAAGAAATGCAAAGAGTGATTAGCAGATCATTAGCTACAATTACAACATTTATCTTTGAAAAGTCCTTAATTCGATGTCCACCATTGAAGTAGACATCATAAGCTGAAAAAAATCATACGTTTTAGCACCACAAGGTGATTTGATCTCAATACGGGTGTGGCACAAGTTTCTTGATTAGAAATGACACCTGTAAGCATGCTTTACTGTTCGCATTTTGCAAGCACGGGGCACATCGCATCATTTAAAGATAATACATAAATTTCTGCACTCGAACCGATCAAATTTTTAGGAATGACGACGGAACAAAGGTATTGCAGAGTTGATTCAGTTTTCTCTCATTACACGTGTACTACTTATAAGGAGCCTGTACCGATACAATCGTGTAATCAAGTCAGAAAGCGTTTGCATTTAATATGAGACGCATTTCCTGCATCTCTGCAGCTCTACACAAACGATGGAAACCCTTTCTAAGAGCCCTTCCCTGAGATTTCATTTCTGCAATCACGCATTTTCCTGCCACAATGCACGCTTTCAGTCCTATTCATTGCTTGGGAGAAGCAATCTCCTTTGGCCGACGTTTCTTAATCTGTGTGCCGGGATTGTTTCCAGTTAGTCTATTCAGCTGCGGCCTCCGCAGAGCGCCAGTTTGGCCGTCGATGTTTTTGCCAAGTCTCCGCCGTACGACCAGCTGAAATCTCTCCGCGAATCCTTTGTCCTCGCTCGGCGTGGGTCAATTACGTAGAAGCGCGGCTTTTTTCGCCGCAGCAGGCGCCGTTCGTCGGAGGCGACGCTCGCACCGACACTCCGCGCTCCCCAGAGACCACCGGTAAAGCTGGCGCCCATTCCAGAAGGGTGCTTTACCCAAGTCATTTCGCTGTAAATATTACTTTAGCGGCGGCGCGTGACTTAATGGCCATCCCGGCCGTCAGCAGCGCGTGTTCCGCTAACAAACGACGCAAAGAAATCACCGTCAAATTCTGTCGTCGATTTTAAAATGGCGGCGCTGTCGCCGTTGCCGAAATCGACGCTTTTTCCGGCACTGGCTGGCGCCATGTTGGCGAGGCGCTGTGCAGCGGCGTCGCCACCACTTTCCTCCAGGGAGCAGGCCTGTGCTATTGTGTTTGTTGTGCGGTGCAGTGCGATATCATAGCATCAGTAACGCCGCCGGTACTAGATGAAAACAGCCGGCCAGAGCACCGCTCCGCTACTGCCGGCCTGGATGAAAGCTCGGCGCAATCAAATCAGGGTGTATTGAATAAAATCGACCCCGCCCCGGCCGAGACGGCCGCGTCCGCTGCTCGGTAATGGCCCGGCAAACCTCAGAGGTAGCATTATCCTAACCAGATCCCGCGCCGATGGCCCTTCTAATGTTTCTAATTCGCAGTTGAAAGCGCAGTTGCTGAAAGTAAAAGCCATGTAATGGGCTGCGAGCGCAAGCCTATTACGGCTCCGCCTCCGGCGCCCAATTGGAAACGGAGAAAGCTATCAGCGCTGAAAGCCCAAGAAACGAGTTTATCGGCGGTGAAGTGGCGCGCTGATGTGAGGCGTTACATTTGGATGGCGTCGACTGATGGGTCTGGCCAGACGACCAATGACACCGCTGCCACCCGTCCGTCGTCAAGACGACTCGGTTGGACTGTAACAGAGATTGCCTCCGGGCACGCCGCACAGGTCGGCCGTCTATAAGACTTTACAGACGGATCTGCTTTGTATATCATTATGTTTTCATGTATGCATTATTAGTATTCAGCCTTCTTTAATGTAGAATAGACCTGCCCAGAAAACATCAAGTTTTGAAATTGATAGGTGGACAACTTATCTTGTGATTTGTTTCATTTATTTATATTGCGTGAGTAGGTCCTTACCGCAATATTTCAATGTTTAGGGGTCGCACAAAATCGGCGAGAAATACATGTTCGACTAAAAATAAGCGGAAAAATCAACTTCTCACCAAATTGAAACGTAGGCATGTACTAGCTCTTTCGAATCCTCTCAATTAGAGCAATCGGTACGCGTTAACAGTATTTCTCTATAACAACCAGTTCTTAATATAATTGCAGTCAAATGTTCAATAACCACACATGTTTTGCCCACATCCACTGTGACACCAGGTAGGACCCTCGTAAGATTGACGGCGACAGGCTGAGGACAAATACCATGAATGAAATAATATACCATCTCATTTTGACACCTCTTTGCTAAAACCATGCATCAAACCAGGCGGAAGAGAACAAATAACTTACCTTTTCGAACTCTTGATGCCCTCAGATGTTCTTGAGACTGATTTTCCGATTTTGGGAACAGGCTGCCGGTGCCTTCCCAATACTTGTAAAAGCTGCTGGAGCTGGTCCTTAACCCTATTCCCGGCAGGCTCCCGGTTGCCCCTATTTCCGACAAGGGGGCAATATCGCCCCCCCAAAGATCTTGTAATCTATCCCGCCGATTTTGAAAATTCAAAGTGCTACAGATTCCCCTGACGATAAACCTTATTTTGAAAAAATAGAATTTCAAAATTTTGATTTTTAAGGAGAAGATTGTTCAAAATATACAATGTTTGTGTTTTTTATATTGTCCATAACCCTTGTCTCTGTTGTACGATTTTCACAGAACTAGTTTGGATTTACAAATAATGGAATCACAATTGTCATATAATCGAGTTACGCAAAAAAATTCAGAATTCAATGGCAGTTCCAGGACCATGACTATGAGGGGAAATATATACAATCTAAAAAAGCTTTTGTTACGTGGATTAGAAGCCGTCATATACTGCTTGGCATCTTTGGCACATAAATAAATAAAAAAACGAAAAAATCATCAGGGGCGGACGCAGTAAGGTAAAATAGTGGGGGTAAAATACATACCAACAATTTACGAGTGGTATGCATGAGTATATTAGGTCCTCGGCTAGTTGAAATTTATTTCTGATAATTTTTACCCTCCCATGGCAGCTTTGAGAAAGGGGGTGACATTGGCGGATTAAGGGCTCTCGTCGTGGGGGGTGGGGGTGATTGGAAACACATTTTCAATATACCACGATATTGAGTCGCGGCGGTGATACTGGCTGGGAAGATATATTTTGAAAATGTAATTTTACCCCATCAAATACTGACACTTTTCCGCCATTGGTAACACGTTCCGTATGCTCTTGTCTCCGTGATCTTCCTATGGACGAAATTTTTCCTTAGTCGTTCCTGAAACTGAATACATACAGAGCATGCTAGTCTCGCACAAAGCTCTAAGTAAACAAACATATGCTTTTATATTTGTGATTTACTCTACATTATAGTGACAAGACACGCCTCTGGAAATCTAAAATTAGGTTATAGCTATTTTGCATTTTCATATACCCAATTGTATTCGCCCTGGCACGGCTGTAAGTAGTCTTCTCACTTACTAACGTTTAGTCCTTCTTGATTACATTCCCCCCATTTTGAACTGCTGTAACCACCCCTGAGGAATACATATAGTGCCAATTGTGAATGTACTATCATCTCACATATCAAATGATATGATAAAACCTACAAAAGGCATATAACTGTTATCAGGATCAGCAGAGACGGCTTCCTTTTACGAAGAACCCACCGCATACGATAATACTTGGTTTGTGGACAGAACCTCCCAAAAAAAACAGTCATAGCTCCGCCCCTGGTAAAAATATAGTCTTGAAAATTTCAGAAAACCTGCCTGTGCTAGTTTTAGGAAAATTCAGGAAGTTTCAAAGTTCTATCGCATGCCGTTTTGGAGACATTCTCGAAAAACCTGAAGGGGGCAATATTAGCCCCCCTGCCGGAAATAGGGTTAAAGGGAATTTGGTATTCTGGTCGAAACCTGGAATTTAGTGTAATTAGGCGTAATTTTAGCCGAAAATAATGAAACCACTCATGATTTTTCTGAGAAATTTACAATAAGCTCAATATTTAGATTTTTAAAATACTCCTCTAGGAAAAGAAATAAATATCTGCCTGTGGATGATGTCATGATCTGGCAACCACTACCATACTTGAAACGCTTCAAGGGCTTCAATTGGCTGATGCTCATTGTGACGTCAGCATATGTCGTCACACCAACAGCCATGACAACTGTGGCCTGCTGCTAGGGGTACAAGAGGGGTACATTGCAGGTAGGTTTTAGCTTTTTTCTACGGAAATCTCGAGTTTCAAGACAAATGATATATCGAGTACCGGGTTTTCCGACTTGCTTTACAACCTGGCTATCTCAGTTAAAATCACGTTATGAAGGTGCCACATTCCCTTTAAGCCCGGTACCGACAACCGAGTGAGCGAAATCCTGTATAAGCTTAACACTTCTCTCGGCAGCATCATTTGTGACGCATAAGGTCAGAAAATTCTTTTTTGAGGCACTGTGCCTCTCATTGTCCAACCATGCTGCGACCGGTAAGCTCATCCAGGCCGTAGAAATATCCAAACATGAAAACAACATCCATGAAGACCCATCGACTAGGTCGGGGAGCGTGGTCTCCTAGCCGATCAGCACATTCGTGCGAGCGCCGAGGTCTTGGGTGACCCTGGAGATTTGGGTAACCCAACACTTCGGCGGCTGCACGAGTGTATAATTTGGTTCCACGCTCCGGTCCATGAATCAATGTTGCAAATTTTCGATACATTGTAGCTGCAAAAGAAGCCTCCAAATGTTGCACTGGTATAATATTTCTAGCAGTGTGGAGGGAAAGTAGATATGACATAACGTTCGGAAGTTCTTTTTCCTTGCATGAGAACGAATGATAATGTTTTGTTCCTCTATCATAGCCTGAAGCCTTATCAATTCATATGCTAGAAACAGTTTGCTGGATGTAAGAATTATTTTTTGTTATTATTCTTCTGGCACGTTTTTGCAATTAGAAATGTTTACACTCTAGTGATATAATTATAGCCCCAGACTAATGACGGATACAAGTAGAGAGGGTTAAGGGGGCCCAAGCCCCCACTGAAATTCCATAGTGCCTATGGTAAATGCATAACGGGAGGATGCTCCGAGACAGTGGTGGGGAGGCTCGAGCTCCTTATGCCCCCTGCACGCCAAATCAGGTTCTGGATCCGCCACTGACCAAGGCAGCGGCATAATGACTTAGGTGAGGGAGAACAAGTGAATTGTATAGGAAAACAGGTTCATGTGATTATAAAGTATATTTGGCCTGACTCATTATGCCAACATTTCGACTAATAGTTGAAAATTTGTAGATAACCTGAATCAGTATCCCATCTTAGTTTGACCTAAACTTACAAGCCTAGGTATTCTAATGATGTTTTTTAGATTAATATTTTCATAATTGAGACTAATTCTAAGAGGTTATCTTAACCCCCGAACAGATATGGTAATATGATGTCAAATCATTTGGTGATAATTTATTTACCCTAAAACAACTTATTATCCTACTCATGATATCTTCTATGACATATTGCGATTCATATTTACTTTTGGAATTTACAATTACTGCTGTATCATCCACAATCAAATAAACCCTTACTGTTTCAGAGATCAAGCCAGTGCATGGTTCTGAGCCCGAAAATTCAAACTTGAGATATTGTGGCGTCGTGTTACTGCTTAGGTCTGCAGTTTCTGAGAATGACTGGAGTGCTTCTCCCCGGTGCTTTATTTATTTATTTAGTTATTTGCTTCACTCCAACAGGCCATCTGTCCAACTACAGGGGGCAAGGGTTTTATATTTAAGGAAGCTTTCCCAATGGCTCCTCTGGGCCAGCCATAACCCCAAAACGAGCAGCATGCCATGGGATTTGAACCAGGGGCGAATCCAGGACTTCATTTTGGGGGAGGGTCGGCTAGGGGGCTCGAACCTTCCCTGGGTCATCACCTCGAGTTGCTTCCGGCTATGCAGCTACTCTAGATGCTCGAACATTTGGGGAGGGGGCTTGGTCCCCGTAGCCACCTTCCCCGTATCTGCCACCGATTTAAACCCACGTTTAGTGCAGTTTCGGCCGAATTTCGTGCTGTTAACCACTTATAGACATATTTTTTTCAGTTCACATTTAAAGGGGATGTGGCACCTTCATAACGTGATTTTAACTGAGATAGCCAAGTTGTAAAGCTAGTTGGGAAACCCGGTACTCCATATATCATTTGTCTTGGAGCTCGATATTTCTGTAGAAAACAGCTCAAACCTACCTGACACTAACCCCCTCATCAACCCCTCGCCGGGCGGCCATTTTCGTGAGCTACTGGTGTGACGACATATGCTGACGTCACGATGAGCATCAGCCAATCGAAGCCCTTGAAGCATTTCAAGTATGGCAGTGGTTGCCAGATCATGGCATCATCCACAGGCAGATATTTATTTATTTTCCTAGAGGAGGGTTTTTAAAAACAAAATATTGAGTTTATTCAACATTTTTCAGTGAAATCATGAGTGGTTTCATTATTTTTGGCTAAAAGTACGCCTGATTTCACTAAATTCCAGGATTCGACCAAGGTGCCACATTCCCTTTAAGGTCACCTGAGGTCAAAACATCGTAATAGGGATAACATGTAAATGAAGTTTTTCGGCCATTACATCTGAACAAATAAAGATAGAGCAAAACTATATAGACTATAGGAATTATCGCAGCCAGCCAAATCGAATGATATATAATATGACCTTGCTAGGTCAAATCAAGTATTTGACCTGACCTGAGGTCAGTTCAAGGTCAAATTGGGAAAAATGCGTATCATTAGAATTGCAATGACGAGGCAAATATAATGCAGTTGAAATAAACGCTCTATCTCTATTCATTACTAAGTTATTCAGTTAAGACCATTTTCCCATGCATTTCCAATGGAGAGAGGTCATTGCTTGTACCTGACCTTAGGCCATCGATATCAAAAATACCGGAAAACATTTTTGAGAACTCGGTGGGGCCATCATGTGATAAGAGTTTCAATTGGATAAGTTTACCCTGTTCCGACTTATGCTATCTTAAACTTTTTTAGGTCAGTTCACTTGACCTGTACTGGTGACCTGACCTGACATGACCTAACCTTAAAATTTTTACAAAAGTTGTGAATGTGATGAGTAAAAAGGTATGCCAAGTACAGTGGCGCTACGCGCCGCCGTTTTTATGTTATCTCCGAAAAACCCGAGGGGGTGGGCACCCGCCCCCGTCAATGCGCGTGTTAAGTGGGTTTCGCCCTGTTTACAGGTGTTTGGCCTGGGGGTGTTTGATTGTGGATTCAGTAATTGATAGCAGACAAACATTATTGACACTCGTCTGCATCACTCTCTTGAACTCTTGATGTACGAGAGGCAACTTACTTACTTACTTATGGCTTTTTATTAGGCGTTCTGTGCATAGCACCTTTGCCCGCCTCAAAGGAGTGCGTGGGAGAATTTTAGAATTTTGTGTGAGGGCAAGCTACGTTAGTCTGTTAAAACAAAGGGAGTTATTTCAAGTAATGGGTTGCAAGATGTTTTAGCTTGCGAATGGACGGTCGTGGCAATGGCATAGCCATGCCAAGGGAGGTCTTTTAATAAGTTTAGACCCGCAGAGTGCGAAGGTTATCTCTGTGGTTGAAGACCTTAAATTTAGAATTTGGAATTTAGAATTTAGAATTTTGTGTGTCAGCTACTGATGTCCGCTTGTCTACGTTACTCGAAGTCCTCCGTTAAATCAATAATTTTCATATTTTGAAGTGCGCTAAACACCTGGCCAGGGTGCCGCGAATTTACCCTGCAACCCGGAGGTGAGGTTGCAGCTCCCCTCTCCGGCTGGGCAGCCGCCGCGCAGAGGAAAGAAGTGTGAGAGGACAGTTAGATTGTTAGTAAGAGTATGAGTGTGGTTAGCATAGAGCCGCAGTGAAAGGTATCACTGCGGTGAAGACATCTAACCTATTTAACCTAACCTGATTTCAAAGCTAGCCTAACATAACCTATCCTTAGCCTACGATGAACCATTTAAGGTTAAACAACTATTGCTTAAATTTTGCAGTGGATCATCTATGATTGGAAAATAGGCAAGTCCTACTTTGGGGGTGCACCATGCACCCTCCATCTATATACTGGGAGGGGTGATTTATAGAAACTTCTCTAGCCCAGAGTCCTTTAGAAATGTAAGGTTTTTCGAGTAGCTCAGGATGGTTGTTACCGAGCAGAGTTTTTAGGTCTACAGGGATGTTTTGGATTCGGCAGTAATCTGCATGGGTTGCCGATGGGTATTGTGCTGGGGACAATCGATGAGAATGTGATAGGGATTCTCCATTGCGTCGAGGTACCACAGGTACCCTCGTTCCAATAGGCATTTAATTTTGTGTGTCCATTTCTGAGTCTGGTTAGAATAACCTCGCGCCGGCGACTCTTTTGGTTGGAACTGGGCCAGTAGCCGATGTTAGGCTTGATATAGAATAGGTGGGCGCTGTGGTTTATTGTCAGTTGTTTTGAATTTGCTTCCGGATACTGTCCTGGAGGAGAGCTTTGCTATCATCTCCAGATCACATTAAGGTGCGATCTCTCTAAGTTCTAGGGACTTTTTGCCTGCTCATGGCCTTTTCATTTCCTTGAATTTTGGTGGCCCGGGATCCAAAGAAAAGAGACATCAAGGGTATCATCGATACCTTTCTGAATATCTGCTATAACGTGGTGGCTGGGGTTGACTACGTTACTGACGGCTTGCAGGACGATTTGGTCTGAACAGATGACGGCTGAGTTGATATTTTGGGCTCTGATTATGGCTAATGCATCTAGGATGGCAAAGCCTCGGCTGTGAAGATAGAGCAGTTGTCCGGAAGTCTTTTTGTAGGCAAATATTTTGCCCCAGATGCCGAGGCCTACTTTTTGCCTATTTTGGGCCGTCTGTAAATATAAAGGTCTTGTCCGCGTTACAAGATCGGAACTCTAGGATTTCTGGGAGACTTCTTCCTCTGAGAAGTCCGTTTTCGGGAAGTGAAAGAATTCCACTTTGGGCTCTTTCCGGTCCAGAAGCGGGGAGTGGGGTTTGCTATTGTTGCTGGCAGTGCAAGATGGCACCGCAACGAGAGGCAATGTAGAGCAGTTCTTAACGGATTTGCGTGCATACCTATGCTTAAATACCAAACTCTTTGTAGCGCTGGAAGCATTCAGTCTTTCCATGGGGGCATTTCCTGACGTCGGTTTTCTTGCTGTGAATAGTAGTCGTGTAGTGGTAATTTGAAGCATCAATGGATACATCGAGGAAATTTATATTGTGATTGATGCTTTCTTTGATGGGGAATGTATGTAAATCCTGAATAGGTTTCAAGCTGATTCTCAGTTTATGTAAAGGACTCTGGGTCTCAGAACGTCGACTGACATATCATCGACGAAACGACAGTAGAGATATCCCCTGAAAGGCACCAATAGCTTTGTATATATATATATATATATATATATATATATATATATATATATATATATATAGCCGTGAAAGCTCGTGTTGTAAATATGTTCTTTAACACGTGCAGTAGAGGGGTCCTAAAGTGCCCCCCACCTTTTTTTCCGAGGTGGCCAGAGAACTGCTGGCCGCCCGAAAACGTTACTCGCTAATATTTGAGAGAATATATGCGCACGTCGATTGGTGAGGAAAATGTTAAAATCAGTCGAATTCTTTTTAGTTATAGCCTTTCAAAGTCAGGCCTACATTTTGAGACCGTTCCAATCGTCGCACCAGTTCGCCTGCATTGTAGACCGAGTGATTAGGTCATCATAACGTCATATAATCAGGGTATATGTCAAGTTCAACCCACATCAAGGTCAAGGTCAAGGTCAAAGGTCACAGGTCAAGGTCATTGACCCCAGTATTCCGGTCAGATAACATTATTCAGTATGATGTATGCTATGCTATGACTTCATGGTTAAGGCTACTTAAGGTCAAGGTTACAGGTAAAGGTCACATTTAATTCATTTAGGTCAAACCATCAAAGGCTTCTATAACTCAAACTCTGCTATAACTCAAAGGCTGCTATAGTGTCAGTTATATTGCACGTTATTGGAAACATGTAATATTGTTACGTCATGGGTCATTGACCTTGAGTGACCTATAACTCAATATTTTGGAGAAAATTGCGTGGGACCTTCCCTCTATGACCTCGGTCTGTTTTTTTTATACCCGGCTTTTTCCGCATGATCACGGCATTTCTCAATAGGTCTCCATCACGGCCCAGATTTAACCTTAAAGACTTCTTTTGACCTTGACGATATTTTCCTTGGGAAATAAACCTTTTCCATAAGGTAGGTAGATCACCATCGCCTCCACACACCCTCCACGGGCGATTTTATAACACTTTTGGTTTCCGAGATCTCAGGTGGGACACTTTAGGACCCCCTTCACTGCGTGTTGACGCCAGACCCCTCTCCACTGCGTGTGTTAATCGGACCTTATACGCCAGGTATAGACGGGATGGACTTTCTAGCCAACGGGCTGGTCTGAGCGGGGCTGGCCGTATTTGAGGAAAAACCGGCTGGGCCGGGCCTGACCAGGCTGACACGGGCTGGAAGATGAACCATTTTCCATGCTGATATTTTTTGTTCTAAAGAAAACTGTATACCTCACACACCATTTGCTCATACTTTTTCACATTTTATACCTATCCTCATTTTCCGATTTCCTTGAAACAAATGAGGGTTTTGAAATGAACCATCAATGAAGATATTAACGGATCGAGTCGAATTTTTTTTGGGGAGCCAGCCCAGGCAAAATCGCAAAAAATGAAGAAATCGACCAGAATCTCGTCTGGTCATCACTATAGGAGCCATTGCCCACCACCCCCCCCTGGACCCACCAGAGAATGAAGAGGGCAGCGGTGCAGAAATTATGCTAGCTGTCGCAAACAAAAAAAAATTTGAACATTTGATCAAACGCAACCTCTCATGGCTAACTCATTGTAAGCACACGTCGAAAACGGCGATGCTGAAAACTCATTCTGACCATTATGAATGCACAGCGCAGCGACTAATATGCATTACAGGAGCACATAGATCGATGTATGAAATCAGCATAGCCATTCAACACTGCACTAACGTCCCACAAATATCAGGACACGCCAAGATGCTACGGTTGTAGCACTGGGCTACGCAGCTTTTCTCTCAGTTTCGATAAACGTGATGTATTGGTAGACTCTATTCTTAAGTCTTACTTATACCCCGCTATACGTTGGTGGGCACCTCGTACAGCTATGAGGTATACATTTGGAGATATACGTTTTCCATCAGCGTGACGTTCGGGCCGGGCCGGACCGTGACGCCAGGTATGAAACTGTATTCATATATAGAAGGAGGGAACTCGCAGGGCGACGCGCCTGCTCGGTAATCAGCGGATATGCCTCCCTCGTTATTGTATTTTCTCTTCAGAGATTGTTTTGTATTATGATGATGATGTCTGTTGGTTTAGGAGTAGATTAATTTTTTATTGTTGTTATTAATATGAAATTGTTTACTGACTTATTACCTCGGTTGTGACGGTTCAAATCTACATAGGACTATATCTTACAGATTAAAACATATGTTTGTGTCAGCTTTAAGTGAGAGCCGGAGTTACCCTCATTCCGGCCCAACTTCGATAAAAATGGACAAATTGCTACTTGCTGCACAAACAAAACGGGATCATTAAGTGGTAAAAACAATTAAGATAAGTATAATAAAAACTGAGTCACTCACCACCACTCACTGCATTAACCCATAGTTGTCAGACCTTACTCTTATCCAGCTTCAATGAACCTTGAGCCACTAAATAGTCTGCTTGCATGACATAATAATTCAAAACAAAGTATAAACAGTAAGTCCCTCGAGTAATATGCATAGTTGAGGTAAACTGAGCAAAGTGGACTAGTCGGAGCACACGGGAAATAACTGAACAGGGGAAGCTTTATAAAATGTACACAGCGGCAATTTGACTATATTTATATTCATAATTTATAATATAATACATTATATCTATTCATCAATATTATTAAATCTGTTGGAAACTTACTAAAGGGAAATTAATCCTGGCCCACAGACTAGCATAAATAAACTGCGATCATATTTAAGAAAACACAAGACGACAAACTTTTTTGCTATACATTCGAAACCATAGGAACATCTACCAGATTGGAAAAACACCAAAATCTTACACATCGGCCTAACAAAAATACAAAGGAAGTTCATTGAATATGTCACGATTGAGACCTATCTGAATATTTATTCCAAACACGGCGATTTCACTTTTTCAAAAACATTAGCTAAACTTGTCCACATCACATCACCCTGGGAAAACAGAACAAACTATGAAGGTGAGAGTGGATGAGGGTGATGTGCTTTTCGGTTAAGCAGTCATAACTTTGCCGAGTTCTCTCGCAGGATTTATAAACTCACACTAACGTGTCGCTTATTCAATTGCCTTAGAATCTACGGCTCACTTTTTTATCTTTTTTTCCATCTCAGCCTTCACTATCAAAAGGTACGAGCATGTCAACTATATCAACCTGCCCTAATGGCAAGGTAAATTGATCCAATGTGTGAGGTAGCTTGATACTGTGCGATATCTGCTTTAGTAAGGATGTGACGGACTTCTCTTTAGCGAATCTCTTAACACTTCTGTGAAGATCAGCACTGTTGGTTATTGATTGGTTGAACTTTCACCTGTAACAACCTGTTAACCCCTATGATCCAGACACAGTTCACGCCGTAGCTCAACACACCGCGCTGACTTTTTATTGGAATGTTGATAGTTTTGGCTGGCCAATTTAGCAAAGACGTCATAATATAAAACATTGATAATGTTTTGGCAAGTTGAGAATGACTGATTCAGCTTACTATTACTATATTACTATGCTATATTACTCTAACTCCTTAGCAGTTCACGTGTCTCTCACTGGTGACCTGAAGAAGGAAACCTTTTCAATGTACCTCATATAGGCAAAATAAAGCTTATTTATTTTATCAAATAGCCCAGCACATAAGCATTAGTATTTGGAATACACTGTATAATGAATGAAAGCTTTAGTCAGTGGTTACCTTTTTCAAGTCAGCAAATAATCTTCTTCCTCATAACTTTGAAACTACGCTTTCGATTGAGCCCAAAACTATTCAACAGGTGTTTCGCATCTCAACGATAGATATCACCGCGTCATGATTTATCAGGTTCAACGTGTATTTAATGATAGGTACTCACTGTATCAACTTATCCTTGTATCATAACTTCCCACTCTCCCCTACTTGTATCATTATGTCCAATCGTAGCATGCGCTGATGACGTATAAAATGAGACGCGTCCGCATGGTTTGAAATACATATCTATTCAAATTGTCATTGTATACCTTTTATAAACTTGACACAATGTGTAGCCAACAAGAGCTGCAAGCTTTTTTACCTGTCAACCATTTCACATTTTCTAAATTCCCGTCGCCAAGAATTCCAGTGATAATTATTTTTCATCGTTTGATTCAAGTTGGAAAATAGTCTGGATTCCATACCATAATCGCGATTTGGTGTTTTAAGGCGCATGGACTACGGTAGGCATTTTATGTCCCTGACAAATTTCTAACGTCCTCTATGCCTGCTCCCGTTGATTTCACGTGATTAGCTATCTAGATCCCTGACGCATTTTCCCATTGCCAGTGCTGTTGTGAGACGTCTTACACCGTTATCCTTCACGCAAACTTCCAGCGTTTTTTCTTCCTTTGTATTAGCAGACTAGGAACTGCTGACTTAACGCAAGCATACCAATCAAAGGCATCTAGGTTGAAATCCGGATCGTTGTCACTCGCAAGACTCTCCTACTGGAGCGGGGCCGACGAAGCCGGATGACCCCAGCAGTCGATAGACCCGATACAAAGACCTGAATTGTACGACGGGCAGTGCAACATTGAAGCTCCCCCACGCTCTGTGCTGTCCGCGAGGGCAGCCAGCTCCCGTGAGTGTACCGGGGCACCGAGGGGAGGCGTGGGCGCCCCTCCCCCCGCTGCGCCTCCTGCCCCCGTGTGGTCACCGACTCATCAGCACTGCGGTCTTTTTGTGTAATTACCTTATCTGTGCCATCAGTACAGCAGGTGATCCCGACTGGGTGGCATCTAATGAGAAACGCCGCATATAGCACCCGGCCGGCTTCGTGCGCGCCCAATACAGCCGTAAAGGTAATTAATTAGGTAAATAGGTCGATAATTACAGGTTGCATCGTTGCTCGGCGATGATTTGTCACGTGCGCACGGGGAGCCGTGTCAGCGGGCAGGACGGGACGGCTGCGTGCACCGGCCTACACCACCTGGCCACCTTCTAGCTTAATTTAATCTACGGAGAAAGCGAGACGACTTTTACGTGGAATCCCGCAGACACTGGCCGGATGCCGATGCCGCTCCACACAGGGCGGCACCGGCTTTGGAGCTGGGACCCAAGCCTGGCCGGGCTGGGTAACGGCGGATGGTCCGCTCAGGTGAGACTAATTACTCGCTGGCCGAATCGCATCCTTTTAGCTAAATTAGCTCTCGCTTAGCTAGAGCGGCTGCAGGGAGGCAGCGCCGAATACTTGGACATTAATAATTGCAGCTAATAATGTTAAAAGCCAATAGTGGCGTCGGAAAATTCTGGCGGCGGCTGCTGAGGCGGGGAGGGGACGGGAGGAGGGGTCAGCGGTGATGAACAGGGTGTGGCCGCCTGCCGCTGTTGACGATGTCCGGGCACGGAAAACACGCCCCTCCCCACGGCAGCGACGCGGCTCCTTGTTGCAGAGGAGCCCCATCCAGAATTCTGGGCTGTGGGGCGAGCCGCTGCATGTGGAAGATTTGATCAATATTTAGATCATTTATATGTAGACATTGACAGTGACAACGATACATCTAGACGACACCTTTTTATATAAAAATCATACATTTGCTGGCACAGGCGCGTTTTGGTAATCTTCCTCAGTGCGCACAGCAAATACAAAATAAACATCACACATATTACAGGTACTGGTATTGTTGTAATTTTTGTAACGCCTCATGCGAAAATTTTACCTGTGCTCCCCTCCACTAAAAACATATGCACATCAAGGCACCATCCGATCAGAACTATAGACATTGATCAGGAATTTAGAGGCAGCTTTTATTTCGACAAGCAACAGTATAAAGCAAAGAACAGGTTTTACTAGTATTAGCGCCCCCGTGGCTGTCATGATGAAATCGGAGAGTATTCGTCGTAGCCATAGCTAATTCGATGTATTTTGCGGTTGGATGGTGTTTTGATGTGCATGTTTTTCGTGGAGGGGAGTGAAGATACCTTTTCGCATGAAGAGTTATACAAATTCAAACTAGACTTGTGCCTGTAATATGTGTAATGCTTATTTTGTATTTGCTGTGCACACTGAGGAAAACTACCGAAACTTGTATGTGTCAGGAAATATATCATTTTTATAAAACAAGTTTTCTAGATTCATCGTTGTCACTGTCGCGTTCTACATAATTGTCATTATGAACCAAACACACACTTGGTTCCTTTTGTCTTGGGTTCATAATGACGATTGTTTAGAAATTGACAGTGACAACGATGAACCTAGAACACTTCTTTTTTATGAAACTGGCTCCAAATTACAAGACCCATGGTACTCTCAAGACTCCTAATCAGTTTACATTCTTGCAAACATAAGGTTTCGAGCTAAAAGTCCAAAACCTCCTATTGAAGGCGATTTATTAACTGGTTTCATCCAGTAGAAATCTTACTTGAGTAACAAATGATTGGATTATACTTCTAGAAAACTGCTAGTTTATTTGTGCTTTAATCAAAGTCACCTATCGAAAGGCTATCACCTATCGAAAAGGAAAGATGACCAAGAATGTGTCTATGGTCTTACTTTATCACTGTTTGCATTACCAGTGGGCTGGCGAAAGCCTTCAAGGACCGAAGCTCTATGACATAAGCCGTATTTTCCCAAAGAGTGCGCTGACTGCGCGTGGTCCATTTAGTGGCGTTTCGTGTCGGCAGTCAACGCTAGCTAAACCGGACTCGTTTTCGATAATAGGGTAGCACTCGAGCGGCGAGCGGCCGTGTCAGCCGCCGGCCGGCGGACACGGGGCGCGCGTGCCGCGGGGTGACAGTTCAAGTGGGGTCGGTCGAACGTCAGGCCTGTCCCAGCCGGCCGCCGCGCCGTCAGACCGGTGCGCAGTACACGCTCCGTCTGAGATTATACTGAGTGGGTTAGTGTTATTGATATGTGGTGTGTCTTAACGAAGAGAATAAATCGAAAAATGGTAGAAAATAAAGCAGTCGCACTGCATGTTTTTACAAAGGTTAGGAACGCTAGGTTGTGTCATCGCTGCTCCATTTCTGTCACCAGATCTGCTCGCATGGTCCGCAGCTGTGTTGACAGTGGGCCTGACGCGGCCGGCCGGCGCGTGCGAGCGCCGGAACCGACCGCGGACACCGCTCATTGGAATCACCTCGAATCACCAGCAGTGTCGCCTCCGCACCACGCCGCCCCACTACGGCTTCGGCTCTATCAGATTTATCGTTTTTCAATGACCGCTACCGTATCGGTGACGCGGCCGCTGGAAATCTGAGAAGGCTGACACTTCCGGCCAAGTGCCACCACGGAGCAGAGTTTGGATGAGCCAGATTTGGTGTCTTTTTCTTTTACAGAAAAGAGTATTTTTACCCGCAATGTGGAAGTAGTTACTTATTTATCACGATCGCTTTTGATACTTCAGGTGAAGTTTTTTTTCGTTCATTCAAACTGTGCGCTCTGTATGCTGCTTGCCATTGCCAAAAGGCAATGGTGTGTGAGTGAGTAAAATACATTATCTGAGGCTTTTAGACTCAATATTCAAATTATTGCAGCTGATTTTCATAATCAATAATGTGGCTGGGCAAGATTTGAACATGTCTCTTTGAACACCCTTTGAACTCTGCATGATGTGGAATTTGAATAGTAAGACTGCATAAAGCATGGCAATACTAATTCTACGCACGAATATCTTTCTGTGTGAAATAGGGCAGGGATTTTTGGGGACAGTAGTCTCTGCTGATACGCACACATCTACATTTGGTTGTCATTATGCATCAGGATCAGCATATGAAACAAAGTTGATACCCAGAAATACACATTGGGTTGGCACTTTGCTTCAGGGGCTGAATATGAAACCAACCTTAAATTCTCAACAGAAATGGAGCTAGACTGACCAAAGCCATCCACAGAACTCTGTAGAACAGAATCAGCTATGCAGCCTGTGAGCTGGAAAACAGATGATTAAAGGGCTATCAACTCTCTGTGGCCATTTCCCAGCTGGAAGCTGCATGGCCATTAAGCTTGGCATAAGACGCTACTTGACGGAACTGGCTGAGGAACTGGACAGAAACCGGGAAAAAGAACCAGACATGGCTAACTCCTCGAAGAACTATGGGACTACCCTTCCATCTCAAAACCTGCCTCCTGGATAACAGTAATTCAGGAAACCCTGAATCCTCAGTCGGAAACAAATATTATTTTGTAACGACGAACATCAAAACATAGCAGATCCTTAAATCCAGTTTTGGGCGGCAGGTCCATCCTGTTTTCCCCTCCTCAGCTGACACGTGCTGGCCACCCACTAGCACACTGTAAACTTGAACGAATTGTCGAGGGAAGGAGGCGATGCTTCACAAATGTCATGTTCGTGTTTCATGAACCTCCCGAAATGAACCAACTTTCGGTTGTCGGCAGACCATTGTGCTTATCTGTAGGGCTTCTTCCCATTATCTTTACATGCCAGCCCTGTGTGTGTGCAGACTGGAAATGAACAGCTGAAGGGTGCAATGGTGTGCGAACGACTAAAGGGAAGGCAGCACTCTGAGCTCTGAAGGTGAAGCAGGGTACGGATAGAGAGGCACAGAAGGACAGCGTTGGCTCGGTGTACCATTGTGCAGGGCGTACTGTGAGAGGCTCACTCCATCGCGGCAGTCCTTCGCGGGACCATCAGTGACACCATCAATAAAGAGGACGCTCACCAACGCCCAAAATACCCACTTAAAATATTAGCCAAGTCAGGCATAATCCTCGCTTTGACAGCGCCAGCCTCGCTAAACGCCGCTTCTTTCACTCGCCTTCCATCAAAAGCGCGCCAGACAAAACCGCGCCAAAATATCCCGCCGGCGCGCGCTGCACCGCCGGCACCAGGCTATTGTGTTGGCTAGATCGGCTCAAATCGCCGTCCTACCAGGGCCGCGCCTCTGTGAAAACTTATTCCGGTCCAGGGTCTGATCCTGTTGCGGCCGGTGGAGCAGTTCCAGGCCGGCTGGGCCCGCTCGGGCGTGTTCCAGTGGCCGCTCGGGGCGATGGGTGCGAACGGGCACCAGCGGGCACAGATAATGCGACCGACATGTCAGTTAGTACCACTTTTCAATGCTTTTGAATGCGCTTTTACACGGTGCTGAAAGGTGATATGATCGACCGGGTTCTTTGGTCGGGTGCTTTGTGGTGGGTACTCCAGCTCAAGTTCGAAGTTTGGCTTGTTTTTCTTGTCCGAGGGCGGATTATGTTTAACCCTCATGTTTTCCTAGAATATCCATAAATAGTTCGTTATGAACGCCTGACACTTTTGGATCTGTCCCAAGAAAATAGCAGATTATCTTAAATTTCAGAGAAAACACCCTGCCCCGAGGCTGGGTCTACGGTTTGATAGCTTATTTCTTAGGCATAATATATTCGAAAACGGTCTTTTATGTTGTACATTACGGTATTTGGGTGTGTCAAATTGAGGGTTGAAATCAAAATATCAGTTATTTTTAAGAAAAAATTAGTGATGAAACCTGCATGCTAATGAACAAAAATAACATTAAAATTGATAACCTAATACCACTAGTTACACCTAAATGAAGTCATGAAGTTAGCCTTTTTGGATATTTCAGTCCTACAAATGAAGGCAAGGCAACTCCAGACTCAACATTATGATAGTGTTAATGCATGTTTTGTTTTACCACGCCGGTTAACCGGCGTGGTAATCTATTCTATTATCTATCTATCTAATTATCTAGGCTCCAATTGGAGCCTAGATAATCATGCATGCAAGCTAAATCATCATGCCATCATCAAAAATCATTCAATGCATTTTTTTACGCAAATTTCTATATTTTTTTACATGCAATTCTATTGCTAGAAAAGGTCCGCCATCCATTTAAACAGGTAGCCAGGCGTGCCCCCTCCGCGATCCCAACGACAACAGTACCCTTACGTTAACACCACCAGAACATAAAATATTACAAGTCGCGGCACGCCCTGCTAGGAAAAGAAAGTAACTTAAAGAAAGCATAATAAATATCATACTATTAGTAAAAACTGCCAGTAGTAGCTCCCTGTAAATATACAGGGAGCAGGAATACAGGTCTATTTAGGTTAAATGCACAATAATTTATCTCATTACCGGTTAGATTGTTAGTCTTTTTCCAAACGGGACTACCCAAAACTGGAGATTCGTGTTAGCCCCTCCGAGATTCTGGCGAAAAGATAAAGGCCTAGTAACATTCGCCAGAGAACTCGGAAGACAGAAAGCAAATTAGGGCAGACATGCAGGCATAGGCAAGCAAGCAAGCAAGCAGGCAAATTAGCAAGCAAGCGCAGCAGGGAGTCAGACACACGCACGCACGCACGCACGCACGCACGCACGCACGCACGCACGCACGCACGCACGCACCACACACACACACACACACACACACACACACACACACACACACACACACACACACACACACACACGCGCGCGCGCACGTACACACCCACACACCGAGTACCGCAGTCACCCACCCACGCACGGCAGACATCCACCTTCCCACCCACAAGTACTCCCTCTCGCCCACCTACAAGCACACTATCCCACTCACAGACACGCACGCCCACACCCACACACATTGTGCTCCGGTGCATCATCACCACCATCAGCGCCGGTCATCGAGGCTCATTATTAAGAATTCTATAATTGCCAAAGAATACTTCTCTGATATATTTTTAAGCACATGTTTGTTTAGAGGAACTTCCGTTATACATTTAAAGGTTGGACATATAGTTTTGTTCCAAATTTCAGGTGCAGAGCATGCCAGAGCAAATTTCCTATAATTTGTTGTAGCCTGAGGTATTTCAAAGTGTCTAATCAATCTCGTATTAGTTGTTCTGTATTTCTGAAAAAGAGACGATATCACATCTGGCATTGTACCATCCAATACTTTCGACAATATAATAACTTTTTGTTCTGAGACTAGTTCAGGGAATTTAAGTATTTTTAATTTTAGAAACAGTTCATTTGTGTGGTAATAATAGGGTTTTTTGTCGATGATTCGAATAGCACGTTTCTGTAATTTGATGATCTTATCGAGAGTGGATTCGTAATTACTACCCCAAACCATTGCACAATAATTTAGATGGGGCAATATAAAGGCGTTATACAAATGAGTGAGTTCGTGCAATGATAGGAAATACTTGGCTCTGCTCATGATTCCTAAATTTCTACTTATAATCGAAGACACATGAAGGATGTGCGAATTCCACTTAAGTTCGTCAATATAAACGCCAAGATACTTTACAGTTTCTTCACGTTTAAGCTGCATTCCATTTAGTCTTACATCAAAATTTCTAATGTTAGCGCTAGAATAAAGCTGATAATGAGATTTTGAAGCATTTAGAGACAAACGATTGGACTGAAACCATTTTGACACTTCTGGAAGAACTTTATAGATTTTTGACTGTACACTTCTCACATCATCCCCCGAGATTATAATAGCAGTATCATCTGCAAATAAGTAAAATCTAGTTTCAATGGACACTCGATACAGATCATTAATGAATATAATAAATAATAGTGGTCCTAGTATTGATCCCTGTGGTACTCCCGTCCTTAATTGTTTTGCATGAGAGATGACCCCTTAATTTTAGTCCTCTGAAATCTGTTAGTTAGATATGAAGAAATAATATTATACAATTTACCCTTAATACCAATGTGATTTAATTTTTGCAATAGTATGCCTAGACTAACCGTATCGAATGCTTTTTTTAAGTCTAAATAAATTCCACATGATGTGTTACCCTTTTCTAAAGATTTTGTTACGCTCTCGTAAAGATGTACCAGAGGCATGTACGTACTATGCTTTTTCTAAAGCCGAACTGAAATGAATATAAGATGTTATTTTCGATCAAATAATCAGAGATATATTGGTATAGTACCCGTTCCAAAATTTTGGAGAAGATGGGTAACAATGAAATGGGTCTATAGTTCGTAAATCTATCTTTTCACCTGATTTAGATATAGGGACCACTACTGCTTCTTTTAACATCTTTGGGAATATACCTTTCTTAAGACATAGGTTGAAAAAGTATGTCAAATTACAAAGACAACTTTTATATGTACGATGCAGAATCTTTGTGCTAATTCCATCAATGCCACCACCCACTTGTTTTAGTGATTTGATGATATTTTCTATCTGTTGTTGGTTTGTTGAAAGTTCAGCCGTAAATGGTGGGTGTGAGTAATCTTCGAGATATTCTATAGGATTTATGTTCGAAACAGGAATGTCTTTTCAAGTGTTGATCCAATTGTAGCAAAAATCGTTAAATCCATTCGCTATGTCATCATCTTTGTGTCCCCGGAACTATTATCAAAAACACAGAGGGATATGATGTACTTTTCACAGTGTTTCGATTCATAATTTCATCCAAAAGTTTCCACGTTTGTTTTCCATCCCCTTATGAGCTTCAAACTCAGACATATAGTATTTTCTTACTTTCCTTAATAATTTTAGTCAGGTAGTTTCTATAAAGTTTATATTTATTTTCATGTTGTCTCAGCACAGGATCATTTTCACTATTTGTTTTTTCCTATTTTTGTGTGAAATATACCTATGATACAGTTTGTTCTTATAATTTATAGACGCTAGTATCCCTGGAGAAATCCACGGTTTAATTGGAGTTTTCCTTCTACATGGTTTAAATGATTTCGAAAATTTATCAATTCCAGTTTTATAAGTATTTATAAGAACTTCACAAGCCTCATCAGGATCATTGATGTTTTGAAAATTGGCTAATTCCGAAACAATATAATCATTGGTTTTTTCTTTGGACCAGTCTAAAGTCTCTATCATAATTGCCGTTTTGTATTAACTATTTGGTCCATTAGAAATGAAAATGTTAATAATGCAAATCTTTAGGCACTACCGGTACTAATTCACAACAAAATACGGTGCTTGCAACATATTGGCTCATTGCCCATATACTCACCGGTTCTCAGTTTGAACCGATCTCGAGTTAAGAATTCAATAACGACTTAACTACAGGCCTCCGACAAAAACACTTGTAAGTCAAGCTTTCTTACTTTGGGATGTGACCGAGAATACCCATCTACCAAAATTAGATGTCATGTTGCTTGTGTAATGAACAAAATAACATAGAAATTCGCAAGTTAATATATTAACTTTCCAATTTCTATATCGATATCGCTATCTATTACTTACTACTATTTGCTTCCCCCTGGGACTTCAAAGGCATCCTCGTGCTTAGATGGTGCATCCTTAAACTACCCGGAGGCAGTGAGCCTCCGGTTGAGGCAGCGACAGAGCCTCCGATGCGGGCCTCGGGAGACAGCGACTTCGGTAACAGTGACCCGTCTAGGTATTATCCCTCCTTCTCTTGCCCCTTTTCCTTCCTAATCCCTACAACCTGCTGTCATAGCTTCATTTTCTATTATTTACCTAGTTATATTTTTCTATTACACCGGCGCTTGAGAAGCCACCGCACGTATGGAAGTGTTCCCAATAAACGAAAATACAATAGGAAACCGGACTTTTGTTACCAGCCGGGACCACCGGAGAGTATACCCGGGGACAATTTGACACGTTCCAGGCGTCGACGGCGCGGGGAGCACGAGTCGCCCGATGAACGAGCAGGCATTGCCTGTGCACAGCCGAGGGCTTATTTGTAGTCTTTATGAAGTGAACCAGACCCTTTCTGTGGGTAGCCAGACACCATGTAGCCTCTGGAGACTTTCCTGGGGACAACTGGGTCCCCTCTGTACCGGGCGGGATATCCGCCGGTCCCCGTGGTAACCGTAGGGTCCCTGGAGACCGCGGACGTACCTGCGAGGGTGCCGACCGGGGTCCTTGTAGCCAACCAGGCCCCTTCTGTTTCCAGCTGAGCACAGGGAACCTATTTCATGAGAGGATCCTCTGAAAAAATAGTAAGGGCCCGTTCAAGGTATTCCCGCACGCTGGAAACAGCATGCAAGGGCTATCTGAATGCGTGGTGAGATAATCACTGGAGCCACACCGACTGCCAGCTCAATAAATTCACGCTGGATCATCGATTCACATTGGTACCACCTTTCTAAGCTGCTTGAGATTAAACTGTGCGTATAGAGCGGTCTAAAGTGGCATTATAAGAGTTATATTTCTTGCTATGGACGCAAATCCATAGCCGCTGGGAGAGCACACGGCTGCTCATAATGCACGCGCGTGAAGTTGTGCCCCTCGAATCCCAGGATGCATTCAACATTTTTGGAAGAAACAAATCCTCGTAGCTCACCTAATCGGTGGACATACATGATCTTACGCGCGCGTTACAAAAAAAAACAGTCTGGCATACTTCTCTGTTTTCATGTCAGGCCGTTTTGAAGTCATCTGTCTCGAAATGGACCAAAAAACATGAATCACTAATTAAAATAAACCTCTCTCACTGTCTGAAATAATTTTATATTAGGAGAATTTGGGCTAACTGTAACCAGCACAGTCCGTGGCATAAGAACATACCTAGCAAGCAAAGTATCTGGAACAAACGCATCACTCTAGAGAAACGTATATTTCAAAGTCTGTAGATCAAGGTCAAGGTCAAGGTAAGTCTGTAGGTTTCAAGGTCTAGGTTTGTATTTAAGCCCCCTTAAAATCAGAGTTTAGGGACATTTCCAACGTTTTTGTGCATAACCCTTTGTTTTTTAGTATTTTACCAAACTACCAGGAGTTTGCCATTCGACACACCCCAGAACGGTATTTTCAGAACAAAGACGTTTGTAACAATACTGAGCGCAGTTTTAATTTTTAAAATGTACGTGATAAAAATTTTAGGATAAGTATGGCTTTCAAAACATGCACATGTGCTTATTCATTTATCTTTTTATTCTTTAGCTTATTCATTCCACACAGTAAGGGCTTTTTGTTACATTATTTTGAAAGTTACGACTGGTTGGACAAAAAAGCCGTTAACGATTAGCAAGTTTTATTTTACCATGATTAGTCCAAGGACTCTACAAACAGCAAGTCTAATTGACGTGTCATCATATGTCTGATTGACCCGTTTTTTTTACACTCCGTTAGAGCGTGTTGTGATTTGATGTAGTTATAAAAGTATATGGGTGGATTTTCTCTTTCAAGGTCACTTGTTTTTCTGAATGTTGAAAAGCTTAGCTAAACTTGGTAGAATCGTAAAATCCCTTCTTCAGGAACTTATATTCGAAATGGTCTCAATCATTACTTGCCTCATGAAATCTCCCTTTGGTTTTTTTTAAGCCAATGTGTAAGGTTTCCCCGTTTTTCCAGTCCAGTAGATGTTAATATTGTGGTGAACGTACAAAAAAATTGTCGAGTATGGTTTCTTGAATATTATCGGTGATGATTTATTGTAGTTCGTATAAGAATTGTTACGAACTGTTGTTTGTATACGAACTGGCGATACTGCTCTTATTGTGCTTGTCTTTTTGCTTCTGATGTCACGTATTTTTTTAAGCCCGTGTTAGTGAGGTATTTAAGGTTCGTTTACTTAAGTACATTTTTTTACTGCTTCATGCTGAGACCTTTTTGATCGACTGTAGTACTTAAATGGGCTGTTTCTGCTTTTTTCGAGTTTGCCATATGTTTTGGCCTTCAGAATGCATCTCAAAATGGCTGTTTCTTTTTTGCAAGATTTTGTAGTAGTATTGAGTCCCTCCAAACCGGTGTCCCAAAATAAGTGGTGCACTTAGGCGTGGAGGGGAACATTTTGACCAAAAAATCTAGGGATGTCACAGATGTCGTTTTCAAATGTGCGATCCATCAGAGAGTGCCTAATTGCATAGTGTGGGCTACAGCATTTACATTGGGTGCGGGGTGTTCGGAAGTGACATCTTGGGGGAGGGGGCGCTAGGGTGTTACATGGGCTCCACAAGTACTCGAGAGAGGTTTCTTTCCCATCTGGCCCTCTGACTAGTCTACGATGGGAACACCCCGTACTTTGTCAATCCCGATCTAGCCGTCTGCGCTTCTGCGAGACACCTAGTGGATATCAATGAACTTCTAGTTCGACTCCTTACCACAGGAAGAGCTGGAATCGCACCACTGGGCTCTTAGAGAAAAAAGTCGACCCCAATTAAATATTATGAATATCATCAAAAGTTCTACACATCAATTGTCGGCAAAATCATAAGAAATGAGACTCGAGTCCTTTCTCAATGGGCCCGAGCCCAATAAGACTATAAAGTATAGTAAGTAGGTACCTACTGCCAAAATCGTATATTAAAAGTAGTGGAGAAGGTTAAATAAGAGCTCACACCTTACGGGAGGTTTGCATTTGCAGAACATCACAATCATTTTTCATTTCAGAAAAGCGTTCATATGATTATGTAGCTTGTTAGTTTTATTCCAATTAACTGCCTGATGAGGGTGCTTGTGCACTGTAAGGCCTAGACTATATGAACTTCCTTAGTACCTAAGCAGACAGACTACACAGAAAAAAACAACCAAACAACACAATTACTAGTCCTGAAATTTAGGAATATCATGGTTCAATGCATTGTCTAGGCTCTGTCAAGATAAGAAAGCTTAACCTCTCATTATCGAAGAATGTTCCCATCTCTCTGCATCCGTTCGTAATTAGGAAGAGTGTGCCTAATTGCGTGCACCTTCTCGAATATGCATGTCTTATCACGCACATTTAATATTTCTGTTTTTTGGAACATCAAATCATCTTATTTTTGCATTCATCAAACATTGAATGCGTTTTGACATGATAATGTTTGCAGCGTTGATGCCACCAACGGTCACGTGCTATCCAATTTCTAAGGACCTTGCCATCCTTGCTGTGTTTTTGTTCTTCTAATTCCCTGATGTGTCCCTGGGAATGCATTACAAGTGGACTTGCAAAGTACAAACAGGGATATGACAGAGCCTAGATACATACCTGAGACTTTAATTCTTGGTATCCACTTCCTCGACCACACTTCTCAGTCCCTTTGGTCGATATCGAGGCTGTTTTACACCCAGAGGATTTGGGAAATAAATATAGAAAATAACGAAAGTGTGAAGGGCTCAAAAATGAGAGCGAAGGTAGAGGTAGATTAGGCTATTTCTCCACTTCAGTGGTTATTTTCCATGCGTAGAAGTATGGGTACCTAAAAGTCAAGCTAGCTAATCTGGGCACCATGATATTTTTACCTTGCCTGGAGTATACCTATTTTTGGCTACGCTACTTCTTGAAAATGTGAAAAGGGTAAGAAATATTATAGTTTAGTTCAGTAGACCATGCATTGCTATTAAGGTGTCAAGTTTTTTTTTCGGAAATGACACCGACTTGAGGTTATTGGCGCCAAATGACGGGATGCAATACCCGAACACTTGCAACACAGATTGTATTTGACTGGGACGTATCGAGTTCGTTGTGTAGTTCTTCTAGACAACAGTCGTACTTCGAATGTATTTCTCGGAGCTTTGGAACGTCATACCACTGTCTTCGTCAGCGATTAAATTCACAGCCACGCGTAAGCCAAAACTACACAAGCTTGAAACTTCTGATTCGCGCTGGCCGGGCATTTAATTCCTGACGAAGGGAGTTGTATGACATTTGGAAGTTCCGGCAAATACATCCGAAATTCTACCGGTGTCTTGAAGAAGTACCCAAACACAGCTATCAGTCCACCAAAAAAGAATTATCAGCCGCTATATTTAAGTCATCTTGGGGCTGGGTGTCATGTTTTATTCCAGTGTGGGTGTTCTGAAAAGCTACACTCAGGGGCAGTGAGTGCAGTGTGCGATTTTTTATTCAGCGGGGCGCCTGTGCAGAGTATGGGGCGCTGAGTGGTTGATAGGGGCCACCTGCCCTTTCCCCTGGATCCGACTTTGGGGTGAGGCTGGCGGAGCTGTTTGAGCCCAGTAGTTAGCGAGTTGCAAAACTCAACAATACGCACTGTTCCGCAATGGCTCGGCTGCGGGCCCACTCTTGTGATAGCGTTTATTGCGGATATGCAGTCTCCAAAAAATGCCTACATGCTGCACTGCACCGCATAACACCTTTCGGATACTTAGCTAGCCAGCAACGCAGTCGCTCCTGCAGGTAGACTGAGCCGCTATACACGCTGCACAGTAATGTAGGAGGCCGAAAAACCTGATGAAACCTCGCGCTTGATTTATCAATGATGATGAACGATTATTTCAGCGGCGTCGATTTTCGAAAAACATTGAGGGTGCCCAAGGATTGAAAAAGTAAATAACTACCATTTGATAGGAGATAACATGATATTTTCCTTGTTTTAGCTATCACACGGTGCTTTTGAATCCCGAAAATGATAAACAATACAATTTAACGGGTATTAACGGGTATTATAACACTAACTCGGAATTTCATTGCAGGTGTATAAGTTACCCCAGTCCGGACGGAAATAACACATGAAGGTGTGGGAAAGAAAATATGCTATTGCATGTATGTATGTACAATGTACCTACATACATAGTTTTGATGGATGAGATGATGAGCTGGGCACCGCTCAATGACTTTTGAATAATATTTACAGTGATTTTATGCGAAAGTGAGCAGAAAAAAACATGATTCAGTTCCAGCAATACTCGTATTGTGAGATGACATGAGGCACACCAGCGAAACGGTCACGTGGTACACCCTTCAGATTGAGCTGTCATTACGCATGAACACTCATACACCATACATGACACTGACCTGAAGTAAATAAATACAGTCCCCACATGGCAATACAGAAATATTACCCATCCCACCCAGCCCTCCCTTCCTCCAAAATCAGGTTTTTCAAACATCGAACAAAATAACACATTCAAATTTAACGCTAAACAGATTTGCCTCAGCTTTAAGCCACCTATTTGGTACACTTTCAAGCACATCGAAGCAATTAGATATCATGGATTCATTTCACGTAAATGTGTGAGCACCAAGAATTTCAGGGAAGAACAGATTTTCTAATATCCGTTAGATTTAATCCTTAGAAGAAGTCGATATTGCAAAGAACATCATGCATAGACCGACCAAATGCAATAGCTTTCTTGTTGAAACACCCAGACATCAAAATCTGACACGTGTGATATATGCACATGCCATAACCTTTCAATGTGTACATCAAAATCAGTGGTGGATCCAGGGGGAAAGTCATTTCCCCACAGACGGAAAGCTCGGGGCAAAACTATGTTTTTGCCCTCCCCAAGCGATCGATCTTCTTTTCCCCCGACTCCTTCTTAGTTTATACTTTACAAGCAATATTTAGGTGCTTTAACTCTCAACTTCAAACAGAACCAGTTCAGTTCAGTGTAAAGATAGGGCCTTGGATAGGAAACAAGTATCTTGAGCCTATACTTTTCACCCCGTGACGTTTTTATTTTTATTTTTGCTTTTCGCCTCAAATACCCAAAATTCTACCGGCGAATCTGTAGCGCCATTTTTCACTGCGGGACATTTTTTTTTTTTAAATTTGGTTTGTCCCTCTCAAACCGACTGGCTAGATCCGCTACTGATCAAAATATAACAGAAATCTTAAGCCATTGTACAAAAACAGGGTCATCTGGTTATAATGGCTGTAATGTAGCTATGTTCGACACATACATGAAGAGTAGGCCTGCTGAGCCATCTCACCAGAGCAGAAGTAAACCAAGGCAGCCCCCAATTGCCACTTTTGGTACGCTCGGCATCAGTCCTCCAGTACCCTGCCCCCCCATCTCCAATCTCCAGGTATCAATCTAACAGTACCAGCCAATCATTAAGGCTGCATATATCTGCAGCATTTAGGTACTCCCCTGGAGCTTGATGTTCCCCAGTTGTTTCTAAACTGCTCACAAGTTTCATCCAGCTCTAACGCACTCTTTATGCCAACGGTATAAGCAGGTTAAGAGGATCATGTTTTCTTTCCGACTGCCGGACTACTGATAACGTAAACGAGTACAGGGCGTAAACCCAGAGCGCTCAGCTTGAAACCACTGCAATCTGAGCCATCGACGCCGATAGTATCCGCATTAATGACACAGTACAGTAAAGTACAATACAAATCAGGAAACAATAAAACATACCGAGAGTCAGCCATGGTATAATGTGTATACTTAGCTTACAGAGGGAAATTTAAAAGATAGTCGTTAAGCCTTTTTTGCCGTTTAAGGGTAATCAATGCATTCACTAGGGGTAGCGGACTTTTCCCTGCGAATAGATTTCGAAAAATATTTGGTATCTCGGTATTAACGTTGCACTGACGTCATACCCCTTAAGTCACGTGGTCATCGTGGCCGCTCCGCCGGGTTGTAACTAAAAAGGCGCAGCGGCAGATCTTGGCCATGCGTTTGGGGCAGGTGGAGATGCGACAAATATGATGAAATCGTAAAAAAACAAATTTGTGTCATTAAATTTGCCAAAACAGGCTAAAATTTGACAGAATTAAAATATTTGGCATTGGGAGAAGGGGAGGATAGCCAGATTGGACCCACCCCTACATCCTCCCCTGTCAAGACACAGACCTTGTGGGGGTCGGTGGCCCGGCAGTCGATAAAAAACCAGACCAAGAGTGCATTTCTTATGTTCTCTCAGACTAAGAGAGCATTTCAGGGCTTGACTGACACTTGGCACAGTTAATCTTTGTATAACGGCCCCACAAGGGGTCAGCTAGTAGCAGTGGCGGGTACAGAAATTCATTTTGGGGGTGGGGTGGGTGCTGGGAGCTCGAGTCTCCTCCGCGACTATTACTTGAACAGCCCCCGGCTATGCAGTTTCTGTAGGCACTCTTTCAGGATGGGCCTGAGTTCCCTAGCCCCTCCCCCTTGTAACCGTCACTGGATAAGAGCATTAACTCTGAAGAGCCATTTATGAGCAGCAGCAATATGTGACTTCCAAAATGACCACTGACATCTAGCTTGTTCCACTGACCATGAGTTATTGCAGTGGATGTAACCATTTGTACTGTTCCTCACTGTCCTATAACTCGGTCTGGTAAATATTATCAAGCACTTGCCTAAGACCATCTCACCCGTCATGAAAATACATACAACATATCAGCATTGTTAGACCTTTGATAAATACACAGCTGTGGACTACAAAATCATCACTGTTTTGCGTTGCAGAAGCGCCGCAGCTGTAAGGCGAAAGTGCAGATCTATTCGAAGAGCCGCACTGAAACAGACTAGGTACCTTCATTAACTACGAGGCAAAACTAATCTATGGCAGGTAAAAACTTCAAGCAATGCTACAAAAGCAGGCAAAAAACATTATCATGCCTACGTGTTTGCGGGAGAAATATCCACCTGTCGCACCAGTGGACATAGCTAGGACCCGTGGTTCTGACAACAAAACGGGCCATTAACCCGCACAATAACTCGTTAAGGCCCCTCCGAGCTGTACAATAGTCTCGCTCTAGGAGGGAGCGCCCGTACAGCAGGACACTTTTTGCCGTTTTCCTGAACACAGAAGTAGTCATGTTCCACGCCGCCGATACTGCTGATCTCGTTGCGTGCGCGTTTCGACCACTGACCCGCCACAGTGCCCTCTATAATCACAGATGTCGCTCTATAGGCCTAGTCTAGGTGGCGCGTGGTCATCGTTGGCCCCAGCGGTTCTTGTAGGTTGTGAAGAATGGGTTGGACTCAGAGGGACAGCGCAGGCCGCCTTCCATGATCCTCCAGTCCCACGACTTGTGGCCCACCGGCTCCAGCATGTTGTTCCACAGCGCCTGCGCCACTGGAACGGCAGAGGAAACACGGTTCTTTGTTAGAATAGTTGAAAAGTTAATTAGTTCTCTAGTCTAACGATATGGCCCTCATTAATGTTCTTCGACCCTTAAGGGATGCCCGTTTATGATAGCGTAAGGGCAACCGGACCCATATTTACTTGAACTCAATTGGAAATGCTAACCCACCCCGTGACGTAAATGTACGGATGCCGTTGGGTGGGGGGTATATTGATTAAAACCATGTATTAAATGTAAAAGGCAATGATCCTTTAAAAACTTTGGAAACATCATCGTTAGCATATGTTAATTTCTCTTATTTACTGCCGCTCCCATCAATAGTACTCGAAACATTCACAGAAGCTTATTTTCCTCTTGTCGGTTCTTGCGCAATTGATTTAAGTTCAATTAATCAAACAAATCGCACAATAGAACACAATTGCAGTATAATAGAACATACGACATACACACGATAGAACATCATAATGTTCGCAGTTCAAGATGTTTCACCATTAAAATCCCTTTGAGTCCTTCGTGCGAACGTGAAATAGTTAGAATAAATTTCAATGGCGAAATATTTTGCACTGTGAGCATCGTGATATTCTATCGTGTGTATGTATAAATATGCGTTAATTTTCATACTCAATGCCTTTCCAACTGGCGAAGAAATCCTATGTCTGAAACGTCTTACATGTTACAAAAAGTATTATATGTAAAATAGGCTCTATTGTCCGCGTGAATCAATTTAGTAATATCAAACACCATCAATAAAGATCGCCTGATATCCTAAGCCTTAGTCACCATAGCACGGCATTCTATGGACAGACGTCTGCGGGCAAACACTTAGCGTGCAATAATTTTGCACACTGTTTATAAATTACTTTATGGCAAATTACGATGGCGAAAAGCGGGAAGAGGCAGTTCAGCCAACCACTGTTTTGGCATGGTAGCTTGTCCTGTTGTTATTCGCTGCTCTCGAGGCGACTCGTCCGTATCGTCACGTCTCCTTTTACGCAACAAACTAGGACAGGACTACTATCTTTTACGTAAGTATGTACCGACGACATTTTAAAACCAGTCCAGACCTAGAGCACGCCAAATTACAACACGCTCGATATCTAATTGTCTCACTGAACCGTGCTAGTGTACTGAATCGATCTCTGTCTGAGTTTTGATGATAGTTAACTTGAACATATTCACAGCAGGATTCTCTTTGAAATGACTGGCAAGCATAACAAAAAAATTGTGAGACCTTGACAAAATACACTATTCTTAAGCGTTAGCACAGACTAACTTGCATTTATACCCACACTGCTCGTGAGTGCTCTATATCAATAAATTCACCTGCTGTTCAGGCAAACATAGTTAATTAGCTCTGAAGTGAGTGGGGGTAGCTTGTCTAGCCAATAATTCCCTGTCATACATTCTCCACTTGACGTGAGAAGGTGGGCCATCGTTCTCAGCTGTCGCAGCAGTTTCTCGTGACGCTAGGGAGTGTGACCGTGACTTACTGAGAGCGTGTCCGCGCTGGCTGAGGTGGAAGCAGTCGGCTGACATGAAGGTCGGGTCTGCCCGCATCCCGTGCCGACTGGGCACCATGGGCAGCTTGGACTCGATGTTGAAGGGCTGGATGACCACGGTGAAGTCGTCCCTGGTGTCATACCGGCCCGACTCGACCTGAGTGGTGAAACACCCGTTAGGCGTGAAGCAGGGAGACTGTTTCAGAAGAGCTTGTGTTTGCTCAAAGAAATACTAAACACAATACTTCGAAACCTTATTTGAAGCCACTAGCATGATAAATATTTTTAAAGCGTTGCAAAGTCAGACGTCAAAGGTCGGTGGGTTGTTGCAAGACAAATTATGTAGTGTGGCAGATTGCAGTACGATTTGTCCTCCCTGACCAGCGTATGAATTGGTACATACCTTTTGCAACCTAATATGATTCTTAAGATTCGCCGCGCCCGAATATACAACCAACTACTGCACTTATCGTCGTGAGTTCGAGAACCTGAGCCAAAAATATATGTTTTTCTTCAGGGTCCAATTAGACCTAAGCATGTCAATATCAGTGCCTTGCAGCCATTACCTGGAAACCAAAAATAAATTAAAAACATAGATCTTAGTATATTCTACCTCCAGTATTCGAGTAGACAGGCCAGTCTACACCTTGTCAAAACATAGATAATATAATTATACCTTTTCAAAAAGTTATAGATGAGATTAGATTGATATCAGCGGAGCGCCTCACCGACGGAAAATATAATTAATGATTACATTTATTTTTCGCATAGTATGGCACGGCAAATTGATTGCAAGAAGTGAGTGAATATGTCATCATTGCAAAAAGAGATATGCAGATTCTGTTAAGGTTTCAAGAGACGAGGAAAACATCAGTCATCCCCGTGCCCTCCATAAAAACGGTCGAGGTAAGGATCCCAGATTTTCTTGGCTGTAAACTACCGAGTCGACAAAAAGGTAAATAAGCGCCAAACTGTTTGACTTTCAGACGGGAAGTTTGAATTTTCTAAGGTTTTTGGAGTCTTCTCGCCAGTCTACAGCTACGAGAGCCAATCACCAGTGCCTCCACAGTTGTTCATGAAGGGTGCGGGAACAGCTCCAGTCATTGTTGAGCGAATGCCGTACAAAAATGAAAGACGTTGAAAAAATATTTTTAAAGAATTTCAGGAACTAAAAGTTACTGTGTGGCCAAGAAAACTTTAAAATGTTATATCTTTGTTTCTCAGATCTGCATGGACCTATACCCAGTACTTACCTTTATCTTTGCATCTTACAGAGTGCAAATATATTTCAGAGTGCCTTTATCTTTGCAGCCCAAAGATGGCAAAGATATACTTCTAAGATAACGAGAGAACAGGCCAGATCCCATGGAAATAATCAATGGTTATCTTATATTCAAGAAGGCTCCAATCACAAAATTGTTTTCTCTTTCTTTTTGCAACTGCAAGTCAGTTCACAGCACGTTCTATTTTTTTGGTCAATGGTAGATAACTAAACAAATGTTCAAGCCGAAACAAATAAAACTCAATGGTGTTTAGCAAACTGCAATACAGGTTATTTACACTTTATAAATAAAATCATGCATGAGCACCTCTCGTAGTTTACCCTCCGGAAAGTCGGGCCCTCGCTGGAAGATAATGCTTATCATGCAAACTGTTCATCTTAATGCAACCCCATGCATGCTTATGTATTACTCGCTTACACGTTACCACACTGTAAGAGATTCTGGGGCTACCTCGGTTACATCCAGATTCATATTTTCTTACTATCTACTGCGTGAATTTAATCTCTGGCCCAACCTTATTGATTTCAGTTGCAACTTTTTAATTTGATTCTTCATTCTTAATCGCACCATATAACTTCAAGATTCAGACAAAAGTTTCAATGTTATCAAGACAAAAGAGATAAATATTATCACAGATCAGTGATTTAAAGTGACTGTCGCCTGCCCCTCTCCCCTATTTCTACACCTATGTGCATGACCTCTCCTCTCCTCCAGCGTACCACATTTTACCCAAATCACTTTGGGCAAGGTCTCGCTTATCACTACTAGATCTGATGAATCCAGTCTTTCGTCGACCGTACTATCGAACAAACGGTACAAATCGCCCACAGCGATGTAGAAACAGCAGTAGATGTGTGACCCAGAACTGAAACCGACAGAAAATCACGACAGAAATTCAAATAAGGCCAGGACGACTGTCCAACCGGATACCTATCGATGAGGGCGTTGGTTAATCGGTGCTACTTCCAAACAGGTGTGGAAAAGTTACGAAAAACCAGAACAGAGTGTGGAGAAAATACACGTTAAAACACGAACTGCCCTCGAGTGGGGATTCCATACACCGCAGTGAACAGTCAGTATTTGTCCTGCTGCAATGTTGACCTGAGGAGTCTGCTCACCAGCTGTATAGCGGCGTTTTGATACCTGCTGACCATGCGTCTCATCGCTCGCCTGCTGAGCCGCTTCTTGCCGAACAGACAGGGGCAGAGGTGTTCATCCGCCAGGCGGCATGGCAGGTTCTTCCCACGATAGTCCAGCAGAACTGTCACGTCTGAAATAGAGTTCCTTTAAAAGGATGCTGATAGAGTTTATTTTTGCGATTGAAAGTTATATATTTTTCAACACGTGCAAAACTGCGCCTGAATGTAGTCAGAAGTAAAGAAAAACTACCTGTTTGGGAGCCCCATAAAGGAACCTTACCAAAAATTGTAGGTAGAGGTAAGGGATGAAACGGTGTGGAGATCAAAGGTAAAAAACCGGCTTTTACCAACATAGCTGGATAAAGTACCGAGGAACGACTTTAGATATTAGCAAAACTGAAACTGGCACCATTGGGATGCAAACAATCCCTTTGATAAAATATGGCATCACAATCTGGTACGTACGCTACAAGTTCAGTGAGTTGGTACCTAATGCTTATTTTGTCTCACATAATATTTAAAAATCCATTTTGTCAAACTTTCTTTGCTCGGGTAAAAATGGTCTTCTTTGGGGAATATCAATAGTTTTCCTGGCACCTGGTGGAGATGAAAGAGAAGTGAAGACGAGAGGACACTAACCATGTGTTTTCTGGTAAACAGTTTTGTAATGAAAGCTTGGGGTAATATTTCTTATCCTATTCTAGTAAAAATGGCATGACTGTTTTTCTTTTAATTCCCAGTATACATCAAGCTATTTCATAGAAGGACCCAGGATTTTGGACCGTACATAAGGGAAAATTGTCGAAAGGGGCGTCATACGGACCAGGCGCCAAACCCGATTGCGTGGGTGCCTATACAGGCATTTAAGGGGAGGAATGAGAAGCAGCATTTGGGGGAGGGCGCTGTCGACCCCTCAGGGGACGCCGTGACCACTTCAGGTATACCAGAGGGTCGATCAAAGAGGGACAAGTGCCCCACCCCCCCCCCCCCCTTCCCTGGATCCGCCTATGCCCTATCTACCGTATGATCAATAAAGCAGTCAATGAACTCAAGTGTACTGAAACCCTCACTACAGCCGTTATCAGTTATCTCACTACTACCAGCTGTCCATTAAGCGCCGTGTTGTTTTTTACTTGTGCAGTCAGCGCCCATCCTGAATCGGGCGCCCCGGCGGGGAGGGGTACCCGACTAACGCGGTGAAGGTCGTCTGCCGGTCGGGCCTTGCCGCCGGCGCCCCACATGGGATCGGTGGGCTGGTTCGGCCGGTGCACGCCTGGGATCGCTGGGGGGATGCTGGACCAGGCACCGACAGGTAACAAGACGCAGATCCAGCCGCCCGGCTCGGAACGGTCCAGACACTCGAATTAATTGGGTGGACTCAGCAGGTTTATGTACCCGAGGGATGAGCCGATTCGGTGGAATATGAGACAGCCCGCTTTTAAATGCTAACACAAAATTTGATCTTTAAAAAGCAGCTTCAAAACTCCCAAATAATCCCAAGTAATTGCTTTCCAAAATATTCTTAAATAATTGGTCACGCACAGCAAGTTCACGCGATGTTTTATGTCTTCCGGCTCATTAACAGTAGATTGAAATAGATACACATTACCATGTGAGGTGTGTAAGATATGCGCTGTTTATGAGTGTTAGGATAAAGGAGAATTAGAGAACCCGAAAGACAAAATTGGAATTAAGCAGTACTTGAATCGACCACTACGCAACGGTTTTCTCTCAGCCTCAGTTCTGGTTCTCTTGCAGTGACCGACCGATACCCAGTATTTGCTTCTGAGCTGCAGGTAAAGGCTGCCGTCCTCTCCGCGAAATAAGAGCGGTGCGCTAATGGGACAGCGCGAGGTCAGAGCCTCGGGCGCATCTCTGAACCGGCGGACTGATTCCGACAGACACCGGGCCGGCATAATAGCCTGAGCGTTGGGTGATCATGGTGAACGGCAACTCAAAGGGAAATTACCCGGTTTGGATGTTCACTCTATGAACAGTGGATCACAGGGCAAGTACAAAGGAGATTCAGTCAGGGACGTTCCACACGAGCACAGAGGACAGGGACTGCAAGTTTAGAGATGATTGCTTCAAGGATCATCGGATGTCATTAGTAAGGACACCTTCCGATATCCGGGCTCTCAAAGTAGCAAAGAATCTTGTTCCGCACGGAAGAACATTCGATCTTGTTGGCGCGAACAGAGGTGAACTCCTCGAGACAGCTTTATCGGACCCATATCCGTGCTAAACGGTAGATAGCAGCTTCTTTTTGTGTTTTTTTTGCATTGACTGAGGGGATACGACTTGCTCAGTTTTCTTATCTGTTATTGACACGGTAAGGACAAAGACAGCTTTAGAGGGAGGCGAGGAACGTATGAAGGACATGGCGCACCATTCAGGTCGTTGTCTGTTGTAGCAAACAAAATTCATGCTTCAGGGCCGGGCACTCTCCTGGTGAATTTCCTGATTCGTATCTACTCTACTCTTCCTCGGAACAGTTAAGTATTTAGCGTATTTGGCGTTCCAAGGTGAGGGAGCGTTGAGCGCGGGTTCGACCCTCGCTACACGCCTTGCTTTTCCAGCTCCTGAACGTTCTGTTGGGGCCCTTACAATAGGTCATAATTGCACATATACATCACAGCGGCCTCAAAATTGGAACCCACTGTTCAGGGCGGAGTGAATAGAACAGGCAGTATCCTGTAAGCATAAAACTGAACAGCCATAAGCTCTTGAGAATGTGGCAACATAAGATAGGAGATGTAGAGGTAAATGGAAGAGTACTCTACTTTCTCGCCGTGGACCCGGGTTCAAATCCCTGGGCGGGTATTCTGCATAAATATTCTCGATCTCCACAATACCCTCCCAACAGAGCGATAGTTGGTGATGCCATATTACCCCAGCAGTCGGCTTGTCGTAAAGACCTATAGTTGCAACAGAAAAAATGCACGTTTATGTCAGAAAACAATCCATCAGTACATATATATGACGGAAAAGGCTTTAATTGAAGTTACAGCAGCTGCGGAAATATGCATTTACAAACATTTGCATAAATAAACGAATAAAATTGTGCTTTGGTTTTACAAATCCATTTTTAGGAGTAGTTGTGTGAGCATGAAAGGGGTGGATGAGCAATGAGTCATGATGAGTCTAAACTAAACACATGTCCTTGAATTTTCACTAATGTCCACGAATTGAAAGGTGAACGTAGGCGGGAAAGAATGTCACTATACACATTAAAACAAAAATTAACATTTGGTTCCGTTTTGTTTGCATCAGTGTGGATGTGGACTCGAAGGCTTAAAACTCACCAACAACCGGCACCAAGTTGACAAAAGTTCTTGGGAGGTTCTCGTGCAGAATATCAAGGGCCTGTCTCAGGGCGGTCGCGTGGCCGTCAGGGGAGTTCGGCCAGTAGTTCTTCCTCCTGCAGACGTGGCTGCAGAGGTTGTTTCCGCCGATCATGATGGTGACGAGCTGGGGAAGATGCGCGGGAGTTACTGGACGCGGGGGCGCTGAGGCGATGCTGCTGGCTGTGGTTGTCAACCACTGAGGATCGATCCAAAACGTAGTGGTTATGGAGAAATAGAAGACAAAACATATTTTAGGAAAGAAGAGTTGGATACTTAGAGGTAAAAACTAGGCCTGTGCAGATGGAGCTAATTCAATTATAAACAGTATTTAGCAGATTAGTTATCCATTCCCAGACTAATCTACCAGGGACTGTGGAAGGCAGTGAGACAGATATACCTGAAAACTCATGACGCTTGCATATTACTGTTTACCTGGTTTATGGTCCCCTCCGGTAAAAAATGTAAATGTTAGCCAACATCCAGGAGTGACTTTCTGAGTTTCATGTTGATCGGCACCGCTGGATATTAGCTGAATTCTACACCACTACACACTCGGCTAACAGCTTTACAAGCCGTAGAGCCGGGAAGATTTGGTTTAGGACTGAAAAGACCAGAGGTAACGCAGCGGCACCTCACACCACTCTCCTCATTTAGTGCAGATTTAAAGTTTGCACAATGGGTCCGACCGTTTATGCAATCGCGCAGACGAATGCATGACTATCGTAATCCACAGCTTGGCAGGAGAGAACGCCATCTTGGAGCGTTCTTGTTGCACTGAAGAGGTCAAGCCATGTCTCCAGCGAGTTCCATATCGATTCTAGGTGTACATACCTATCATTCCATTTGTGAAGTGTATTGTTTAGGGTTATTGTCATGTAGGCAGTTATAGGCATAGGCATAACAGAGACCGTTTACACAAGGCACACTAAAAGCAGCTTAATTTAAGTGTGGTACTGAGAAAAGCGGAAGGAGCATTCCTGGTTCTCTAGTTTGGCTTCAATATGTGCGTAATATGTATGAACTTTCACATAGTATAGGTCCAAGTGATATTTTTAGGCCAGGTCTTCACCACTACATTTGCAGCGGTTCCACTCCGGGAATTTTGCTTCTCGCTCCAGTGCGCATAGCTATTCTACTGGTGTTTCCAACCAGTGTGGTTGTGAAAATATTTTCATTGTTTGCATTCAGGGCACCGAGTTCAGTTCGAGTACCATAGTGTTTTGCATTCATTGTTAGATTATTCTAATTACCTGCTCTATCACATGGCTGTATGGTCAGCTGGATCTTGTCGCCTGTCGATGCTCTAACGATAGAAGCCGAAGGTGGCACGTGAACGCTCCACCAATACCATTTGGACGGAAAGCAGAATGCCAGATGGCTAGACTCGAGGGTAGCTGTGCAATCTCGGTATAACGGGTCTTTGGCTGCAGCAGACGACTTATTGACCATGCAGATTCTCTGAGTCATATCTATGGGCATACCTGGACATAGCTGGGCCATTCTATAAGGGTGCATACAAAATGTATCCATTGACAATCCAGTGTATTTCTGGTATCTCCACCCGAGAGGCATGAATCAGGCCTTCTCTACCTCCCGCTGCCATATCTTCGATAGAGATCTTGCCAAGGAGTACGAAACCACGAACTTTACATAAGGTGGGGGGGATGGACAGGTCTGATAATGGTAACTTACATACACTTCCCATTTGTGTGATCAGCTAGATTGTGTAATGGGAGACTTAATCGTATTAAGCCAAGTTGCAGCTACATACCAGGTATCCCAAAATATACTACCTTATGCCATAATTCATACAATAAAATCCTGATATTCATGAAACAAGTGTCAAACGGTATAAGCATTCAGTAACCTTTATTCGCACTGTAAAAAAACACTTTGGAACACCATATACGTTCATGAGGACACGTGTGACAGATAGCCGCCTATTGTGAGCGACACAGTCTTCTGCACGACGTCTGGTCTCTTCGGCTACTCCGGGAACAGGATGCGGTCGGGATGGCTCGCACCACTATAATGATCGCTTGCTTCAGTTCTCTCAGCAATGTCGGAGTCGTCTGGGAGGCCACTCCTTGAAGTAGCCCAAGAGACAGAGGGGCGCGGGGTCCAGTGAGCGCGGCGGCCAGTTAACTCCGGCCCGGAAGAAGATCAGGCGGTCCCCTAGATGTTCTCCCAAGCCAGGTGAGCACAAGGTGGAACATATGTGCAATTGTCCCGTCTTCTCCAGAACGGAAAGTTCTGCCGATTCTTGGTGCGGTGGGGGTGGAAGTGTACCTCGTCCGACCACCAAAGACGGTTTAGAAAGTGCGGGAACAAAGAACAACGCTCTATAAACCACTCACAAAACATCTTCCGCTGCTCGAGATTTGCTGGAATTATGATCTGTAAGTTGTTAATTTCATAGTCTTCTTTGAGATCTAATGGGCAGGGGAGTTGCTCTCATTCACCATTTACGCAATCCGCCATCCGGTCACCTTGGGGCTTCTTGTCATGAGTTTGAACATTTCTTGTACATCTAAAAGTATAATACTTCTTTTAGCCACTTTTCCATATTTTCTGTTTGAAATTGATCTCTCGGCCAGGAACCTCACTGTAAGCAACTGTATTTTTCTTAGCCATATTCTCCAAATTTTGAGCTACCTCGAAAATTTTTTAAAATGAGAGCTCGATGTTTGGAATTAATTTTTAGATGGATCTCTGACAGAGCCTGAAAAATATTACCTATCAACACATTAATGACTTCATCAATACCATACCTCTGACCACTTCTCCAGAAAGGAGAACTCACTCCAAGCACCTGGCCTATGTGGGTGTCGCAAATGTCGCCGTCGACGATGACCAGACTATTCGTCACCCGCGGAACAGTGCTGAGAGTCTACATACGGGTCAGACTACGCGACCTCGATGTTTGTCAGTCACAGCCCGTGAAGAAGTTTCTGCAAGAGCGCCCCCGCCACAGTGGGATTCCTTTGAAAGTGAAGAAGTCAGCGACTGGCTGAGCAGGTGAATGGGCCACTCTGTTGCGGCAAAAAGCCTGAGTGCGTCAGAAGTTAAGTCTGGCGTCAGGCGCGAAGTCTCGAGTAACGGTGTGACCAAGAGCGTGAGCCGGACCGTCAAGACATCTTTAAGGCCGTTGTCGCGCGGCACGAGCTGGCCCAGATCCCAGAAGAGTGTGCGGCGCCACGCAACGCCACATGCTCTGGCTCTTTGCCAAGCCATTGGTCTCGATTAGTAAAAGTTGTCCCGTGCCCAGCAAGACTGCTACTACTGCTGTCCGCTGTTATTGGGGTATTTTTATTGCGATAGAATGGTCAATTGACTGCCATTCACATTTTCGCGCCAGCGCTGAGTTCGTCTGGCTCCATCGCTTGGCGCACCATGCGGTAGTTAGATTTACAAACATGCCAATGTGAATTTAAGAAATAGAGCTTTTACAGCCATTTTATACATTTCCGCTCCATACTTTCGATAGCTTGCGCTCTCCTATCGGCAAACGCTAGCAGTGCCTCAGGCGAAATGTGTCGGCTCAGATACCTCCAGCCATTTCAGTTTTCCTCGTTGAAGCAGTTTGCAATGTTACCCACATTAAGAACCGGAGTCCAGTTGGCTCTTTAACTACGACAGCAGGGTTTCAACTTCCAGTATCCGTCATCAAGATTAGGTGGCGTGATCAGACAGAGTGCAATCGACGAAAATGTATTCTGCCGTGGTAATGTTTAGTGGCTCTGCCAATGTCCATATCGTGCATAAGGTCACTTGTCATAGACTTGTCAGTTCAAAATTAGTGCCCGCTAAAAATAACAGAACCCATTCATATCCGGACACTAAATCCATCTCTTACACGCGCATTGACGGGGGGTTGGATACCCGCCCCCTCGGGTTTACGGAGACAGCATAAAAACGGCGGCGCGTAGCGCCACTGTACTTAGCATACCTTTTCTCTCATCATCTTTACAACTTTTCTCAAAATTTTAAAGTCAGGTCATCTCAGGTCAGGTCACCAGTACAGGTCAAGTGACCTGACCTCAAAAAAGCTTAAAATTGCGTAACTCGGAACAGGGTGAACTTATCCGATTGAAACTCATACTCATATCATATAATGGGACCACTGAGTTCTCTAAAATATGTTCCGGTATTTTTGATATCGATGACCTAAGGTCAGGTACGAGCCATGACCTCTCCATTGGAAATACATGGGAAAATGGTTTTAATTGAGTAACTCAGCAACGGATGGTAATAGAGCGTTTATTTTAGCTGCATTATATTTGCCTTGTCTCTGCGGTTCTAATTATATGCATTTTGTCTCATTTGACCTTGTCCTGACCTCAGGTCAGGTCAAATCCTTGATTTGACCTAGCAAGGTTATATTATATATCATTCGATTCGACTTGCTGTGAGGATTCATATAGTTTAAGTTGTTTTGCTTTATATTTACTTGTTCAGATGTAATGACCGAAAACCTTCATTTACGTGTTATCCCTATGATGGCATGTTTGACCTTTAGTGACCTTAAATGTGACCTGACAAAAAAATCACTCAAAATATTTTCGATAGAGAAGTGGATGGGCTACCCAACGCCGTTACCGTTTTTCGCTACCTAGCGTGGTTCTCGAGATCTTAAGGGGTGGGTTACCCGCCACCCCCGTCAAAGGGAAGGTGGCTCAGACCCCCTTCAATGCGTATGTTAAAGGGAGATACGCGAAAAATTATTATTGTGGTTTCTTGCTATTTGAAAAATCCTGATAACGAAACTATCAATTATTTTTGTATCTTCGGCAAAATTTTGGGAGGCCACTCACTTATTATCGAAATAGGTTAACAGTTTCGATAAAATGCCCATCACTTACCCATGCCCATACCCATCACCTACTTTTCGAAAACTATTTAAAGTTGAAAAGTGATGTTTTTTAATAATACAAATGTCTGTTCTCCTGTATTTGTATTTGAATTAATTTTAAAAAGCTTTTAAAAACTACAAAATGAATTAGTTTGCCCTAAGCAACGGAAAAAAACATAATTACTCAAGTCTTCAGCGGTTTCGTACCGCGGGTCTTGAGCCATTTTCTGCTTCAGCCCCAGGATGACAAAACTTTTGCGTCAGATAGGTCACGTGACCCCGGTTTGAGAATTCCTAGGCTTCTGATTGTTTAATTGTGATTTCTTTTAAGCCCTATATTTCTGTTTCAAAATAGTTTTGGAATGTTGTTTTTCTAAAGTAATTTTTTTCTGGAGTAGTCCCAAATTCTACATCACTGTTTAGGATAGATATGACCTAATTCTTAGAGAAATTGATAGCCTTAGCCATGTGGACGTCATATACATCGATATGAGGTGTACCGGTAAAGTCGTCTAGAAATATTGACTTTGAGAGCAATTTTAAGGTATTTGCAGGCCGAATTCGCAAAAATGAGAATAGGACTTCTGAAACAACTTTTTGTAACCTTTTGATATAGCCAATAAAGATTTTTCGCGTATCTCCCTTTAATAAAAATAGCACTTTCTGGTACATCCTCACCAATGTAGCTTTTAGACGACAATGTTTGTTGAATCTCAATCGATACTGGGAGTTTGGTTGGAACCCAATCCCATGTAAGTTGTTTTGTTTACTCATGACTGTGAATTTTGTTCCTTAAACGTAATCCTAATAAAAAATTTAGTGTTTTTCGAACTAATGTGAGGAGGCTAAACAAAATTTGATACTTCTTGGTTCCTTCTTTGTACGATTTAGAAGAAGCATTTACAAGCTCAAAATTAAAAACACAAATCTATGACTCATAATCTTTTGACTGTGGGCCTTGATCGTAACGTTGCTCTGCGATGTGGCCAGTTTTCGGAAGACAAAGAAGGACGCTGGTGGTCTTTCACCGTGTTGTGCGTGTGAGTGCACTGGTGGATGCTCACGCGCTGGGCAAATCCTCTACCTCTGCGCCCAGCTCCGGCTTAGGTGCCGCTGCTCTCTGTACCATATGACGCAACTGCCGGCAGTGAGGCGTCACTGAACGCTCATCTAATGCACCCAGCTGGCAGATCTGCCAATGTCAACGTCTCAGCCATGACCTTGGAGAGGCGCGCCATATCGAGAAAAGCGCGCGCTCCGAGTCCTTCCGGCTCCGTGTCACTGTAGAACGCCTGTGTGTAAAGTCCATAGAGTGGGATGGCGCAGTGCCTTGGAATCTCTGAGGATGTTCTGTGAATTTCTGCCGCCGCAGAAATATTCAGCGCACGGAACGCAAGCGCCAGAATTACCACCAAAACAATATAGGATTGCAGATTTGAATATGCGTATGTCATATCAGAAACACCACTATAGTGTGATGCATGTATGTATGCACAATATTATGAGGGTGTGACGATCCAATTTCTCGTAATTTCCTATTCCCCATGATCCTTTGCATAAGACATAGAAGCATGCAGTTTTTCTCCCTCTGAATGTGTCCCTCATTGCTAGATCATAAACATACAGGTAGCTTTCAACCTCAATTCTAAAACTGGAATTCATATTCCAAAACAAAGCGAAATCGAGGTAACGCCTCGCCTCGCCAATTTAACATGGTGTTCCACAAAATGAACTCGTTACCCTTGTGACCGAATCTGCGAATATGAAATGCAGGCAGAGTCGGTGTAGTCTTGCAATAAAGTGCTGATTTCATGATCCCAAACTTTTCAGCTCAATTTTCGTTCCTTCACAGCGAATACTGGGTATCTGCAACGGTGGAAATTGACAACACGATACAAAAACTGCCATCAGTGTGTGCCAACATCTTCAAAACTACCGTAAGCTTTCATAGAATACCAAATGCACTGAATTGATAATATATATGCTGGAAATACCGTTTTAATACAAAACTTTGTGCTAACTTATACAAGCCATGAGAAATACTTCATCGTCTTGACTCGTTGTTCCTAACTTAGTCCCTTTAGCGATCATCGTTTTTTTCCAAAAGGCTCCGTATCAGCTTCTACGTCTGGCGCTATTTTGAATTCTGAGTGGCACTGTGTTGCTTATTCCCATCTTTTTGTGCTAGCTGATGTATTTATTTCAGTTAAGGATGGAAATATTCTAATAAAAAGGAAGTACTAAGTATGTGAAAATCATAAAAGCCATCATTGTAGTGTCCTTAATATATTTCACCTGCAAAATATAGTATAAAATTATTTTGAAGTCACACGAAATTGTTGCAGAAAGTTTTTGATAACAACTGGATTGCGTTTGCTCCAGAGTGGTAGTTCGACACCACTTGATAAATAAAAACCCACGCACCTGATAAAGGTTAACTGAAAAGTGCAAGGAATGTTAGGAAATTGTTTTTTTGTGTGGCACTATCTTACCATTAAAATGGTATTTTTCTCAAATATGGGGTATTTATGTGGCAGAACAAAGAAAGCAGAATAGTTGTTTTCCGGTCTAGGGCTCATTTCTAGAGATACCAAGGGTGGTATATGCGTGAGACTATGACTGAAAATGGCTATATGAGTGAGGACAAATAGAAGAAAATTACATAATAGTCAGTCCATAGTAATACTCTGATCTGGCTAAGATTGTCACTAGAAATTACGACAGATTCAAGATAATGCCATGATGCCTAATCCTCTGGTAATCCAGAGAGCTCTATGATCCTGTCAAACATTTTCAATGTGGCAGACACATACTGCCATAAATTCGCATAACCAAATAAGGATATCTAGGTTCGAAACGGTGAAACTTCTGTGGTGATCCTTAGGGGTTGCGTGAGAGTGAGCTTTCCAATTTGTTGCGTTACACAGGCTCCACGACATGACCACCGCACTAATGTGATGTTGCATAGCCTCCAGCACACGCCAATGCGTCGAACATGGCCAGTCTACCAGCCTGCCACTGACCACTCATTAGTTCGAGCCCGCCGGTGCTAGCTACACACACGGCTGCCGCCTTGGTCCAGTGTGGGTCCAATGTTGCAAGGCGGTTACGCCGGGCGGTACTTGGCGCGGCGCGGCGGCCGCCACCTTGCGAAGAATGCGGCGCAGTGCCGCAGGGCAGAGGTGCTGGGTCAGAGGCCGCGGCCTACCCGCTGGCCACACACAGCAGTACTCTCGCCGTCAGGAATCGCTACACTGGTTACATGGGATAGCTATATCGTCCACGGCCAAGGACACTACTATATGGGAGTGATGCTGACATTGCAGTGCTGCAGAGAGAATATGAATACCGACGTTTTGAAACGGCATGTTTTAAGATATCTGTTAGTAATTGTAAATTCTTAGAGGGTTAGCTCACAAACTTGAGAGATTTTTATCTAGCAGGGAAACATGTGGATATTGTGTCAAAGAAAAAACTTTTTACTCATAGTATGGCAGAAGATATCGGTTTCAGAAAAGGGCTTCAGTTCACGGGGAGTTTGCACGTCAGCACGAGGGGCATTTGTGTGGTTACTGGTACCAAACTGTCGCATGAAGAACAGTGCAAAAGGCAGACAGACCACGCGCAGAGACTGGTAAAGCGGTCAGATAAGAATCCAGTGAGAAATGTATTACGCTGCGCCCCCTGCATTTCGTCCTGTGGCTCTGATGTGCAGTCCTATTTCTGTCTGATAGTCAAAGCAGCGAATTGTATTAACAAAAAAATTACCCGTTGAAAAGGCATGATCGAAAACGATCGATCATGGCTTTTCAACGGATAAATACGTCGTTAAAGAGCATTATAATTCACTTCTATGTCTATTAGACAGAGATAGGGCTGCACAGTCCTTCACGTGACCGTTTGGTACCAGTAACCACACAAATGTCCCTCGTGCTGAGGTGCGAACTCCCCGTGGACACATTCAAATCGAACTCTCGATTACATCATCACTGGTCGCACCACCTAGCACCAGCTGTACCAACGATTGCAACTCCTGCACAGCAGTGAGCTGGACAGTGGGAAAATCCCCGACTCGGTCCTACCCTCACAACCCCCCGCCATGCACAGCAAGAGGCAAAGGGAATTTGCAATCCCGGACTGGGTCCTGCCCTCACAACAGTCTGCTATGCACAGCAATAGATAAAGGGGATTTCCCCACTGTTTACCTGTACCTGTATCCCAGACAGGAAATAAGGGACACAAGAGTTCCACTGGACTTCATCGACGTTTTGCCATTTTCACGTGCTGGGAATTGAAAGCATAAATTTTTTTATTTGCGCTTGAAACCTATTTACACAAATAGGGTTGCGCATAATGATAAAACGAAGGATATTCACGAAGATTAGGCGTCCTGATTAACTGATAAAGCAATGCCTCTGATCTCATCACTAATTCACAAATAGGGTACAGTAGCAGCCCTGGACTCCTTTTGTAGAAGCGACACCAGTGGCTGGAGGTATGTTCTTAAAGGGAATGTGGCACCTTGGTCCAATCCTGGAGTTTAGTGAAATTAGGCGTACTTTTAGCCAAAAATAATGAAACCACTCATGATTTCTCTGAAAAAGTTTCAATAAGCTCAATATTGTGTTTTAAAAAATACTACTCTAGGAAAATAAATAAATATCTGCCTGTGGATGAAGTCATGATCTGGCAACCACTAACATACTTGAAATGCTTCAAGGGCTTCGATTGGCTGATACTCATCGTGACGTCAGCATATGTCGTCACACCAGCAGCTCACAACAATGGCCGCCCGGCGAGGGGTTGATGAGGGGTTGGTGTCAGGTAGGTTTTAGCTTTTTTCGACGGAAATATCGAGTTCCAAGGCAGATGATATATGGAGCACCGGGTTTTCCGACTTTCTTTACAACTTGGCTATATCAATTAAAATCACGTTATGAAGGTGCCACATTCCCTTTAACACTTGCACTAGCGAGAGACCTGGCGTCTACGCGCATTGAGAGGAATTAAAGTGCCCTAAAAACTCTAAAAATCAAGAGGGTTAGGAAAACGCGCCTTTGCGGTCTTTTAACGAGCTATAACTATCTGTATTATAGCCAACTTTCTTCGATGTAGGTCCATATCCTCAATATCGAATGAGACCACAAAATAAACTGTGAACCATGCTGGAAAACTATTGGGAACTTCTGTGATTACCAGAAAAAACAAGAATTAACTAAAAGAAGACTGAGACAATGGTTCTATTCAATGTTCACTGACATTCTGCCCCTGAACGCAATGTCTTTCAAGGTCATTGATATATGGCGGCGTATTATGAATGCCCCATAGTGTCACAAGATGAATGCCTCCATTGTATAGGCTGTTGAGACGTAAATTGGTGTTTGACCCATTTACATGAGCATGACCTAGCCCATGATATTAAATTTGAACAGTCTTAGCTATGACGTCATGACATGAATCCGGCATGCTGGGTGACGTCATCTGGCCTAGGGAACTGGGATCAATGACCTTGAAAACCCTGGTATGGTCTTGGCCTATGTCATTTCACACCTTTGAGTGAGGTGACGTTGGCATTTATTCCCGATTATATGACATTGTGACGTCACAACTGGGTCTACAATGTAGGAAAAGTAGTCAGGCCGGGCAATTGTGGCGATATTGAAATATAGGCATGACTTTGAAGCGTATCAGTCATACGGCTTATTGCCAACTTTCGAAATTATTTCATCCATGGATGTACCCACAATTTTCTCAAAAAGAGAAAAATTTAATTTTTGATTCAAAGTGATTCTTTGGCAACCTCGGTAAAATTCTTTGGTGGTTTCAGCATCCCCCTCATTGCGAGTATTCTGCGAGAGAAGCGGGTCCTGAATGGACTCACTCCTACGCAGTCTTCTTCTATTTAGACGAGTCACATATATTCATTTAAGGCGTCTCAATTCTCCTTAAGAAAAGCGGACATTTGTGGGTCCCAAATGTATTTTTGTTGCATTCACATGCATGTATGCACCAATTAATAAATTTGGGAATAATGGTGTTATCCATTAAAGTTATGGAAAGATAGAAAAATAATAAATACAGAAAAAAAAAACAACACCACAAAAAAAAGAAAAAACAAAAAATTAAAAAAACCAAAAAAAATAAAAAAAAAAAAAAAAAAAAATAAAAAAAAAATCAAAAAAAAAATTGAAAAAACCCACCACCCACCACAAAAAAAAAAAAAAAAAAAACAATAAAAAAAAAAAGAAAACACAACAAAAAAAAAAAAAAAAAAAAAAAAAAAAAAAAAAAAAAAACCAGCCATCGTACAGAATGAGTAGGCTACGCACCAGAACCTGATACCTTGCCATGCAAATTTCAGCGTTTTTCGGGCTAGCACTGGGTGAAGAAAGGATACCATATATTTCGAGGTATACTTGAATAAAAAATGACTTTCAAGCCTTATTATACTTTGCCATCTTGGGGAGATTATTACAATTATGGGCATCAGTTTCAGTTTAAAAAATATTCAATTTTCTGTCTTCCCGAGTCTTTTCCAAACTAAATTGGCAGGATCGGGTTTCAATAACCATTGCGTAGTACATTGGACCATCCTGATGAACAGCTGAATATATCTGCAAGCATTCCATGTCTTCATGTCAAGCACAGAAAACAGATCCACGAACATCTCTAAGCCACACTCACCTTCCAGTCATGGTAGAAGTCGACTCTCCTGTCGTTGCGGATCCTTTGTACAAGTCTGCGCGCCTGGATGGGCATGCCGCGATGCAGGGAGCCGGCCACGGCCATGTTGAACTGGGCCGCGCCTGACTTCGGCCCTCCCGAGCCCGTCGAATGGCCCACCAGACGTGGTGAAAAGTGCTTTATCACATTTGGCAGGGTGAACACTTGAGAATAATGCCCTCGACCACCTGAAACACAGACAGAAGTGGTGGCGGTAGGCGTGTGAGCTGGTGGTAACTGGTATCTTCAATCCGTTGGGACAGTTCTTTGCACGGATGGGGGCTGCTTTTCTTTGGTGACCCAAAGTCAGGTTAGTTTCTTAAGCTCCCTTATATATGTCTATGGGTACGTAGAAACAGGAACCTCTCCGAAGAATAGCTCAGATCAAGTTGAGGTTTAATATCCTCATCCCTAGGTATTGAAGAGGGCCAGGTTCAAATATGATAACCTTTGATATTTGACATATCATCTGAAATCACTAAGCAATATACAAACAATTTTCCAAAGTTGTTAACCTTTCAAATTTTTATTGAATTTTCCGTCAAGTTATAAGCGAAGTTTTCTCGCAGGAAACTCGACCCAACTTTCTAACCAACGATTCGTGCAAGGACTGGTATATTTAAAAACCAGCATTTGAAGTCTACCTAAGCACAGGGACAACACTCAGCTTTTTTCTTACGAGTCAGTTGCTAGCTATCCTACCTTTTAAAGACGCTTTAGAGCGTCAGGGGAGTCAATTCCAAAACTTTTGTTCATTCCTGTATCATTACGGCCACTCCCAACAGCTGCACCTTCCCAATTACATGAAGCATCCATCAAAGGTGGGCGCCGCTACCAAATTTTTGAAATCACTCATACTTCTTCCGTGATCTTGGCTACCTGAAACTGCTTTAGCTGCTGTAGCGACGGAACGGTACGACGGAACGGCTTCTTTTTTAGCCCCCTCACCAGAATGGAATGGATCTATACCCGCTACTGGAGTGAAGGTGAAAACGCTACCTGAAGGTATTCATCTTTTTAAATAAATTGTAAGGTATATTATTACATATAAGTATGCTCCAGAACAGATTAACAGTTGCATTGTAATATATGCAAAGTCACACAAAAATTTAATCATTTAATTTTCTTTTTTTTTGATAGAGAAAAAAATCCCTCAATCTCCACTTTATATTTTTGGGATGGCCTTTAGCAGGCTGTCGGTAGTGGGAGTGTTTTCAAGTCTGAGTCCGCTACCCACTACTCCAATACTTTTTGATTATAGAAACGGCTACCGTTACCATTCTTAGACCACTTGTAGAATCCTCAAGCAGCAGAGAAGCGGAGCAGTGGACTTAAGCAGCGGACCACCCGGCTACCCTAGAAGTGTGTGTATTTAAGTACCTTTCCATCGGCCTAGTCTTTGAATCCATCAAAACTCCCATGATTTTTAGATTGTTACCAAAAAGCTGCATTGTCACCATAAAGTCATGCAGAAACATCTTTTAGATTCATCAGATTTAATGGCCCAGTTTTATGGTAGTTAATACCTAACCCAATAATAACCCAAGAAAATATTAGCGCAGTGCCAAACTCGTCAGTCCTCTGGCCACCAACCTCAATGTTTTTCTGCAATCAGCTTGTTCCGCCTACTTAACCCATCACCACCCGGGGACCCTATCAAACTGCCCCCTCGGTTTTTATGAATGATTCTGAGTATATTCAAAAAGAGACCTGCGTCATTTTCCAGGCTTCTATGGTGATCAATTTGACAGCTTATGACTAAAAAAGTGACATCAGGTCAGGCCAGATCAACGAGTTATGACGTCATTGCTAAACCCATGTAAGATGACTCTGTTCTTCCAAAATGAGGCTGACAAAACTAGGGTGTAGCTCGGCTTCTAGAATATCTTGATAAAGCTTTTAAACATCATTTGAAATGTTTTAAAACGAAAAAATGTGCAAACTTTCACTCATTTTGAGGTCAGGTCAATACCAAGGTCACCAAATTGTCACGTTTTTTATTGTGTGTCCACAGCTTTTGAACGAAACAAGATACCGTTTAAATTTGGTATCATAGAAATAAGCAAAACCAAAGGATTCGAATGATTAGAGACAGCAGCACATAGAGAAAAGACACAATTACCCTTCGGGGGGGGTTGGGGGGGGGGGGGGGGGGGGGGTTAAAAAAAAAAAAAAAAAAAAAAAAAAAAAAAATTAAAAGAATTTTTAAAAAAAAAAAAAAAAAAAAAAAGGGGGATTGGGGGGGGGGGGAAAAAAAAAAAAATTGCAGCATGACCTTGAATGGTGTTATTTGACTCTTGACCAATTTGACTTTAACAGTTTATCCTGCATATCATTTGAATTCTTGGGTCAATACCAACCATTGGTTTTTTGTTCCAGGTCTAATGCATGGGCAGAGTCATGGGGCGTTGAGGGGTCAACACCCCCTGGGTTTTGAGTCTCCCATATACTTTGTACAGGGCTTGTATTGTCGTGCCAGCTTTAACCCATCCAGCACCTCCTCTAAGTCAAGAAGAGATCTCCAGCCGTGATCTCATGGTTCCCGAGTTATAAGGGATTTTCTAAATGGGTCCAAATTTGATTCATTTTGGCCCAATGTGACGTCACTGGTCAACGGATCTGGTTCAAACTCAGCTCCAGAGTAGAAAACGGTAAGGTGCTACCAGCACCGTTTCAACTTGTTCCGCATCACTTTCGGTTTCCCAGATCGTGGAGTCTAAGCGGACCCAGGCGGTGCAGGGTTAGATTTAAAGTCTTTCACAAATAGGGTATTGAGATCGGGCTGGTTTCTTTCGCCGTCATCTTGGGTAAGCTAAATAATTTTTGTTGGCAATTTGGTGGGTTTTTCTACCCTTGTACATCTGGTAATCTACCAAAATTTGTAAAGGCAAACGAGAAGAAAATGAAGCATCTCAACGAGCAGGTGTTAAAAAATAGGTTTGCATTTTAGGATCCGAGCAGAGACCAGGCCGCGTGCACCGGCTGCAAAGCCTCCACGTCAGTCGTCCGACGGCAAACACCAGACGACCGTGAACATTGGACTCTCCAGAGCGCCTGAGGCGACAGGTACGGAGAGGGAGGAAACAGAGGCGATCAGGCACGGAGACAGAGGAAACGGAGGAGGCATACACGGGGACGGAGGAAACGGAGGCGACAGGCACGGAGAGGGGGGAAACGGAGGCGACAGGCACGGAGAGGGGAGGAAACAGAGGCGATAGGCACGGAGACAGAGGAAACGGAGGAGGCATACACGGGGACGGAGGAAACGGAGGCGACAGGCACGGAGAGGGGGGAAACGGAGGCGACAGGCACGGATAGGGGGAAACGGAGGAGACAGGCACAGGGATGGAGGAAAGGAAGGCGACAGGCACGGAGAGGGAGAAAACGGAGGCGACAGGCAAGAAAAGGGAGGAAACATAGGCGACAGGCAAGGAGAGGGGGAAATGGAGGCGATAGACACGGAGAGGGGGTAATGGAGGCGATAGACACAGAAACGGAGAAAACGGAGACGAAGGGTACGGAAACGGCTCGGAAATGGAGGCAACAGACACGAAAACGGAGGAATTGGAGGCGACAAACCATTCAGCGTCAGTGACCGATTGTCAGGGGTGCTGAGCCCTGTGATTCCAAGCCCGGGATGCGATGGTTTGCAGCGACGCAGTAGTGACCCCATCTGTTCCACTGGATTGGCTTATTTTCTGCTAAAGCGGATATTGTCTCCATGCCCCACTCAATGCATAATGGGAGATATTATCGGTGCTGTCATTTATCATTTTCGTTTCAAGACTTGCCTGCCCAGAATAAATCATAAATGTAAGACTGGTCTTATTATCCCTTCCTTGGCTTTGAAAGCTCTGGGGTTATGAACGGAGGCACATCCAGGAATTCGAAATTAAGGCCACCGCATAGCAAAAAGCTTGGCTTTGATTTGAAAGGGGGATATGTTATAATTATTCATCAATTCATTTTTGTGCAACCCACTAATTTCCATACCACAAAAACATGTGACTCCTAAAAAGTTTGAAAACTGATCTGTGTTAACACACTGGGGTCCCTGGCATGACGTGCCCGGGGGGGGGATTTCACTCCATCTCCGTATCTAATTTCCCAGAGAAGCTAAACAAATCACGGACGGCATTAGAAAGCTCTTGACGAGATGAAGAGAAATTATGCAGACTATTTTTATGTCAGGTCAATATTGAGGTCAGCAGAGGTCATGGAAGGGTTCATAGGCTTACAATGGGGCAGTGTATGTACATACATTTCCCCTTCTAGATGTTTACTCAGTGGAGCTAGAGAAAATATTTAGGCATCATTGGATTCGTTCTTATTGTAGCAAATACAAGTATATATAATATGACCTTGGTGGGATGCCCTAATGCTTGTACATTAGACCTGTTGAGATAAGTGGAAGGTATTGGCCGTTTAGGATCCCTGGTGATTTCGCATTGCTTGATGTCTCAGTAGGAGGTATTCACGTTCTCAATACCCTAACCTGACGTTAACGTTTGGCACAACAGCCCTGAATACTTTTACATACGAAGCAGTGCAATGCTGGTTCATCCCCAGTTCAGGGTCCGTCCCCAGGCAGAGAACCCGTGGTGATGACCCTGACGGTCACCTGCCACCCAGAGCTTTCCTTTTCATTTCATCCTGCAGATGGTACGTGACTGCAACTTTACTCATTGATGCCTGCGGCTGTACACTGGTAGTTTTAAATTAAATTTATACACATGTTTTGAATACAAAAGCTTTCCAAGTGCCCTGTAGGCTTAGGCGATAAGACATGATCTGAGTCAAAGCTTAGGCCGAAGTGGGGTTCGAAAAATCCATAGAGACTTCAGGTAAACCAAAAATAATTTTATATGTATCTCAATTGACGATTATGCTGAAATTATCATTTTATTTTCAGTATTCAGCCATTTTAAAAGGTATCGATTTGGAACTGTAACAGTCCAGCTTTATTGGAAAGTACAGTTTATCGCCGTCTCTATCGAATCATAAGCAAGTCAAAGTCACCCCTTCATTGTAGATAGGATTACCATATCGGAGCGGCTCTCGCGTTTTACAAATTGATGGGGTGCTGCAAGTGAAACCATTCACTCGGTTCGCCTCAGTGGAGGTCACTTTAGGCAAGACACGGGTGTCACTAGTGACACTGACTCTTTGGCCACAGCACGGGCACCGCATAGCACGGCTGTCACAAGCGACACAGACCCTTTAACACGGCTGTCACACTTGGTAAAGAACCTTTAAGCCACAGCACGGGCACCGAATACGACACAGACCATTTCAGATGAGAGGCAGGTGTCCTAGGGGAAACAGACGCTTTCAAGCGAGACATGGGCGTCACACGCATCACAGGCCCTTTCAGGCAAGACACGGGCGCCGCACGTGATACAGATACTTTCAGGCAAGAATCCGGCGTCACAGGTGATACAGATATTTCAGGCAAGACGCGGGCGTCACACGTGATGAAGATACTTTCAGGCAAGACACGGGCACTACACGTGATACAGACCCTTTCAGGCAAGACGCGGGTGTCACACGTGATACAGATACTTTCAGGCAAGACACGGGCACCTTATGTGACACATATCCTTTCAGGCAAGACACGAGCACTACACGTGATAAAGATACTTTCAGGCAAGACACGGGCACCACACGTGATACAGATACTTTCAGGCAAGACACGGGCACCACACGTGATACAGATACTTTCAGGCAAGACACGGGCACCTCATGTGACACATATCCTTTCAGGCAAGACACGGGCACTACACGTGATACAGATACTTTCAAGCAAGAATCAGGCGCCTCACGTGATGCAGACCCTTCCTTGTAAGACACGGACACTACACGTACCACTGACCTGGACTCACCTGCGCTCCACGAGACGCCCCGGTAGTTGGTCCTCACATCCAACAACTGCACGCTGTAGGCGCCGTTGCCGGCAGTGAGACTGTCGCCCAGCGCACCGATCACGCTGATGTCGCCCGGCCTCAGTCTGTGTACGCTCTGAGGAGGGTCGTGCGGGTACCCGGCGGCGCAGTCCAGCCGCTGTCGGATCGGGTCCTGGTGTTTGGGGCCTGGACTGAAAAAGAATCCCAACGCTCCGTGCAGCACCTGCAACAAGAAAGGGGAGATGTGAATCGAATGGGTTTCGGTCAGTGACAACTCTTCTACATCATTATCGTCAGATTAAAGCTGCACTGACCAATCCCAGCATGTCACATGATCTGATTTTAGCTTTGATCATACATCAATGAGCTAGTGGTGGTCAAGAGTCCCCTTTCCATCATCTGTACTTGCCATGAAATTACGCAAGAGAAAGGTCTATTGCCACTATTTTTGATGAGCATATCTCACTGGATTCCCACGGATCTAGCCAAACATAAATATACATTTATTAAACACTCGCACTGGAGAGGGGTCTGGCACTAACGCGCACTGGAGGGGGAAGTTAGTTCCCCTCCAGTTCCTTAGTTCCCCCTGAGATCTTGGAAACTAAGAGTCTTAGAAAAACAGCGGTTGGAGGGTGGGTGGGGGCTAGGGTGATCTACATCTTAAAAAAATTCATTGGACCTTTGTCATTATCTTCAAGGTTAAACGGGGTCATAAAGGTCAAATCTTGGCTGTGCTGGGGACCTATCGGAAAATACCGTAAAAATGCGGGGAAAAGATGGGAATATGCTAACGGTGGACCAAGGTTATAACGGGAAGGTGATGGAGAATATTTCCTAAAATGTTGGGGTTAAGGTCATTCAAGGTCATTAACCTATGACGTCACAATATGCTATATTACCTATAATGTACACTTTAACTAGCACTATAGTAAGTGTTGGGCGAAAAACGAGGACTGACCTTTATCCATGACCTTTGACCTTGACTTTTGGCCTTGACCTTTACAGTGAGTCACCTAAGCTATGACGTCATAGCATAATATATGTCTAACTGGGTAGCGTCATTTGACCGGAAGCACTGGTTCGACCTTGAAAGTACCAGTATGACCATGACCTGTGAACTTTGACCTTGGCCTTGACCTGAATTTGAGGTAATCTTGACATATCACCCCATTTATATGGCGTTATGGTGTCACTGCCCGGTCTCTAACGCAAGCGAACTGGTCCGACCACGCAATTGTGGCGATCTCAAAATGCAGGTCTGACTTTGAAACCCTAATTAAAAAACTGATCGGCCGATTGTTTTAAATTAGTTCAGCAAGCGACGACGCATCATTAAATTCTCTCACCTTTTTACGGCCAAGAGCAGTTCTTCGGACAACTTGGAAAAATAGTTGGGAACCTCCGAGGCCCCCCTCCAGTGCGCGTGTTAAAAATACGTTCAAGGGGGTTCCTTTACGCTTGAGTCATGTCACACAGGCGTGGATGAATTTATTGGTTGCTGGGTCTAATGAAAATCTAGCAAATTTTGTGATGTTCGCCTACGAATGTAATATAACACAAAAAAATTAAATCATGTTTAAAATGTAGATATAAAGCTCTCTTTTCGAATGTGGTATGTTTTTGAACATATGTGTCTTTTTTTAATATTCTTTATAGTATTGATACACCCCCACAGCCTTGGAGGTTAGGCGTCTGATCTCACACCATGGACCGACCATTGCTCTTGGATGGTGACTGGGTAACCACAAGTATGCTAGGCGGTGAATGTAAACAGACGGAATCTTAACGTGTACACCTACGTGCTATGAGCATAACCGAATTGAGTCATTGTGACATCATAGATTTCTGCTCTCCTGACGTAGCCGTGACCTTAATCTGAACTTCATTGCCTGCAGGTGGAGTCATGAGCCACTGCCCTTGCCCGAAATGTAAGCGATAGTGAAATCAGAGTTCTTGGATTAGTGTTTTCGGTAAAAATGAACTTACGCGAAAAGAAATAAAGTGCTAGGAGCTAAAAACTTCTCCCAAGCCAAGTCATACTGAAAGGGCCGCAAATATAAAATGTTTGTAGGTTGATGGCGGGTTAGATGGGTTTCACGGATGTATGACCTATTATTCCCTGCGACTTTCACCGGGGGCTTTATCTGATAAGAAATTGAGCGAAGTGGTAAGAAGGAAATTATACAGAAACAAATATGTTCATTCACCCAGAGACTCCCACATGTATCCTCAGCCTAGCATACCGACAAACACTGCTCCCCCATATACATTGCTCACTTCCTGCACACACATGCGTACCACACATCATAAGCGTCGCAATAAAGGGTGGGATAAGGAAGCCCGGGCCCAATGGCGGTTCCAGGGGGAACAAAAAGGCACTTGCTACGCCGAGCCTCCATTTTTACCATATTTATTCTTCAATCATTATATGTTTCTCATGATAATGAGCTGCTGCCCCCTCCCACCCAGCGACCCCCTCCCCCGCGAGCAACCGATATATGTAAATCCATCACTACCACCCCTCCCACAATCTTCATCTAAAAATGTTCCAAAGGTATCCAAACTGGAGCAAAACATGAAGACTGTAAAGTAATTTTGCATACAGGACCCCCCCATAAATTATGTAAGGCATACTGTTATGTTTACCACCCCCTCCGCCAGGGCTCCTCCCCCTCCCACGGCTCCGAGGCTTAAAATGTGGTAAATTTGTTTCGCGCCGTTAGCTTGCCTTCCTATAAACCGTAACCAGGAAACAAATTAACCGCAAAATAATAGAATTAAAAAAATTTTAAATCGTATCCCGAAAAGGAAAAACAGACCCTGGATTCTAAATCGCAGCTACAACAGGTTATAAACACTTGTCAAACTACTACTTATACGACTAAGCTATTTTGACGTGCAAATGTAGCACTATATTAGCATTAAAGACCTGATAGAAAAACACCTATATCATCACCTATTAAATTCGGAAAAGGTATTCCAAATTTTTGATTAACACAAATAGAATATAAAATAGTTGTTTCAGAAAAAAATCATTTGACTTTACGACAAGGCTGCCGTAAGGACTTCGTAGAAGTGACATAGGCTCTAACTGACGGTGAACTCGAGTCATTTGGTTCAGGTGTGCAAAGTATAACAATAGATCACAGATGGCGTAAGCTGTTCTCTACTGGCCCTAGAACCCGCTGGAGAGCGTTCCGGGATGAGCTCGTGCACGATCTCCTGGTCCGAACATCCCGTGAAACTCCATCTGCATCCAGCAGCACCGTTGGGCACGTGACCAACTAACCTGCATCAGCACCAGCAGCAGCAGGGGCACAGCCATCACCGGCGCCCTCAGCCCACCGAGCACCACCTCCATCGTCCTGTCCGGTCAGCACAGTCACAGCCACTAACCACCGCCGCCTGCACCGGCGCCGGCATACACACCGGACCTTGAGAACTCGCTGCTGACCGCCACGCCGACCCCTAGCCGGGGGCGGCGCGCTCACCCCCGTCTCCACCCCAGCTTGTCGCAGTTGAACGCACCCTTCCGCACCGCGCCGTCAGGTCATCACCCGAGCTCTCTGCCAGTGAAGTTGCTTCAGCCTCGCTAGCTGTCTGCGCTGGATGTGAGTTGTGGCCACAGGGCGACGAGGGGCTCCACTGCCTCCGAGAGCGCTCGCCTCACTGAGTGCAGCGACGGTCTGCCAGCCAGCGCCAGCGGGAGAGCATGGCGCAACGACGCAGCCGGACTACCTGCCCGCCCCTGCTCACCAGAGGGCGGCCCCGGCCGCATCAGGACTGCTGAAAATACTGCATCTTCGTGTAGATAGGCTTGTTGATATTGTTAGTGCTGATTGAGTGTTTGGCACTGTGTTTCCTTGTTTTTATATCCCGTAACTGATTCGAGAGCTGAATGGCTATTTTGTGGAGACCTCACTACATCCCTATGACTATCGTGTGGCAGCTCAAGACATGTTGCTGGCTCTTATTTCCTTAAGCATTCCGATGACTGTATGCTGTTAGTTAAGTATTAAGGCTAGGCTCTATTGCCGTCATTTTGATCAAGGCTGCATATCAATCATATTTTCAGATTTATCAAATTCATGTACGATCTTAATGCCAAATTGGAGCAATTACGTGTCATGCATTTCAATTATTTTAGATTGTCGCCAGCGAGGCCATTGCTGCTTCGATTGAGGTGACCGAGACTCGCCTGGGCGCGAAGGCTGTGTATACTTGCATGATCACTGACGTTAATCACTCCACTGGGGACACACCCACCAACTACAGCATGACCAACAGGACTTTGGTCACGGTCAATGACGTGATATATAGTGAGCAAAACGTTCTTCCATTTCTGAGCGAATGCTTCCGCAGACGTTGTCTCTACTATAACAAGAAAATGTATAACTGTTTTCACTTTTTCAGACCAACATTGAGGCTAGCACTTAAAGAATGAGAAAAAATTCGCGTCAGGATTCCTATTAATAGAATCAGAGTGACGCAAGCTTCTAGTGAAATGAAACGTGCCGAACGAATAATCATTTAATGACTTTTTTTACATCATCGTGTGTGCTTTTTAGGTGCCTTACCAGTGTTCAAGGGGAATCAATATTCTCCAAAATATATGGTTACATTTTCCATTTCTTAATTCTAGCCTCAGTGTTGGTGTAAAAAGTAAAAAAAGACTTACATATCATTACCTGAGGAAAAAAGGAAGACAAGGAGGAAAATATCGTTATCAAACCACCAAGCAAAATGTTATGTTTATGGATTTTTTTAAATAAAAATATGTGACTTGAAGCAGACTTCTGTCCTAAAAACGGCCAAGATTATCTGGATCTCCGTCCTGACTGCCTTTTAATTTCCAACTTACTTATAAGAGTGAAAAAATATGTAAATTGAAAAACATTTTGGAATACTAATTACATGTCGCAATTTCATTCTTAAAATAATATTGTAGAAAGTGATCATATACATACCAACTGTCTATATTATATCACAGACAAAAACGGATTTAGACAGGCTAATCTGCAAAGTGCTGTCTTCCCAAACCGCTCAAATTTTTGTCACTTTTCCTGACTGGCTAATACCTGACTTCTAAAACACTACGTTTCTCACAATTTTTCGAACTGCCCTCCCCCCCACAATGTTGCGTCTATATCTGTTCTGAAGATAGATGCACCGGAAAGCAAACCAGAAAGGAGAGACCTTCTGGTACTTTTTCAGTGGATTCTGCTACCTAAAATAATTATTGGCATGGATTTGATCACTTTCTACAATCGGATTTTACTTTTGACAAAACAGTATATTTTCAAAGGCCAGGTAAACTCATCTGTCGATCTGTTTTGGAGTGCTGCAGCGAGGAGCATGATCATAAGTTGATAAGGTGTAGACTGGCCTGTCTCCTCGAATCCGGATGTAAAAAAAAACACAAAAATAGTCTGTTGTTAAATGTATCGAAGAAATACTTCTCAAACCAAATCTACTATACATTGCGTGGACGTATGTGCAGTGCAATGGGCTTTGGGACTGTTTCGAACGCACGGGTGAATTTGTTATTTCAAATTTGTGACTTTTGCAGTTATATTGTTGAAAAACTAGTTCACATCCAACTAACATCTTACTTGAAACAGCAAAACCTTTTCAGTGATGACCAACATGGGTTTAGAGATCAGCACTCAACTTCTACTGCCTTATTGACAGTAACTGATGAAATTTTAAAAGGCATGGACCGATCAGAAATAACTCTTTTAACGTTGATTGATCTCAGTCGCTGTTTTGATGTTATAGACCATGAGGCGCTGTTAACTAAACTCAATCTTTTACAAATTTCGACGGGATGGTTCAGGAGCTATCTCAGTGGACATACTCAGAGAGTCAGAATAGGCGAGAAAATGTCTATACCCCTTCCGATAACTATAGGCACATTTCAGGGTACTTGTCTAGGCCCATTGTTGTTTAACATCATTAGTAATGACCTCACATGTCACATTCCATCTGAACTTGATGGGTTCCGGGTCACAGTCGTTCGCTATGCAGACGACACACAGGTGGCTATCACTGGACCCCGAAACAGAATAACAACTATGCAAAATTGTTTGGAAAGTATACTAAACACAATGTGCACTTGGTTCCAACAGCATGGAATGATGGTTAATGCCGACAAAACTGAGCTTTTACTCTGCGGGGATCGCAGACAAATCGCAAGCCTATCCCAGTCCCCAAGTATCAGATTCATGGGCGAAACTCTCAAATGTACCGATAAGGTTAAAAACCTAGGCGTTATAATGGATAGTAACCTCTCGTGGAAATATCATGTCAAAAATATAACTGGTCGATGCTTGGGAATGCTGCTAGGACTGCTTCATGCAAAACATGCTCTACCCCTTTCGGCATTGCCTCGTCTGATCGACTCACTCGTCATGTCACACATAAGATACTGTGTCCAAGTGTATGGCAGCGCAAACCCTTGTGTGCTTTCTGAACTACAGAAGGTGTTAAACTTTGCAGCAAGAGTGATATCTGGGCGTAGAAAATATGACCATATCTCCGATGTGCTTCGACAATTAGAATGGCTGACGATTCCCCAGTTGTTAACCTATTTCGAAGTTTGCTTACTGCATAAAATCATCACGAACAAAACCCCCTCATCTATAAAAAACAAAATATCATTCAACCACGAAACTACAGCCCGTGAAACCCGGCAATCATTGCATCTGTCACTCTATCGCCCCAATAACAACCATGGAAAACGTCAGTTCATATATCGAGCATCTGCAAAATTCAACCAGCACGTTGTACCCAATGATCTCAATATTGTCAGTACCAATGTGTTCAAATCTCGCATTAGGCAAGTCATAATAAATTCCAGTTAGGCGCGCAACACAGTTGAAATTATGCTTACATTCTTAATTGTTATACTTATGTGTTATACCGTGTCATGTTGTACTGTGACTGTTGTTTTGTGATGACGGTTTCGGAATAGCCCTCATGGAGTGGAGAAACCTGTCAAGGTCTTGTAGGATGTTGAAATAAATAAATAAATAAATAAATATTTCGCCTGATGATGTACTCGTGGTGGGGTGTCCGCATGTTTAAACAAATCTTGTCTTGATATTTTCGTTTCAGTGCTATTAATCCTAGCTAGAAGTGCCAAAATCATTATGATGGAATGATGAACGAAACGAATTATTTCTGCGTAAATATGCATACCTACTGGGTAGTTGGAAAGGCGCAGGAATTTTGCTTAACACGCGCCCCGCTGGGGGGGCGAAATTCGCCCCCTCCTGGTTTTTCCCAGATAGCTCAAAAACGAAGAGACGCAGAAAAACGAAACTTACGGTATCTTATTCCTAATCAATTTTACACATTTGACCAAATTTTTTAGTTAAGGTCATGTCAGGTCAAGGAGCTATTCAGGGTCAAGTGACCCGACCTCAAAACCTAAAATTACGAGTTTGAAGCAGCGCCCAGGGAACATTAGCTAACCGATCAGTTTGAAACTTCCACAATATGATAAGGTAATTAGGGTCTACAAATTTGCTACCTCAGAATTTTGATATTGGTGACCTAAGGTGGGGTCAATTTTTTGGTCACCCCATTATAAGTCTATGGTGAAAAATAGAATGGACTTGTTTTCAGGAAATACTGGATAGATAAGGCTGAAAATCCTCGATCCGTCTATTCTTACCACGATCTTGACCATAAAGTTGAGTTTCTTAGCATCTGACCTCTCAAAGGTCATATCAGGTCACGGGAGCAGAGAGTGATTGTTTTACCAATAACTTCTCACTGAATTGAGATAGAGCTCCCATTTTGCTTGCATTGTGTTTATATTGTCACGGGGAGTCGATTGATATGCGACATGACCATACCCGGTCACTCTGTGACCCTGACCTAGCTCGAGGTCAGGTCATTTTCACTATTTGACCTGGCAAGGTCATATTATACATAATTCGATTCGCCGCGATGAGAGGAATCCAATGATGCATAAATATTTGCTCTAGCTCCCCTGAGGGCAGCTCTAGAGAGGGAAACGTACACTGCTCTGTTGTAAGCCTACGGAGCATTCTTTGACCTATGCTGACCTCAATATTGACCTGACATGAAATTTATGTCAATAAATTCTCTTCGTCTTGTCAAGAGCTTTCGAACGCCGCCCGTAATTTTCTTTTAGCTTTCGTGGGGAACGAGATACGGAGGGGGGGCGAAAAACGCCCTCCCCCAGCGCGGCGGGGCGCGTCATGCAAGGGACCCCAGCGGGGCGCCGTGTTAAAATTGTGTATATCCAACTATTGTGACATTCAGTGTCGAAATGGCTGGGTCGGACGGGTAGGATCTCCAGTGATTCTTCATTCGGGGAACGATGATAATTTGATCTTGGTACTAAACAAGTGGGGGGAATGGGTGCTGCACGTGCTTTAGGGTGCAACCAAGTACGAATACAGTCAGTCACGTCTACATGTCGAAGCGTGTCGTGAATAGTGTTGAAACTCGGTAACAGTGTACGGGTCATACTGGAGAGATAAGTGCCTTCTACATGTCAGAGCTGTACAACCGACAAATAGGTGCCAGCGGACACCTGCACCTTTGTTTTTGGGAGCACCTATATGTATACACACTTATTGGAAAACCATCAAATTTGATGCATGAGTAAATCCAACTGAGCCATATCTCATACAAACAGACTTCGAATGAATCAGAACACAGGTGGCGTCTCAGGGCACCACGTTCTCGTTGTTTACACGCTTTGGAGGGTTTAACTCTAACTAAGAAAGCCCGGCAAAGTATCAAAATGCGATAACAGTGTGCGTACCATTCAAAAACAGTTATATTTGCATCCCGGGAGACCGAGAGCATAGCGCAAAGATACCAGAAAGCACGTGCATTTGTTTTCAACGGGTACTACCGAGTTGTTCTCGGGAGCCCCGGAATGCTAGTCTCGGGGCCCAGAGCTGGAGATCGAGGAATCCCAATAGTTGGCTTGAGAGTCCCAAGAGTTCGCCTTATGGGACCCCAATCTTTATTCTCAGGGATAGTTGTTTTCGGGCGTTAAAGTTAGGGCGTTACAACAGGCACCTAATACGATTTTCAGTTCACAAGGATTTCACGCTAATCATATAAAAATGGCAGGGTCCACTCACCCCTAAAGAAGTCCACATAGAGTGACCCCCGGGACCAGCATCCCCCTGGGTAAATTTTGAATCCGCCCCTGGTGCTCGTGCTCATGATGAACACCATTCTGAAGGTAAATCAGCACAAAAGTAAGTTTGTTATTAATTCTGTCAACAAACCGTTGAAAATACTCCATGCACCTGATGTGCTATATGATGTGACTGAGTTTAAGAACAGAAATTTTGAACGGGCTTGAGACACCCTCCCTGTATTCCCCACGACTAGCCGCTGCATCTGTGCCACAGCATTAGCCTCTAGCTATGCTGTGCCGCATAACTGTACTGTTGCCTGCAGGCGTACTGCACCGCAGTGTCATTCCTGTAACTATACTGTACCGCCGAACAAGTTTCGCCCATGCCAGAAGAACCATAATCACGTAACAAAATACACTGCTTATGTGCATCGACAAAGCAGACAATAATGTTTCTTAGCGCGTGTTAACGGTAAAAAAATTATGTTATAGAAACTGGGTGGGTGTAGCATTCGGCTGATTAACACAGCCTTAGTAAGTAAATATATAATATCCTAACATCCGCACTCGAGAGGCGATCTGTCACTAACGCACACTGGAGGGGCCTGGTAAACCCCCGTGAGATCTAAGAAGCTAAGGGGATTAGAATAACACAGCTTGGAGGGTGGGTGGGGGCTATGGTGATCTACATCTTGACCAATTTTCATTGACCTAGGCAGTACCTTCAAGGTCAAAATGGTTCACAAAAGCCAAATATTGACAGTGTTGGGGACCTCTCGGGAAATTCCGTAATTATGCGGGAAAGGGTCGAGAATATGCTACAGGTTGTAAAAGGATGACCAATATTATATCGGGAATGTCATTAGGAACCCTTCCAAAAATTGGGGTTAAGGTCATTCAAGGTCATTGACCTATGACATAGCAGTATGGAATGCTACCTATAATGTACACTATAACTAGCACTTTACCAACTGTTGGGCCAGAATGAGGATTTACCTTTACCTATTACCTTTACAGTGCAAATGCAGTCATGTCAGGTTACAGATGCAGTCTATTCACTTTAAATACACATAAGGCTTCACTTGGATGAGTTAGTTTTTTTCTCGGATGAAACGCTCTTGAGAGTTCTTGAACGGTTTTTGAATGAGGGATCTGAGCCAACGGAAGTTCTATTTTCTTTGAACCGAGTGTGTTCCCAATGCCTATCAAGCTCGTTTCTTTATATTAACACGCGCATTGACGGGGCGGGTACCCCCCCTCGGGTTTTCGGAGATAGCATAAAAACGGAGGCGCGTAGCTCCGCCGTACTTGGCATACCTTTCTCTCATCATGTTAACAACTTCTGTGAAAAATTTAAGTTAGGTCATCTCAGGTCAGGTCATCAGTACAAGTCAAGTGACCTGACCTCAAAAAAGTTTAAGATAGCACCAGTGGGAACAGGGTGAACTTATCGGATTGAAACTCACATCACATAATGGGCCCACCGAGTTCTCTAAAATGTGTTCCGGTATTTTTTATATCGATGCCTAAGGTCAGGTACGAGCCATGACCTCTCCATCGGAAATATATGGGAAAAATGGTTTTGACTGAATAACTCAGTAACGGATGATGATAGAGTGTTTATGCTAGCTGCATTAGACTCGCCTTGTCTTTGCATTTCTAATGATATGCATTTTATATAATTTGACCTTGACCTGACCTCAGGTCATGTCAAATCCTTGATTTGTCCTAGCAAGGTCAAATTATATATCATTTGATTCTGCTTTCTGCGAGGATTCATATGGTTCAAATCGTTTTGCTCTATCTTTACTTGTTCAGCTGTAATGGCCGAAAACCTTCATGTACATGTTATCCCTATGACGGCATATTTTGACCTCTCGTGACCTTAAATGTAACCTAAAAAAATGCTTCAAATATTTTCGATGGAGAAGTGGATGGGCTACCCAACGCCGTTTACCGTTTTTCGCTACCTACTGTGGTTCTCGAGATCTTAGGGGCGGGTACCACGCCCCCCGTCAAAGCGAAGGTGGCTCAGACCCCCGTCAATGCGCATGTTAATATGTGGTAAGAGCAGTTATAGGTGAGGCGAAAGCTTAAAGATTTGAATGGTCGATCCGAATAGAAAACGAACGTAGTGTTGCGAAAAATTGTGATTTCCTATGTGAATGAATGAAACTCCCCGCACTTGGTTCTTATCTACCTAAAATTTATAAAAAAACTATGCAAACAAGCGATGGTCTTGCAAACCCGTCTCAACTACAACGCTTCTCAACCAATGAGAGCGCTGGAGCGGCCGCTTAGCCAGGACTTCACTGGTTCTGTGGTTCTGAGAACCTGAACGGATGCAAAAGGATGTGTTGTGTTTCCACAGCTGCTCACAGCTGTGGAAAACAGCATTGATATGACGTCACCGCCCGGGGTCGAGAACAATACCACAAAATCATTAGCTATAGCTTTAAATTCTTCTGGGGCTGCTCTGATTTATGTGGTATAATCGACTTAAAAGACAGCAGCATATGAAATACGATGGCGCATAACATTCAAATTTCAGTCCGCAGTCCCATTCACCGAGTGCTTGGCGCAATAACAAAGTTGCTGCCAGACAGCACTCCATAACATTCCACACCTTTTTAACAATGTGAGTCACACACAGGCGAATACATGAAAACGGCAGCTTTAGTACAGCCTTTACTTCTGAATATGTGCGACACACCATTGATCTTTCGTTAAGTTCTTTCAGAAGGTTACATGAATTCGGGTGTCCAAGCGTACCGCCCCCTCCATCCCTTTTAGTATTTATTTTTACCAATTGGGTAATATAACTCATATTGAGCTTGCGTACGGCTTACAAGGGTACCAACCAACCAAGATTCAAGAATTATAAAGATAATAATGGTATGATAGTATTCTCACTGTTAGTGATATAATTGGTAATAATAGTGATCTATAACAATAACAATGACGGTAGTGACAATATCAGCAGAAGTAATGATACAAATAAAAACAATAATATCGACAAGAATAGTAATACGTCGTTCCTGCCACGTTCTTCCATGCTAAGTCTTAGGTGGGCTCAGTGACCGAAACACTGATATTATCTGCTGAGCTCTCATTGTAGCACCCTGTAAAATATCCGAACGGATCACAAGGTAATTATACAATAAGATTCGAAGAGTATAGGATTAAAAAGCTTGAGTGGTGACAATGTATCTACGAGTGCTCATCAGATAAATATTCTAAACATATCCTCTCAGGTCGGGAACATTTTTTGGGATTTATTATTATTTTTCGCCGTATTTTCACCCTTCGTATTGAATTCCTGGTCTTGCAGTTTTCTACTTTGGCTCTACCATCAGGTGTGTTCAGTGGTGGATCCAGAACTTCATTTAGGGGGAGGCTAGGGGGCTCGAGCCTCCCACGCTATTGGCTCAGATCAGTCTTCTGCTATGCATTGACTATAGGCACAGACATTTTGGGAGGTTTGAGCTCCCTAGCTCCCCTCGTATCCGCCACTGGGCGTCTTGTTTTATTGTAGCTTCCCGGGAATACGTCGCTCAGTGGTGTAGCTTGCCTTCTGAATCCGAGGCCAGTAGGGGTGGACGCAGACCCGAGTTTTGGGGGCCAAACCCATGTCTGCCTCGCCTCCTGGGGGAGGGGTGGGAGTAAATATTTGTTTGCTCTACAGACCTAGTGTAAACACCTTTTTCACCTTTTTGGTCCTCGACAGACCTAGTATAAGCTACTTCTTCAAGTACATTATCGCTCTTTGGGGGGAACGAAGATTTTTTGCTCTACAGACCTAGTGTAACCACCTTTTTCAAAAATTTCCTCGGCGTTTGGGGGCCAAAAGATAGTTTGGCCCCCTACAGCGCTTTGGGGGGCCATAGCCGTAATGCCCCCCCCTGCATCCGCCAATGGAGGCCAGGCCTCAGGCTCCGACGGGTTTTCTGAAAGGGTGGGACAAGAGCCCCCAAAATTATCCGTACCCCAACAGGATGAGAATTTGTGATCTCGGATGCCCTTATCAGTTGGTGTGCCGCTTATCCCCAGAAATTTGTATCATGTTTTACGGTTTTCCAGTTGTCATACAACTGTAATTCAGTGCCATTTCATTTTGGGTGATCTGTACAGCTCTATTTTCTCATGCAAACAAAACTCACATGATGACCTTCAACGATGATGTCGCGTGAATACACCAGCGGAAGAGCCACACATATCGATACAAATATATGTCGCAACTTCTCTTTGTTCAGTCGAACAAAGAAACAAGTTTCAGTCTTTTATCGTATGTTACACAATTATCACCTCGTGAAATTAACGAAACCAGACATTTTAATTCTTAAGTTCACCAGTCATCACAATTGTTATACGCAGAGAAGCAATTTAGAAGTATACCCTCTTCCTAACGCGGGCGACCACCCCTATTTCCAAGAACGGGGAGTCCGGACCAAGAGTGCCTTGCCCCTCTCATGCTGACGCCTCAAAGCTCCAAAAATATACACATTTCCCTTCACATTCACAGAAACAGATAGAACGATATATGTGTCAACCAAATTTGACATTGAACTTACCGCTCTCTTCTTAAAGCGAGAGTCATACTCGTATAGCAGATTTGCAGCATCATGTGCGTCATCATCATGAGGCAAGCTGTATAAAGTAAACTAGCCCGCATGATGAAGAGAGTGGCAGTAGCACCTCAGTCCCAGAAGTGACTATTGACACTGTAACCGCTACATCCTCACCATCCAATGTTAAACCTCCTGACCCTGCACCTGCACTTCCTGAGCCAAGAGGCACATACGGAAGTGCGCTGGGCACCAGGGCATGACATGCACGATTCGCAACGCAGGCGGCGCAGTTCTGGCGGAGTGTGACCCTGCGGCGGCAGCGGTACACACCGTTCATGGCCCAGGGGCCGCACCACGTGGCATGATGTGGCGTGGAGCAAAATGGGAAGAGAGGTTTTCGTAGCGATCGGTTCCGTATTTTCGACGGCCTGCGACAGCCCACAAGACAAACGATACAAGCGGTGGACTGTGAGACATTTCGTGGGACTTGAGGCCCGAATGAATTTTTGGTAGAGGGTGGTGTGGTGGACCCTGGGTTATTGTAAAAATGTATCCACCATTCATTCACAGGGGCTGATAGCTCCAAGCAGAACTGAGCAACTGGAGACGATGTTAACCCTATGAAAAGATATCCGGGTTATCTATCGGCCAATCATCCAGTCACGTTCTGCTATTTGGCATCATCTTCCAGACGACGGCATTGACTGCAGCTGCGGTCCCATCGAACTATGCCCGTTACTTGTGGGGATCCGTTATCCCCAGAGGAAGCAGAACGCTGCTGTTCGCATCGCTGCCGTTACGGAAGGCTTCACCGCGTCACTGCGCGTGACGACGAACGTGACGCGCCAACACTCGCCGCGCTCAACACCGGTTACTATAGATGACATTGTTGTCTGGGTCGGGATGGGGATAGAAATGGTCTGACTCCTCTAGCGCTCGCATCATTCAGTCTCGTGTTGTTTTTTGCTGTTCGGCCTAAATCTGACTCGATTTATTTCCATGTTGATTCGCCTGTTCCTGATCCTTCTTTATGTAAAGTAAGGTTCTGTGACGTATACCGGGGGCCTGATTATTATTTGATTAACATGCAAATGACTTTGTCAATGTTCTCGACGAAAATAATGCGAAAATATTTTTATATGGTATCGATTTCAGGGTAATGCGATGCTTACCAGTAGCTGAGTCAATGAATGTAACTTTGCTTTAATTTTTGAAGCCCTCTGTCATTTGTATTACTCCCTGCTCACTTTCTCTTTACACGCCCACTCTTCTCTACTAGATCACAGTATGATGCATACAACTGCCTGAAACATTTGTCTCATGCATTGTCTAAGGTCGTGTCGATTTTGGACAGCCACGTGATTCTCCTATATATCCATTGAAAAACGTTCCAGCCCCCTCCTCCCCCTCCTTCCAGTATGGTATCCCACTTTCACCAATCAGAGAACTGCAATATTCCACCTATAAGAGTTATACCCCGTAAAGGGAATATGGCACCTTTATAACGTGATTTTAACTGAGATAGCCAAGTTGCAAAGCATGCCGGAAAACCCGGTACTCAACGTATTATTTGTCTTGGAACTCGAAATTTCCGTAGAGAAAAACTAAAAGTATACCTGAAATGAACCCAAAACGCACCCAAGGGCTGGCCACAGTTGTCAGCTGGTGGCGTGACGTCATGCTGACGTCACGGTGAGCAGTCAGACTATTGGAGCCTATTGAGTATGGTAACAGTTGCTAGATCATGACCTCATGCGCAGGCAAAGGCTTATTTCTTACCATAGAGGAACATTTTAAATATCAAAATATTGATCTAATTGTATACTTTTCAGAAAAATCATGGATATTTCCATACTTTTTGGCTAACAATACCCTTAATTATGCTAAATTCTAGGTTCCACTAAGGTGCCACATTCCTTTTAAGAAAAGTGCCTGTTTTCAACCTTGTTTTAATGAGCATCGGGCCAACAAACCAAACTCACACATATAGGTCACCTGGAATTACATCCACTGTTTAGAGAGTGCATCATTAAAGCATTGAAAGCGGTTTGGAATATTTCTCAAGAACATTGGCAGGCTTGAAAGAAAGAAAACCCTAGTGTTGCGTTCTCTTTCTAAGAATTGTGTCATCGCGGCAGCAAATTTATCGTGTCAAACGTCATTGGACATTTAAAAGTAGGGTGAATGCAAGGCTCCATGGAACTGTCAGTCATTATCAATTAGGGCTGTTCCAAAGCTGTCTTAACGTAGCACCCATTATTGAACGTCGCAGGCATTGGTTACCCACATACCCACACAGCACACAGAGTGGCTCCGGGACCCTAAATGAGGTTACTAGCTACTGTTTGAGAACCTCTGATCTATGACGCAATGCAGCGGCCGATTTTAAGGTAAATCGACTCAACCCTCCCCAGGTACAGGCAGTCTGAGCCAAAGGCTGCACCCCATCTAACTCCGGTCCCACCCTAAACCACTTTGGCTTGATACGTCTTCTCCAGTCTTCGATGCGTCCCCTTGCGCAATCACATCACCCAGTGTCGTACTTTCCAAGACGGTCCCCATGATCTCTCATGAGTCTTTCGAATCCTTAATCTCCTCTTTTTTATTTTCATGAATTTGTTGCAGCAGGGTTATGCATGCCTGTTTCTTTTGGACGTTTCTGGGTATCTCAAATCAACAAAAGAGTTGATTTATTATTTATTGTATGTAACCTTCTTATCTCCACAGGGGGTGGGTATTACAATTAGCGTCAATATATGTCATGACAGATCAGAGCACGGAAAACAATAATGGCAAGAACATATGAGAACACGTCAAGTAAACGGAGCACTCCCATTCACGCAGGAGTGTGGTGCTATAACATGAGCAAGCTTAAGGCTGTCGGTGGACTCCGGCTGCTCTCAGCTGGTCTCGACATGCGCGGATGTTCACTGCTGATCTGACAGCTTCAGGGACACCATTACACTCCGATATGGCCCAATAGTTAAAAAATTCTTGCCCTGTCCATGCACACACGCGGTAGCTGGAGCAGGCCTCTGTACACGGCTCGTGTGCGGTGGAGATACACTTCACCACGACATTTGAGAAGAAACTTCAGGTTTCAGGAGTTATGGTGTTAAAACGTCGCCCTCATTTTTGCTCCTTTCGTCTTAGGAATTGCAATTAGGTTTCATATTACACAAGAGTTTGTGGTAGGACTTAGATAGTTTTAATAAGACAAAAATTATTGCAATACAGTCGTTTTTGTTTCTGGTTTGCTCACCCTCCAATTCATTTTTGAAAATGTACGCCTCCGCAGTGAGGTCCCACCTAGTCTATAGTGCTTTCTAGTCACTCCGGGCTGATCTGGGGGGAGTTGGAGGCAGGGCTTGCGTCGTGACCGCCTCGGTTCAGTGCGACAGTCGTAATTGGGACCCGCTGAGGCGTGACAACGTCACGAAAGCGTGATTGCCGGCTGTCGTTACGCAGACGATCACTAATATTCGCGCCTTGGCCGTTGTTTATGCGGCATCGCTCAATCTCGAGACACGAATTTTCCGTCACGGCCCGAGTGTTTTGTGTTTTGTGGCAAAGTGGCTTTGCCGGTGACTGGCATTTTTACTTCGTGTTTGTGCATTACCCACCTGTGTGTGGTAGTTGACTAGCATTTGTACCTAACCGTCTCAATCTTATCAGTATTTTAACTCAAAATACTTATAGATGGTCTAGATCTACCAACCAGACCTCAAATATGAAATGCAGGTACTGTCATTTTCCCTCGCTTGATTTAATTCTCTATGTTGTACCATCTTACGACACTGCCATGTTGTAAATGCTGCATGAAGTTTTCAGGTAAATCTGGACGTAACTCTGCATTCTTTTTTAATAAGAGTTGATGATTTGAATCTGTATGAAAAGTATGGTACTGGGTCTTATTGCTTCAACTTTATTTGATTTTCAATGGCTCAAAATGCACTTCATGCTTCCAATGCCTGCATTCTTTATTCAAGTGGAGCCTGAGCTCAGATGTTTTCTACATACAGGGTAAAATGTACACATCCGAATTAGCACTCACACAACCCACGCTTTTTGCCGGACCTGCTGCCTTGTTGCTATTTGCGCCCCAAATCAGCGTCTGGCTTGAGCTTGCACGACACTGGTGGAGGTTTTACTGGTCTGAGGCACTGCTGGTCAGCTCAGCCCCCTTCAGGGAAACCCTCTGCTCCCACTGAACGCACCACTTATTGGGACGTGAATGCGCTCGGCAGATGCCAGTTTCCATGGGTCTTGCCCCATCGCTTTTTTTGCACATTTCCACACAGAAAGAAATTTTTACAAGGGCAAACCTTGTCAGACCCTTGTTTACATGGAAAATTACTAGGGTAATACCAGGGGCGCAGCCAGAGCTTTCGTATGGGGGGGCACACCAACTTTGAGGGGCCCCCGGGGGAAAAAAGGGCACTTTTTAACGTAACCTAAAAAACTTACTATATCTTTGTTTATATAATTTTTTGGGCATCTTGGTTCAATAAAAATGCAAAGAAATCATTTGAAAACTCGATTAAAACCGAAAAAAGGAACTAAATATCACCAAAATGTCATGGAAGTAGCCAAAACACTACTTTTTTGGATAGATTTAAGGGCAGCCAACTCACGCAAGTACTTAACATCAGAGAAATCAGCGGAGCATGTGATATCTGTTACAATGTGCAGGCTAAGGCATATTGGAGTCGAAAATTTTTCTGTTATGCCCACTGGTTTTGTCGTGACGAGTGAGCCCTAGCTGAATGCGGATTAAGTTCCTTGCCTCCCACAATCGCCGTGGGACGAGGAGTAGTATAGTGTCTTTGGAAGAACACATTTTTGCTGCCGGAAAAATTTGGGAGATACATTTTAAACGCGTTTATTAAGTTCCATATCCGCAAGGCTCGGTCCCAGTTAAGAGTAAATAAAAGGTGAACAGGCCGGTGGTTTGGATGGGGATGGTGTGACAGGGCTAAAAATTGTGAAAACTATTTCTTCATCTAAATTAATTAGTAGAAATCCTGGTTTAGGGGACTGTGCTCTGAGCTCAGGGGCACATGCCTTTTTATCGTCCCTTCCCAGAATCCACCAGTATAATAAGCAATTTATATAACCAGGGGTGCCTAGGTATCACAAGCCGTTTTAGAGATTCCTCATTCCCCGTTAGCTCCGTTTTACAAGGGGAGTTTCCATTGGGTTCTTATTCCCAATCTATTCAAGACCAGCTCAGAGCAACTTCCCCCATCCCCCCAGATGTGCCTCCAGGGAATAGACTAGCTCAGTGACCCCGCCCCAAGATGATGGGAGTTGGCCTTGTGTTCTTATTATCTATCTATTCAAGATCATCTCAGGGGTCCCTGATGTAGATCAGGGCCACAGAGCAGCTCATGCTTCACCCAGGGACTAGACTAGCTCATTGGTCCTGATCTGCTCATTGGTCCTGAGATGAGGTCATCAGACTAGCTCAATGGGCCACAGATAGACTCATGGGGCCTTAAACCAGTTCAAGAAGCCCCAGAACAGTTTAAGGCGCCAGATCACTTCAGGGGGCCTCAAGCCAACTTAAGGGGCTCTCACAAGCTCAGCGCACGGACCAGCTCAGGGTACCCTCAGAACCTAGATCCGCTCTTGGGCCCCAGATCAGCTCTTGGGGCCCCAGATCAGTTCAGGGGCCTCAAGTCAGGTCAGGGGGCAAGATCAAGTCAGGGGCACTAATTCAGCTCAGGAATCCCTCACCAGCTCGGGGCCCAAGCAGTTCAAAAGCCCCAGAGCTGCTCAGGGGACACCAGATCGGCGCATAGGGCACCAGATCAGCCTAGGGGACAAACAATCAAATCAGTGGTCCCCGACCAGCTCGGGGCCCAGATCAGTTCGGGAATACCAGATCAAGTCAGGAGGCACTTAATCAGCTCAGGAGCCCCATACCATCTCAGGGACCCTCACCAACCCCTGTGGGCCCAGCTCAGCTCAAGGCCTGGGAGCTGCTCAGGAAATCACGTAATTAACCTAGGAGGCCCGGGTCAGCTTAAAGGGCATAATATTATCCATGGGGCACCAGACTAGCTCAGAGGGAATAAGATGGGCTCAGGAGACACACTGATGACTCAGCAGGCTCCAGATCGACTCAGGGGGCATTAGTTAAGTTCAGGAGGCAGTATATCTGCTCAGGGTGCACCAGATCGATCAGCACAGGGGGCATGTTCAAGTCAGGGGCACTAAATCAGCTCAGGGATCCCTCACCAGCTCCGGGCCCAATCAGTTCAAAAGCCCCAGAGCTGCTCAGGGGACAACAGATGCCCATAGGGCACCAGATCAGCTCCGGCGACAAACAATCAGATCAGTGGTCCCCGACTAGCTTGGGAATACCAGATCAAGTCAGGAGGCACTTAATCAGCTCATAAGCCCATACCATCTCAGGGGCCCTCATCAGCCTCTGTGGGCCCAGCTCAGCTCAGGGCTTTAGATCTGCTCATGAAATCACGTAAGGAGGCCCAGATCAGCTGAAAGGGCACCAGATTTCTCAGAGGGGCATCATATGGGCTCAGGAGGCACCAGATCGACTAAGGGGCATTAGTGCGGCTCAGGTGGCACCAGATCGATCCGCTCGGGGTCCAGATCAGCTCCCAGCCCCCAGACTATGGCAGGAGCCTAAATCAGCTCAGGGAGCAACATAACAGCTCAGGGGACACAAGGTGGACTCAGGGCCCACCAAACCAGTTTAGGGGGGAACCAGACCATCTAAGGAGACATCAATAATCAGTTGAGGGGGCACCTAATCAGCTGAAGAGGCACCATATTGACTTAGGATACAGAATCAACTTGGGGAGGCATGATATCAGCTCGGGGGCCCGAATCAGCTCAAGGGGCACTAAATCAGCTATCAGGGCACCAAACAAGCTCGGAAGCATTAGACTAACTCAGAGAGCATTATATAGGTTCAGGAGGCACAATTATTTGCTCAGTGGGGCACTCGATTGACTCAGGGGCACCAGATCAGCTTAGAGGGCAAGTAATCAGCTCAAGGGGCCACGAGATGAGCTCAAGGAGCACCAGATTGGCTTCACCCGTACGATTATTGGCGACGATGATGCAATAGGTAGACACATACTAGGTGCCCATACTCTTCCCGGGTGCTTGGAAAGGCGACAAAATGCCCTAGCTGACCGAGAAAGGTATAAAGTTGGCCAAAAATAGTTTCAATCGCTACATGCAGTCCAGTTAAATCTAGGTTCAACGGCTAGGGCTCTAAATTTCGAGCGGCACGGCCCAAATTGGGTACACCACCTGGCAATCAAAAGGGCACCCTGGCAGTGATGGGGGGCACGTGCCCCATGTGCCTTCCTGGCTGCACCCCTGGACAGTAGATCAACTCCGGGAGGCATTAAATAAGCTCAGGGGGCCCGGATCAGCTCAAGGGGCACTAAAACAGCTAAAAGTACACCAGGCAAGCTCGGAGGCATCAAACTAACCCAGAGAGTATTTTATAGGTTCAGAAGGCACACTTATTTTCTCAGGAGGGCACCAGATTGTCTACGAGGGCACCAGATCAGCTCAGAGGGCACATGATCAGCTCCAGGGGGCACCAGATGAGCTCCGCCCGTACGATTATTGGCGACGATGAGGCATTATCTGGAAACGGATTACGTGCCTATGCTCTTCCCGGGTGCTTGGAAAGGCGACAGAATGCCCTAGCTGACAAAAAAGGCACTTAGTTGTCAAACAATAGTTGAAATCGCTAAATGCAGTCTAGTTACATCTAGGTTCAACGGCGCAGGGCACTACATTTCGAGTGACACGGACCAAAGAGAGTACACCACCTGGCAATCAAAGGGCACCCGGCACCGATGGGTGCACATGCCCCCTGTGCCCCCTGGACGGTAGATAAACTCCGGGAGGCATTAAATAAGTTCAGGGGGCCCGGATCAGCTCAAGGGGCAATAAAACAGCTAATCGGGCAGCAGGCAAGCTCGAGGCATCAGACTAACTTAGAGAGCATTACAGGTTCAGAAGGCACAATTATTTATTCAGGGGAGGGGGGCACCAGATTGACTACGAGGGCATCAGATCAGCTCAGAAGGCACATGATCATCTCCAGGGAGCACCAGATGAGCTCCACCCGTACGATTATTGACGACGATGAGGCATTATCTGGAAACGGATTACGTGCCTATACTCTTCCCGGGTGCTTGGAAAGGCGACAGAATGCTTTAGCTGACCAAAAAGGCACTTAATTGTTAAACAATAGTTGAAATCGCTAAATGTGGCCTAGTTCCATCTAGGTTCAACGGCGTAGGGCACTAAATTTCGAGCGGCACGGCCCAAAGGGGTACACCACCTGGCAATCAAAAGGGCACCCGGCACCGATGGGGGCACGTGCCCCCTGTGACCCCTGGCTGCGGCCCTGGACAGTAGATAAACTACGGGAGGCATTAGATAAGTTCAGGGGGCCTGGATCAGCTCAAGGGGCACTAAAACAGCTAATAGGGCACCAGGCAAGCTCGGAGGCATGAGACTAACTCAGAGAGCATTATATAGATTCAGAAGGCACAATTATTTTCTCAGGGGGGCACCAGATTGACTACGAGGGCATCAGATCAGCTCAGAAGGCACATGATCAGCTCCAAGGTTCAAGACCAGCGCTCAGGGGGCACCAGATGAGCTCAAGGGGCACCAGTTTAGCTCTGCCCATACGATTATTGGCGACGATGAGGCATTATTTGGAAACGGATTACGTGCCTATACTCTTCCTGGGTGCTTGGAAAGGCGACAGAATGCCCTAACTGACCAAAAAGGCACTTAATTGTCAAACAATAGTTCAAATCGCTAAATGCAGTCTAGTTCCATCTAGGCTCAACGACGTAGGGCACTAAATTTCGAGCGGCACGGCCAAAAAAAGGGCACACAACCTGGCAATCAAAAGGGCACCCCGGCACCGATGGGGGGGCACGTGCCCCCTGTGCCCCCCTGGCTGCGCCACTGGGTAATACGCAAAGCTTGTGCGTTCAAAATCCGTGCCACGAAAACAAGGGAAATACAAGGAAAAACCATGTAGAACAATGGTAGAACCATAGTACGACAAGGGACGTGCATTTGGATGGAAAACAGCTCTGGCGATAGCTCGGCATCTTAACGCTCCTTTTAATGTATTTAGCAATTTGTTTTCCTAAAGAAAGTTTTAACTGATTTTCTTGAACACATTTTCAACTATGCAAGCATCTTCTCACTCTGCAAGTGTAGTGATTTACATAAATCTTCGTACTTTTGTCTTGCGTCGGTATCGTATAATGTGCGTCAGTTATTAAAAGGCTTCTGATATGGCTCCTGCGTGAAACACACATTTTGGAAGAGCATGGGAATAAGTCGAAAGTATCGCTGTCGATTATTCTGGACGATAGATTAATGAAGAATTCTCTGATTCTTCTGTATGCGGATGGAAGGTGGTAGAAGCTGATCTGGCTCTATCAGTAAGGTACGGCGATTTCCTCTTCTATAGCCCACGCGGGATTTAAGCTGGATATTTGTAAGACATGTTTCTCAGCACTTTATCATGAAATGCTTGTGAATTGACGTCTATGTGGAAATGTAAACTTCACAGTTTTCATAATTTGTGTACACTTATCAGAAACGGCCCAGCACAAATTTCCGACGGAGAACGTGACGTTGTGCTAAGGCATCCGTCAGGGCCAAATACATACATTTTGCGGCTAGCACCGATAATTCTCTTATGCTCGCGTTCCCTAATGTGCAGAACGACTACAAAAGCTTCCTTCATCGAGCAAGCTACAAGAGGATACTCACCTTGACCCAAGTACATTCCGCATTGTTCACAACATTAAGTGTAACATAAATTCACAGACCCTCGCAAGGGAAGCTTTCAAGAGTCATTTATGTATGTGCATACATGTGCTACTATGTACATGTTCCGGAAATTATTTTTGCACATTTTCCGAGCCATATTATTAAAATTGAACTCTGAAAAATGCCGAAAGACGACCAGAAGCAAAACCCAAGACATGACATGAATTCCACTTCCAGCAGGAAACCACTGCTGGATGTTCGGTGTGGAAAACTTAACAAAGAAAAAGACACATCTTATGCAGTCTCTGCCATCGACCTTGGCACCTCACATGTGTGAAACTAACGAGGGCACAGGCTGACGTCCTAAGTCATTGGTGGTGTCCCACCTGCATAGATAATTCAACTAGCTTCAATCAGCCCACAAATACGAATGTGGAAGAAACGCCGTCTGAGCAGGTTTCCTCCGAAGGCTTCGGTTTGGCAAGATCCTTGGCATCTCTTAAGCTGACTAACCGAGTCCTGAGGAGGATACCTAGGGGTGCCAGAATCCTAGCCGCCGATGCCCTGACACATTTGCTAACAACTGCCCTGAGTGATCTGTCGGCGCGGAGCTGGGAAAAGCTCCTGCAGTTTGGTCCTATTGCACTGGCTGTCCCATCAGGTGGCTCAGAAGTATCTTTGACGACCAAATTGAAGCGTCAGATATCTAGTTATATGGAAGACAAAACCATCCAATCCAACCCTCTTGAAACTGAACAAAAATGGCGAGAAGGAAGGACTGCCGTCTCACGCACAGAGCATCTTAAGCGTAGTGTAGCAGCCAAGCTAGCAGACACAGACATCAAAGGGGCGATCCGTCTTTTAACATCCAGGGACGAGATCGCTCCCCACTCTGACGATGTCGTAGAGGCCTTAAGGCATAAACATCCGCCAGCGCCGGAAGACCTCTGTCTGCCAGCTGCACCTGACAGCAGTGACAGCGCCTATACAGCAACAGAGGCGGAGGTGGTGGCAGCAATAGCCTCCTTTAATACGGGATCAAGCGCTGGTCTGGACGCGCTAAGACCAGCACATCTCAAAGACCTGACGAGCCGTGCCGCTTCAGAAGCTGGTACACGCCTGATCACAGCATTAACTGCCCTAACAAACAAGGCTCTAAGAGGTGAAATTCCTGCATTTGCGAGGGAAGCCTTCTTCGGCGCATCCTTAACCGCCCTGAAAAAGCCAGGTGGAGGTATAAGGCCCATCGCCGTGGGCTCTGTTTTCCGTAGGCTGGCAGCTAAAGTTGGCCTAAAGCCCATCAGCTCCGCATTAGGTCTTGAGCTCTGCCCCATCCAACTGGGGTTCGGAACACCGGGAGGATGTGAGGCAGCCGCCCATGCATCTCGCCTCTACATGGCCAACATGGAAGATGAAGAGATAATAGTTAAAGTGGACATGAAGAATGCCTTCAACACTCTACGCAGAGATCATTTTCTCCGTGCAGTTCTGGAGCATGCCCCGTCACTTTATCCTCTTCTTTATCAATCATACCATAGGCCCACTCCTATATACTTTGGCCGCACAGAACTCCACTCAGAGACAGGTATCCAACAAGGCGACCCGTGTGGGCCTGCCATCTTCGCCCTCACAATACAGCCAGTCACTAGCCTTGTCACATCAGCATTCAATTGCTGGTACTTGAACGACGGCACGATCGGCGGAGATGTAGCCAGCGTCAGCGCCGACCTGGCAATGCTCTTGCCAGCAATGAGCGCCATTGGCTTACAAGTAAACGCTGAGAAGTGCCAAATAATCCTTCCAAAAGCCCCATCTGAGAAGGCAGAGTGTTTCACACCGGGAGACATCCTAGATATTATCCCTGGGTCCTCCATACTAAAGGAAGAAGAGCAAACCGTTCTCGGAGCACCTATGACTGCAACAGCTACCGATAAAATAATCAGGAAGAAAAATGGAGAGCTGGAGCTCATGATCCAACGTCTAAAATATCTTGACGCCCACACTTCACTTTTTTTGCTGAGGAACTGTCTGTGGCTGCCGAAATTGCAGTACATCCTACGGGTCTCACCCGCTTACCAACTACCAGAACTACTGCAGGCTCTCGACAGTAGCCTTATGGCTGCCGTCACTGATATTACCAACACCAAGTTTCAAGAAGCTAACTGGACTCAAGCCGTCCTCCCAACACGCTACGGTGGACTTGGTCTTCGCCGCACAGAAGACGTCGCCCTCCCCAGCTTTATTGCATCCATACATGGCTGCCGCCAATTGATATCATCTTTGCTTCCTGAACGCTTAGCACAGATATCGGTGCAGGAGTACGGGACAGCCCTAGAAGCATGGGAGCAAAATGCGAACGGGGCAGATGTTCCAGAGGAGAACGCGAGGAGTAGTCAAAAACACTGGGATGGAATCCTTTCCGAACAAACATTCCTAAAACTTCTCCTCGGGGCAAACCAGTTCACCCGAGCCCGCCTCTTGAGCGCCCGCACCTCTGAAAGCGGGGCCTGGCTGCGCGCTATCCCCTCATCCAGCCTCGGCACGCTCCTTGACGATGCCACACTGAGAATTGCCGTAGCGCTACGCGTTGGCGCAGATGTGTGCATCCCTCACCAATGTCGTTGCGGCTCTACGGCTGACACCAAAGGCTACCACGCCCTCACATGTCGCCTCAGCGCAGGCCGCCTTCCCCGTCATGCAGCCCTCAATGACATCGTAAGACGATCCCTACAGACTGCAGGCCTTCCATCCATCCTGGAACCTCCTGGCCTGGATCGCGGGGATGGTAAAAGGCCAGACGGTATGACGGTGTTCCCATTCTCCCGGGGGAAGAGCCTGGTGTGGGATGCAACTTGTGTTAACACGTACGCCGCATTACAAATAGCGTCGTATTGTTTTTTTTTTCGGGCAAGCAGCAACATCAGCAGGAGCCGTGGCAGAAGAAGCCGAAGAGAGGAAAAGGAAAAAATATGCGGATCTAATGCAACGATTCCAGTTTCATCCAGTTGCATTTGAAACTGGTGGAGCCTGCGGCCTAACCACCAAGGCCTTCATCCGTGAGCTAGGTTCTCGCCTTGCAGTTGTCTCTGGTGACCGCCGCGAAACTGAATGGCTGCTCCAACGGTTTTCTTTGGCCATTGCTCGCGGGAACGCTGCCTCAATTATTCTCGCTCCGCATGCCACTACATTTCCAGGAAAACCAGAGCTCACCAGGCCAGTGCAGGTTCAGGAGAACCAAACGAAGGGTGCACCGAACACGCAGATGCCAACCTGCTCAGGCGTTTCTTGTTCATCTCGCGAAACAACAAACATTGGCCTTTTCACAGCAGTTCCAGGAGAGCCAACAGAAACCAAGTGGCCACTGCAAGAAACACCTGACACCCCCGCGAGCCGACTAGAAAAATACCGTCTAGTATTCAAGGAAATGGCAGGCAGGTCCCCCGGAACGGAAACCGAGCACGCGACGGAACAACTTCCGGAGGAAGCAGGCCCTAGTCGGGACCCGATGGCGGATCCAGAATTGGCTAGGTACCTTAAGCGGGTAAAGGGGCAACAAAACACTTTCGTTGGTCTCCCCGCATGTACGGCGACTCCAAGAACAGCGGCAAGGAGTGCGGGTCGCCGCCGGTGCCGGCGGTGACGCCATGCACCACACCCCGCCGCTGCAGCCCTCGGTCCGCGCTGGAAGCGTGATGCACGCGCCGATGCCAATGAAAGCGGAAAAGGCCAGCTTGAAAATGGCTATATCTATATATGACCATGCTCTTCATAATCCTTAGTATGTATATTTTATAATGCCTACAGTCTCGGAAATATACTTGAGCGATAGAAAAAAGTACGACAAGGGTTGCTAGAGGACGTTGTACAAGCCTTGTAACTTAACTATGGTTAACCTACATGGCAAAGACAATGGCTGACAACGTCCCCACAAGCCCTCTACTAGGTCATAATTACCCCATAACAAGGGTAGAACAAAGCCTTGTGTCCGCCTTGTACGCAACCGCAGCGTTCCTACAAGAGCGTGACGAGATTAGAACCTTGCTTACACAACCGCTTTACCAGTGCGTAACGGGGAGGGAACAAGGGTGTTGCAAGGCTTCTTACAAGGGTAAAACGAGACTCGGATTACGTCTTTACAACAGCGGCAGATCCAGGACTTCATTTGGGGGGAGCTTGGGCGCTCGCGCCTCCCCGCCATAGTGTCCGGACAGCATCCGACTAAGCATTTACTTTAGGCACTCTGACATTTCATGGTGTGGAAGGGGGCTTGAGCCCTCTTAGCCCCTCCCCTTGTGCCTACCTCTGCTTCAAAAGGAACTTTTCAGTCTCTATGCGAAAGCTAAAGCGTTTTCTGGCCCCAAATGCAACAGGAAGACCATCGGTAGAAAAAGGGTAAGCATTGAGCCACCTCTCAAGCAAGAAAATAACCCGCACGTTGTCTTACCCATATCGGCAAAACACAGCATCACTGATCAAGTGCCGATCCATCTCATGACACCAACAAGATCATATTGGAACTCAACTCACCCTATTTTTCAAACGGGCCCATAAGGCAAACACAATTAGGTTCTACCACTGCAGGTACCTAAGCCATATGATCAAATAGTCTGTGCTCGTTTGACACGAAAATATGAGCCTTAATACCAATATGGCATACATGCCTGAAGTAACCACATACCTACTTACCTGGACCTACCTGGATTGACCATTCCAAAACATAGGCGGATCCAGGATTGCCGATCGGGGGGGCACCTTCCCGGGGGGCGCCATCCGGACTGGGGGCGCCATCCGGACCAGTGGGGCGCCACTTATGACCGGCAAAACCTATCAGGTGGGCGCCAAATCCTATCGGTGGGCGCCGACTTTCGCATCCTGGGGGGGTGGGAAGCGACATTTCAGGGGGCGCCATCGAACTTTCAGGGGGGCGCCGAGGGTCGATCGGGGGCACGTGCCCCCCCTTGCCCCCTGGATCCGCCTATGTTCCAAAATGCCTCACTTTTCAACTATTGGAACAGAGAACAATACTTTCCACTCGCAGATCACTGACAAATATTCCAGACAGCTTCCAAAGTTCCACGATTGATTAAAATAAGTCTCATTTATTCTAACCTACACGGCATGCGTGCCAGGCCACTGTGTATTGCCACGGGTAAACAGAAAGCAAGATGGCGACCGTAACCCGAGCCGGTATTTGAAACCATAGTCAAACGACAATGGCCGAGCAAGGGTGCAACAACGCCCTAGCTTTACCTACCAGCTATTTACAATGCCACTGCAACGCCTAGTATTCAGTTAGTGCAGCGCTGGTGCGCAAGCAAGGTATGAACCAGGTATGAACGAGGCGCGCACTATTGTGGCACAAGGCAAGGTTGTCATTCCGTAGTAATTGCATTGCTTTATGCCAGTGACGTAACCAGGGTTGTTTTACTTTGGCAATTGAACTACGGTGCTACTATTGTTCTGCAATGGTAAAACTTGTAGAAACACAATTTTAAGCTTGTACCTTGTAATAAATTCTTTCTGTGCAGCATATTTCACTTATATATGTGCTACATAATGTTCAGCCCGCACATAGCGATGGGGATCAGGCGCTTGAAACAGTTAATGATGTGCTTCTAATGATAACAATAATGACCAGCTACAAACGATTCTGTTGACACAGCTGTTTCAAAGCAGGCTGAAGGCTCTGATCAGATGCTTTGATCAGTTGAAATCATCTCGAAGATACAGTTTTCTTTGAGCACTACCTGGAGATGGGAGACATCCGGGGGAGCCTGTTCAGACACTTGGCTTGAGTCCGAGCGCAGGCGTCGTCAGTCTTCTGTGTACCGTCATCCCCGGTCGCACTGCTTCAGCTAATGTGTAAAAGCCAGAAGGCCATCGAACTGATTGTTTCTCTTCAAGTGCTAGACGAAAGTTCATTTTTTGAAATGTCTGATATCCGAAATCCTAGTAATCTAAAAAATCCCCCAAAAATAAACATATTTCGGTTACAAATTAAATGCTATCAATCCTGATATACATTTAAGGGAAATGTGTAGAAATCCATTGTGGCTGTTTACTTCATTTCAACAGTTAGGCCGGTCCCTGATTATTCTAGCTTGCCCATTCGGAGGCGATGTTTGCTCCGGAAGCTGACAACTTAATGTGTTTCCATTTGAGTACATCGTTGTCAAAGAATTTGTATATATTGTTACATTGATCTCGTCATAAGAAATAGAGGAGATTTCTAGCAGCATCCGAAAACAGCGTTACAAAGATGATGGAGAACCTACATATAACTGATGGCAAAATAAGACATCGGTGACTGCGCTCGTATTGGTGCAGTCTCATCAGTCTTCTTTCTGTCTTATCTATTACTACTCTAGCGGACTGGCACAGCATGAGCTACCCCCCTAAAGGCGCTGACACGAACCAAACGCGATGGATGAAGTGGAGCCCTCCCTGTCATTTGAAGGTCCCTCAGAGAGAACATCTGAGCATATGAATATATTCATAGGCAGGATGTAATTAATCATTTTAAGAAGGCATTACAGTCATTAAGATCATGGCTGGATCAGGAAGAAGAGAGAGTAGGGGCACTTCCCCCCCCCCCGATGCGAATATCGGTGCCCCTGCGATGGGATTTGGGGTCCAGCTGATAGGTTGATGTTAGGCTGCCGTCAAAAAGTGGTCCTGCCAGGTCCGGATATCGACCCCTTTCCCTCACCATGACACCGCATCCCCGATAGGAAATCCTGGATCTGCCTATGATTGAGGTACTACTTCTAAGGATGTTTTTATCGGATGTATGTATGTACATACATTCAATTTTTCAGTTTACTTCAGATCTTAAGTCTATATCTATCTAGATCTATAAAAAGCTGCAGTTTGGGCTAAATCCTAACCAGGGTCCGTTCTTGCAGGATCTGCTTCACAGTTTAACTCGCGCAATGGAGAGGGAGCCTAAAGTGTCCCCCCACATATTTTTCCGACGTGGTCGATAATCCATTTGCTGCCAGAAAATGTTACTCGGCCACATTTGAAATAATTTTTAAATACGTCGATTGGTGGAGAAATTTTGAAAATTGTTCAATATTTTTTTAGTTATAGGCTTTCCAAATTAGACCTATATTTTAAGACCATCACAATCGCTCGGTCGCACCAGTTTTCCTGCACTGTAGACCGAGTGGTGACGTCATAACGTCATATAATCAGGTTATATGTCAAGGTCAGCCCAATGTAGGTTAAGGGTAGAGGTCACAGGTCAAGGTCATTGACCCCAGTATTCCGGTCAGATGGAATTATTCAGTATGACGTATGTAAAGCTATGGCTTCAGAGTTATGGCTACTAAAGGTGAAGGTCAAGGTCGCAGGTCAAGGTCAAAGGTCTTTTGCAAGGTTAAACCCTCCTTTCCCGCCCAAAGGCCGCCATAATTTCAGTTATATTGTACATTGTTGTGTCATAGGGCATTAATCTTGAGCGATTTTGGCCTCAAAATTTTTGAGAAAATTGTGTGGGACCTATGCTCTATGAGCTTAGTGCATATTTAGTGTTTTGCGGATTTTTCCCGCAAACTCACGGAGTTTCTTAATAGGTTTCTAGCACAACCCAGATTTGACCTTTGCAACCTCGTTTGACCTTGAATATATTGGCTTAGGTCAATAAAAAAATTTCCATAATATAAATCACCATCCCCCCATACACCCCTCAACGGGTGCTTTTCTAACCCTTTTGGTTTCCAAGATCTCAGGGGGACTTAAGGATCCCCCTCCACTGCGCGTTGACGCCACACCCCTCTCCAAAGCGCGCGTTAAAGCAGCTTTGGTCTGTTTTACCAATGCGGGACATAAATCTGTGCAACGTTCAAATTTCGATCTCTTTTGCAGATGCAGCAACGTCTTTAGAGTTCAAATGATAAAAATATAATTTTGTTAATTTAGGCTCTATCGAAAGAGACCAAACTTGATATGGAAAACATTCGAAAAATGCACCACATTCCAAAGAGCTCATAAAAATCAAAGCGCTATTTACAAAAAACGCCAAACTTGGATATCGCAAATCCCAGGTTTTGGAATCCATCTTCAATACCACACCAGATTCAAGAATAACCCACCGTGGTGATCTCCTGAATTCGTATACAGGATAGGCTAAGCCGTGAGCGGAAGTGATAAAACAACCGAGGGAAAAGAGATTGTTACCTCACCTCTGCGGGACCAGGGAACGCCGACAGTGCTTCCTCACCTTTGCAGAGCAATGGAACGCCGACAGTGCTTCCTCACCTTTGCAGAGCAAGGGAACGCCGACAGTGCTTCCTCACCTTTGCAGAGCAAGGGAACGCCGACAGTGCTTCCTCACCTTTGCAGAGCAAGGGAACGCCGACAGTGCTTCCTCACCTTTGCAGAGCAAGGGAACGCCGACAGTGCTTCCTCACCTTTGCAGAGCAAGGGAACGCCGACAGTGCTTCCTCACTTTTGCAGAGCAAGGGAACGCCGACAGTGCTTCCTCACCTTTGCAGAGCAAGGGAACGCCGACAGTGCTTTCTCACCTTTGCAGAGCAATGGAACGCCGACAGTGCTTCCTCACCTTTACAGAGCAATGGAACGCCGACAGTGCTTCCTCACCTTGCAGAGAAGGGAACGCCGACAGTGCTTCCTCACCTTGCAGAGCAAGGGAACGCCGACAGTGCTTTTCACCTTTGCAGAGCAAGGGAACGCCGACAGTGCTTTTCACCTTTGCAGAGCAATGGAACGCCGACAGTGCTTCCTCACCTTTACAGAGCAATGGAACGCCGACAGTGCTTCCTCACCTTTACAGAGCAATGGAGCGCCGACAGTGCTTCCTCACCTTTGCAGAGCAAGGGAACGCCGACAGTGCTTCCTCACCTTTGCAGAGCAAGGGAACGCCGACAGTGCTTTCTCACCTTTGCAGAGCAAGGGAACGCCGACAGTGCTTCCTCACCTTTGCAGAGCAAGGGAACGCCGACAGTGCTTTCTCACCTTTGCAGAGCAAGGAACGCCGACAGTGCTTTCTCACCTTGCAGAGCAAGGGAACGCCGACAGTGCTTCCTCACCTTTGCAGAGCAAGGGAACGCCGACAGTGCTTTCTCACCTTTGCAGGCAAGGGAACGCCGACAGTGCTTTCTCACCTTTGCAGAGCAAGGGAACGCCGACAGTGCTTCCTCACCTTTGCAGAGCAAGGGAACGCCGACAGTGCTTTCTCACCTTTGCAGAGCAAGGGAACGCCGACAGTGCTACTTTGCCCTGCGGGACAAGGGAACGCCGACAGTACTGCTTCACTTATGGTTTTTTACACATTTTCATTGATTGGTGGCTTCTAGACACCATCAACTTCACTGAAGCAGCATCGGAGAATACAAGTTTGGCAACTGTCGGCAACCTCGACAACTGTCGGCTACCTTCACAACAGTCGGATGCCCTCACAACTGTCGACAACCCTGACAACAGTCGGCTGCCCTCACAACTGTCGGCTACCCTCACAGCAGTGGGCTACCATCACATCATTCGGCTACCATCACAACTGTCGGCTACCATCACAACTGTCGGCTACCATCACAACTATCGGCTACCCTCACAGCAGTGGGCTATCATCACAACAGTCGGCTACCCTCAAAACTGTCGGCTACCCTCATAACTGTCGGCTAACCTCACAACTGTCGGCTTCCCTCACAGCAGTGGGCTACCATCACAACAGTCGGCTACCATCGCAACTGTCGGCTACCCTCACAACAGTCGGCTACCCTAACAACTGTCTATTAACCCCACCGTCTGCCCTGGCGTTAAAGCCTGTCTTTCGCTGGACCCAAATCCGTGACCAGGCTCTTAATACTAGATACCCATGCTTTTCAATCGCGACGCGCAAATACTAAATCTAGAGGTGATTTGACGTATCCGAGAAAGCCTATGCGTAAGTGTCTGTGTCTAGTTCCTGAATGCTAGTATTACCATAGCAACGTTACTTCCACACTCGAGATTAGTGAAGTTGTTCCTGAAAGACTTCTGTGAGCCTCCTGCTGTGTTATGGGAGCGGTCTGGGCCATGACCACGTCTACCGCCCAAACAGTGACCGTGAGGTTGTCACCAGTATCGCCCCCACCTCTGCCGCCGCCGGCCCCCGTACCGTGGCGCCGACAGCACCGCACCCTCCCCCACCCCCCCGACGCGCTCACAGTCACCGGGAGGAAGCATGACACGGCGGATTCGGCTCTAGGTGAAGGACACCTCCCCCGTTCTGTCCAGACGGCAGGTATACCGCCAGACCGGTAAAAATGGAGCACGCGTCTCCCACCAGGGAGCGCGACTGGCGGCCACGTTCGCACTCGGCGCCACGGCACCACGGAAAACGGCTGAGACACCGCATTACCGCCTGAGAACCGTGAAACGAGTCACGGTGTCAGCCTGGGGGTGAGCCCCTCAGCGATTGCAAGAGTCCATGGCAACGCGTAACACCGTCATGGCTGGGTGATGACATTCCAATACAGTGCGCCTTTGCGAAACGGGCAAGACCGTGACCGAAATCATGTTGGATAGCTCGATACTGCGGAAGTGTTGTCTGACGCTCGGTTTGGAAAGGGTTGTATGTATAATTAAGTGCTGGTGAGGTTTAGAGGGGAGAATATATGGGCATGTCGGCTGTGAAGGCGCCTGAGCTCTCTTGGTGCACCTCAGGATGCAAATCACATGCGCAACAATGAAAGCTCTGCCCGGAAAAGGAATAGTGGTGCAGCTAATTGAATAAATTTAGGCTCTTTTATTTGACCAGTCCTGGCTTTATCTGTGTCTAAGCGTTGTCTGCTCTGACATCTACCCACACTGGCAGGTTTCTGCGACGAAATTTAGGCGCACAGCCTCGGACGCGCCAGAAAATTTACGACTTGCCCACCCACTATCGTATAGACGGGCCCGTAATCGTCGTCGACCGCGAAATGTGCCGTACTTTTGCTTCTCATATTAACACTCGAACGTAGAAGCCAATTTTATACGCCAAAAAGCGGATTCATCTTATAGGTGGGAATTTCAATGTTGGTGCTTTCTCATGTTATTTCTACAATACATTTTCCAGTTGTAAGTTTGTAGCTTATGATAGATATGATTCGCATGATACGCATGATAAGATATGATTTGCATGATTTGTATGAGACTAATGATATGATTTAAGATAAGCGTATAAGCAAACGCCTTTGTTCGCAACTTTGCCTGAAAAATTTTGCCGTGAATAATGCTATTTAGATCATGATTTGCTCGGTCCACTTACGTTGTCAATTCTGTTGCACTGTTCTCACTTTTGGAATGAGTATTATGTGAAGTGCCACCAATCAGTGCTGGATCTAGCCGGTGGGTTCGGGGGTGGGGGCAAACCAAAGTAAAGAAATGTGTCACGCAGTGAAAACTATGGCCACAGTGTAACTAACCAGTAGGTTTGGAGGTACAAAACCAATCGCAAGGCAAAGAAAAACTTCACGCAGTGAGAGTATAGGCCACAAGATGTTTTCTTGTACTATCCAAGGATCATCCACTCAAAAACGATTTTAAGCATCTAGAGGACCGAGGTTCAGTGTTTGCACTGAAGTTGATTGTTTATCACCCCTTTTGTCAAAACAGTGTACCTTTACCTTCTTGGAACGTCCTCTAGCTTCACGGACGATCAAAATTTCACCGTCAAACTACCCCACTGGTGTGCTCCTCTAGTCACGAGACGTGCTTTTCTAGAGCCAGGAATGTGTGCCGCGTGAGTCGAGCTAAGGTCCAATGAATCAACAGGCACCCCAGTGCCGTGAGGCTTGCAGGCTATTCACTTTCTGAAGCACTCGCTCTGGAGACAAATACTTTCGACTCTCAATTTTGCACGGTTTGCTTCTTTTCGTGACTAAAACCATGGAAGCTGCCTTATCTGAGCCAAGAGCGGCGCCTTGAAAGTCCTATTCATGCAACTTCAGTGATATCAACAATCTTCACAGCACACGCCAGAGGTCCGGGAGTGATATTAATCGGTAAAGATGTGTTTGCTGAGTTTCCATAAGAAACATATTTTCCAGACCAGAAGCACTTCGCTGCACACTCAGAAATGTCCTCTTTTGCCGGAGCTTACATGCCGCAGAACTAGCAATTCTGTACTAGCCTTCTGAGGGGCCACCAAAATGCATTGATTGGTTGAGAGGGGCAGGTTGACGTGATCAGCCCTCGTCTCGTCCCGGCAGACCAGGATCGGTAACCTCCAACACCGCCAGAAATAGCTGAGGCCAGCTTACACAGGGTACCAGTCAGGCCACCTCCCCCCGACTCCCCTGCGCCCCGGGGAAGATCAGTGACTAGGCGCGCGGGCGGTAGTACGTTCTCTTGTAACCTGTGACCGGTACTGGTGGTGCCGGACCCACAGGCGGCAGTACGTTCTCCTGTAACCTGTGACCGGTACTGGTGGTGCCGGACCCACAGGCGGCAGTGCGTTCTCCTGTAACCTTTGACCGTACTGGTGGTGCCGGACCCACAGGCGGCAGTACGTTCTCCTGTAACCTGCGACCGGTACTGGTGGTGCCGGACCCACAGGCGGCAGTGCGTTCTCCTGTAACCTTGACCGTACTGGTGGTGCCGGACCCACAGGCGGCAGTGCGTTCTCCTGTAACCTTTGACCGTACTGGTGGTGCGTTCTCCTGGCGGCAGGCGGCAGAACGTTCTCCTGTAACGTGTGACCGGTACTGGTGGTGCCGGACCCACAGGCGGCAGTGCGTTCTCCTGCAACCTTTGACCGGTACTGGTGGTGCCGGACCCACAGGCGGCAGTGCGTTCTCCTGTAACCTGTGACCGGTACTGGTGGTGCCGGACCCACAGGCGGCAGTGCGTTCTCCTGTAACCTTTGACCGGTACTGGTGGTGCCGGACCCACAGGCGGCAGTGCGTTCTCCTGTAACCTTTGACCGTACTGGTGGTGCCGGACCCACAGGCGGCAGTGCGTTCTCCTGTAACCTTTGACCGTACTGGTGGTGCCGGACCCACAGGCGGCAGTGCGTTCTCCTGTAACCTTTGACCGTACTGGTGGTGCCGGACCCACAGGCGGCAGTGCGTTCTCCTGTAACCTTTGACCGTACTGGTGGTGCGTTCTCCTGGCGGCAGGCGGCAGAACGTTCTCCTGTAACGTGTGACCGGTACTGGTGGTGCCGGACCCACAGGCGGCAGTGCGTTCTCCTGCAACCTTTGACCGGTACTGGTGGTGCCGGACCCACAGGCGGCAGTGCGTTCTCCTGTAACCTGTGACCGGTACTGGTGGTGCCGGACCCACAGGCGGCAGTGCGTTCTCCTGTAACCTTTGACCGGTACTGGTGGTGCCGGACCCACAGGCGGCAGTGCGTTCTCCTGTAACCTTTGACCGGTACTGGTGGTGCCGGACCCACAGGCGGCAGCGCCTTCAGAAGAACACCAGTCCGTCCCAGGCAGCGCCACCTGGGTGATAGAGGGACGTCGCCGGCCCCTCTCCCGTGTACACTCCCATGTCCTCTCTGTCAATATACCTATTATCCTCTCGCCTCCTGGGCGATGCGGACTCACCTGAGCACTTGTCTTGAATGCAACGTTGTCTGTTTCTTCAATGCAGCCTTTTCTGATGATTCAATGAAGCCTCTTACGACACTGGGTTTCATAACTGGGAGTCAAAGAGAGCTTGGAACGTTGAAAGATTTAACAATTTCCGAAGGCTCTGTAAAGTACTGTACGATGTGATGCGAAACGTTGCATTGTGAGCGACGCTTGATTAATATATTGGCTAGATACTGTTTGGGTGCGTGACTCTTCACTGTAGACAGCTATGCTGCCTGACCAAAAACAACCCTCCCATGACATTATTGCAGGCGACTTTGATGCCTGCAGGTGTTCCGTGTTGTTCGCAGTGTGCATAGCAGAGCAGTTTCGACCGGACCCGTTTCAGGTTCACGCTCGGTGAGATAGCGGGGGCAGCAAAGTGTGACCTCACTTTCGACGAACGGCTCGCTCCGCTGACACGCCAGTCACCGGCGCAGAAACTCCGCCGTGAACTGAGCCAGAAGAAAAGGCTGTTTATAAGCTGGTAGCTCCTGGCCCGGTTTGTCAGCATTTAACGCTAAACGGTACGTTCTGTCCACTATTGATAACTGCATTAAAAGCCTGACGTGCCCAGTGGCTGCTCTACACAGATAGATACAGGCATATGCACAATTTGCTAGATTCCTTATTCGCCAATAGCTTTTTCCTACAAATAGTATTTGACAAGGAATTATTGTCTCAATTCACTTCACTAAGACGAAATAGACTGGCAAAAATATGCCAGAGGGGGAAATGTTACAGTTTTTTTTGCTTTTGTTGAACAGGCTCAGTTTCAGGCTCTGCGTTATTGTTGTTGCACTCTGTGACATTATCATGTGACGTGAAACTCAGATTGATGGACAAGTCTGCCCCTACTGCTGCACCTCTGAACATTACTTTTGGTTAGGACATTGGACCTGGATTCGTAGCTAACCCTGATATGACCTGGATCTAAAATTTTGTAAACAGTTGCAAAAAGACCAGGGAACAGGGAAGCCAGGTTTTTGAGTCAGTAAAGACGAAAAACATCGCTTATCGCCCCAAGCTGTCCCTGGTCTCTAGTACAAGATATTCATAAATCAAGACATAAGACATGGATATATTCAACCTTTGCAGCTCGTGTAAGTAATCTCTAAGCTTTTAGCATAAATAAGAGTATTCCCGTCACACCTCACCATAATTGACTCTGTTCCAGGATAAACGTTCTACCCTCCACTCCGCTTGTGTACTGGCTGTATAAGAAAACAACGTATCGATATTTATGTATAAACATCAAAATACTGCTCAAGCTAAGTAAAAACTTACAAGTTTTGTTGCTCAGGCTGCCAACCCCCAGATCAGTGAACACAAACTTATAACGTCAACGTCTCACCACAGGCGCCCGTCACGGTGAGCACGTGTACATGGAAACTGCTCTACGCCCGCTTACACATAACTTGCACTGTTCCAGGTCGTTTTCTGTGCGAAATTACTGGTTAGTAGTATTCATGTAGCAAGTGTGGCCTCCAGCTGGGAGATTTGGGGCCATGACCTTCACCATGCAGGCCTAGAATCGTTGGAGCCCTACGGTCATGGTCGGGGAAAGCAAGCCGGAAAATACAGGTCGCATGTCAAACTTACATTGGAGACCTGGAGACAGACAGGTGAATGGACACACGACAAGTTAAGGCGCCTCTGGGCTGAAGTAGCCAGCCACAGAAATTCCAAAAAATAAGAAAAGGGATCCCAGTGAGAAGTTTGCGCCGGTGAGGATATAAACCACTTTCATCCTGTTTGAGGTTTGAACTGGCCACTATCCAACGAGGAGTCTAAGAGTGCTAGGTAAATGCACTGAAGATAAGTTGGAGCTGCGTCAAAATCTATATTTATTACCTCAGTCCTTTTTCCAAGGCGATGACGAGATTGCTGGTAGATATCAAAGCCCAAACCAACTGAAAAGGGTATACTAATATCCCTGCTGAACACTAAATAAAGGGGGGATGAGGTGGCTCAGTGGATAGCACCCTTGTCTTCTAAGCCACCGGTCCCGGGTTCAAGTCCCGGCGGAGCCTCTGAATAAGTCGATCTGATCCCAAACATCCCTTCCAACAGGGTGAGAGTTGGCGACGCCATATGACCCTGGCAATTGGTGCGTCGTTAAACCCGGAACAATTATTACACTAAATAAAGACTGAGAGTGGTTGGAATATGCTATCTGCTTCTGATGCCTCACCCTGCAAAGGGTAGCACAAACTGTCATACTGCTGCCTCATAGTGTGGAGATTATAATACCCCCACCCCCCATCCCTACCCCCACCCCCTCCCAGATTCAACTTTAGAACTTCAATCACTCCGCATATATTCCTATCTAACAAACGTTCCTAGTTTATAAAAGCTGCATTTGGCTTGTAAACAGGCTGCAACCCATCGAAGAAAACTTAAAAGCCTTTTTATAAATTCTGATTTCTCGCTTATCTCGTTTGACCTTGAAAAAGTGGCACAGGTTAACCCGCGCCCCACTGGGGGCATGGCGCCACTTTCACCCCACCGGGCCATCGATGGCATCCCCTCTAATTCCAAAATATGGGGGCTAGCGCAAATCTGCAAAGTGCGTTGGAAAGTTTGTGTGAATTCAGTATGATTTTACTTGAGATATTTAATCGCTCATGTCTCATCTTCATGTAATCTTCATGTATGGTAAGCTCATGCCTTTTTACGCTCCCACGTTTTGTGTGCCCCGGCTGCTGGCAGTGGAGCGTTTCCCCAAAATTGTGGGACCCAACCTTTTAAGGACCACTCATCAATAACGCAACACATATTTCTGTGATTGGTGAACTCTCCTTCTCCTATGTAACGCTTTTTTAGCGCCCATGTCACATTAATAAGGCTGTAGCTGACTCCCCATCCACCTTTGCGTTCTGTAATTTTTGGCCGGCCTCTTACTAGCACTGCAGCCCTCCAAAAAAGAGAAACTCCCCTTGTCCCCTACCCTGTATTCCTCCGCCAACAAGCCACCGAATGACGTAACGCAAAATTTCTTGCATTTATATAGGTTAGATAACTAGTTTAAGCATCAGGTTTTGGGTTTACTGTTTTGCCATTGCAGAATCCCGAGTGTGATTGATTGACAAATAACCTACGTTCCTTTCAAAAGTCCCGCAAAAACCGTGAGCAATACAATCTAAGCCGGAAAGTTTCTGGGCCAGTAGTGCTGACGCTTCATTTGGATGACGACTATGTTCCGTATTGGTTGAACGGTCACGGCATTTATTAATCGTCGTGCCTGTCAAAGGACTGAACGGACAAAATGACCAAACAAAAAGCACATCATATCAAGGAAGCACTCTTATGAGGTCTTGTATGAAAAGAGTGAGATTATAAAGTGTTGTAGAATTAAATATTAAACTGTATCAATTTATGTCTGTAATTTGTGAAATCATGGTAAAAAAACATGCGTTCTGTTATGTCTCAGCTACATCCCTGTATTGACCGTCCACTTGAGCCGCTCAAACCAGACTGACCCGAGAGGTCAGCACAAACATCCCGGGTAAAACCCACAGCACAGGGCAGTGGGGCCACCACTCAACAACCAATCACAGCAGGCCATTCGCCAATCCCTACCAATCAGAGAATCACCCGGTCAGACTACCTGATACATCACACCCTCACACTTAAAGCAGACTAGCTGAAACAGCAAAGTTTTCTTGACAGGAAGTCATGGTACCACCAGAGTTAAACACGCAAACAAGGGAGGTGATAGCTACATGCAACATGTTTACGAAACTAATCAAACGGCATGAACCTTTCAGGCAAAAATCAGAATTCACAAGACGAGAGATCAGTACATTGATACAAGTACTAAGACATTCCCACTAATCTCCCGGATTCCACCTTTCCACTGGCCGCCGGCTCCTCGCTGGATATCGACGCTCTGTTGAAGCTAGTCTTGTTTCACTCTCAGTCTCTTCTTCACCGGTCTGTGATATTTCACTGTCATGAATTGTTTCACTTTGCAATGCTCTACCCGCACCCTCATTCGGCCCCGCGGCGCCACCTGCGACCGACAGTTGCCCGGCAGCCGGCAGGCGAGAACTCGTAGTTCCAATAGTCGTCGCCAGGTGTTCCTCTGGTGAACCGGCGGAGGCCCGCGGTCCTGGCTGCATGGCAGCAGCCTCTCCAGAGTCGCCGTAGTCTCCGTCGGAAATGAGCTGTCGCTGCCGGATTCTCTCCGGCGGCACCTCCGGTCTTCCTCCACGCTCCGCGTCAGGTTCAGCTGCTCTCTGCGTGTACAATTGATTTATATGACGTTTGTGTACCTGACCATTGAACATTTTAACCGTGTATAGAGGATGTGAACCAGTAATCACTGCAGCAGGACACCACTCGGCTTCTCTTCCCCGACTGAAACGACGAGCCCACACTTTCTGTCCTGTTTGGAGATAAGCACGTGCTTTCAAGTTCTTCCTTTTCCTGTACTCCACCTGTTTTTGTTGGTTCTGGCTGACTTTACCTGGAATGTTGGGCTTCAGTCTATCGAACCTGGTGACGGGCCGGTATCCAATTAGCAGCATCCCTGGTGATTCACCGGTAGTAGCGTGCGGCGTCACCCTGTATAAAAACAGCCATTTAGATATCGCCTCTTCCATCGGTAATTCTCGCATCCTCTCCAGGCAATCTTTAAGCTCCCTAACTGCCCGTTCTGCCAATCCATTCGAGAACGGCACGTATGGAGCAATCGTTTTGTGCTCAATACTGTTACGCTTCAGGAACTGCTGAAACTCAGAGCTGGTGAAAGTTGGGGCGTTGTCAGATACAATGGTGTCGGGCAGTCCAAAGCGAGAGAAGATCCCGATCAGCTTCCTGACGGTGGCAGGGGCGTCAATAGATGTCATGCATTCAACCTCAATCCATTTGGAGTATGCATCACAGACAACCAGGAAATATTTTCCGTTCTTGGGCCCAGCAAAATCAATGTGCAAACGTGACCACGCCCGAGGTGGGCGCTGCCACGGATGCAGCTCATCCTTTGGGGGGATTTGGACTGTTCGTCCTGCATAGGGCACATGATGCAGCTAACACTTCAATGTCTTTATCAATACCCGGCCACCATACTGCTGTCCTAGCCAAAGCCTTCATTTTTACCACTCCAAAGTGGCAGCTATGTAGTTCTGTTAGAATGTGTTTCCGTGCCGCTGAAGGAACAACCACCCTAGTGCCCCACATGACAACATTCTTGATCATGTACAGTTCCGTGTGTTTTCCCACAAATGGTTTCAGCGCGTCATTATCTCCCTCCGGCCATCCCATTTGAATGCACCTGATGACCTGACTCAGTACAGAGTCAGTGTTGGTTAAGCTACCAATCTTGTCGGAATTCAGAATTCCCAACTGCTCAAAATTATTGATCAGAAGTACATCTCCCTCCTCTGCAGGAACCGCCAGTTGTTTTCCTGGAACTGGAAGCCGGCTGAGACCATCCGCGTGCGGTATTTCACGGGTAGATTTGTATCTGATACAGTAGCTGTACTCTGAAAGCTTCAACGCCCATCGCTTTAGTCGTGAGCTGGTCATCTCTGGCATCCCTTTGTTTTCCCCAAACAACGTGAGAAGGGGCTTATGGTCTGTGACGAGTTCAAACATAGCTCCGTAGAGAAAATCCCGGAAAACTGTCACGCCGAATATTATTCCCAGAGCCTCCCGCTCTATCTGGCTATACTTGACCTCAGCAGGTTGTAGAGTTCGTGATGCATATCCTATTGGTTTCTCAGTCCCGTTCGGAAATCTATGGGAGAGTACCGATCCTATCCCCCGTGATGACGCGTCACATGTCAGAACCAATGGCAGAGCTGGGTCGAAATGAGCGAGGACTGAGTTTGAGGTCAGCAGCTTTTTGCACTCTTCAAACGCCTTTTTTGTTCTTGTCCCCATTCCCATTTCCTATCTTTTCTCAGCAAATCGTATAGGGGATGCAGGGTTTGTGCCCTGTTGGGAATGAATCTTGAGTAGTAATTGAAGATTCCCAGGAATGATTTCAGTTCTGTCACATTCTTGGGAGAGGCAGTCTGTGTTATTGCCTGCACTTTAGACTCTGACGTCCGTATGCCATCTCTATCAATGATGTGACCCAGGTATTCAACCTGATGCACCAGGAACTGGCACTTATCAGGTCTTACCTTGAGTCCGCCGTCCTGGAAGCGCTGAAACACTTGATCCAACCTGCAGACGAGCTCGTCCACATCACGGCCCGACAATAGCACGTCATCAAGGAAGATGAAAGTGCCTGGTATCCCGGACAGCAGCTTCTCCATCTCGCGCTGAAATATTCCAGGACTGGAATTAACTCCAAAACTAAGACGAGTTGGCCTGAACAATCCTCTGTGGGTGTTGATGGTCAGCAGGGGACGATGTTCTTCCGCTAGTCTTAACTGCTGGTACGCTCTACTCAGATCCAATTTGGCAAACACTTTCCCCCTGCTAACTGAGCAAACAAATCCTTGGACTTAGGCACTGGGTGTTTGTCCAATTTTATTGCCAAGTTAGCCGTCTGCTTATAGTTGCCACACAAACAAATACTACCATCCGGTTTTACGACGGGAACAATCTGGCAGGCCCAGTCCGATGTCCGCACTTTTCCAGCTGGCGCGCGCTGATAGCTGCTGTCTCAGCGGCCACGCCCATCTTCACCGCCTGATCAAATGTCAAGGTGTCCTCAGCTGCGAGTAGTCTCTTCTGGAGAGAATCATTGTTAACTCCACAAACAAATCTATCTCTCAGCATAGCATCCAATGCGCTCCCAAACTCGCACGGTACCGCCATTTTCTTCAGTTCAGCTACAAACTCCTTAACTGTTTGCCCCCTAGCTTGCATTTTCTTATGAAAGTTGAAACGGCTCACGATGACTGAGGGCTTTGGCTCTAAATGCTGGTTGACTGCTGCAACAATAGCATCATACCCCATAGAACTCGGCTGCAACGGTGCAATGATTGTCTTTATCCTGCTATATGCATCTGAACCAACACCCGATAGAAGAAGTGCCCTCTTGCGAACATCATCCACAATTCCTTGTGCAGTGCAGAAAAATTCGAACCGCTCTATATAATCAGTCCAACAGCCGCTGCCTTCCCTAAATTCTCCAATATTCGGTACCCCTACCGTTGACTGTGGTTGCAAAGTCTCGAAGGACGGCTTCGCTTCGGCCATGTTGCTCGGTCTTCACCCGGTCGCCACTGTTATGTCTCAGCTACATCCCTGTATTGACCGTCCACTTGAGCCGCTCAAACCAGACTGACCCGAGAGGTCAGCACAAACATCCGGGTAAAACCCACAGCACAGGGCAGTGGGGCCACCACTCAACAACCAATCACAGCAGGCCATTCGCCAATCCCTACCAATCAGAGAATCACCCGGTCAGACTACCTGATACATCACACGTTCATTGGCACTTTTCTGTCGATAAGCGTCTTGATGAGAAATTGAAATAGAATATAAGAGCTGGCAGGAAAATGGTGCTCAAGATAACAGGAGAGTACCATTTATTAAGTTCACTAAATCCTGCAGTTTACACATTGTCTCTTATCACCCGTGCAGTTCTGTTTTCCATGTGAGAGGCCCTCCAGCGAGCCCCAGCCCCAAAATTGGTGTCGTATTCTGTAGAAGATAGATACCCCACACCAGGGGCGTAGCCAGGATTTCGCTCAGGGGGGGCCGAAAAGGGCCCCTGCGGAAGCTCCTAAAGGGCCCTGATGGGTAAAAAGGGACCTGCTTGTTACAGAAACGAGTGCTGTAGAGGGCTTAAGAGGGCCTTGTCTGGTACGAAATTTCAAATTTGGCCACAGAGCGTAGTGCGGGTGAGCCGCACTTCGCGCGGCCCGTATCCTCAGGGGGACCATTCGGGCCCTCAGGGGGGCGGCTGTCCCTGCCACCCCCCCCTTTGGCTATGCCCCTGCCCCACACTGAATACACTGAGAAAGATCCCGCATGGTAACGTATCCGGGGCCGCCAGTGGGCAGCAAATTTTGGTGCTGCCACCTTTTCCTAGTTTACACATTTACCAACAGAGGCGCTGAAGGAAGCGATATTGAGATTTGGCAGCGTTACCATCGCCGACGACGGGCCCCTGCAAATTAACCCACTGGTGACAAAGTAGGGGAAATAAACAGGCTTCAGGAATCAGCACGACCAAGATTTAGTGATATCGCAAGATAAGTTCTCCAATGAATGGTCAAAAGACCCTGATGCCGAGATAAAGTAAAGTGACAACTTTTCACACTTTTTGATCGTGAGCTCATCGTCCTACCGTTGCACTGTGCGGCGGGGCGGGACAAAAGTCGCATGTTGACCAATTTTTTACTTCGATGAAACTAGTGAAAGTGGCCATTTCTGATAACTGCAATACCCTGGCATGCATAACAGCTACTTTTGATGTATTTTCGATAGTTGTCTCTAAGTTATTGTATTTTGAATCAGTCCCCGCCTATGACCGTGTTTTCTTCCAGGTGAAATGCAGACAAAATATTTATTTGTAATAGCGACGTCGTTGGATGACACAAACGATTTCAACAGTGTCGATGATACACCAGGAGAGCGTTCTGACAAATATTGGGGAATCTGTCTCTTCTTTCCGTGGTAAGGGGGGCAATTCTTTAAGGATATGCACAGAAACACATGGGAAACCGAAAAAATAGTATTTCAATTTAATTTTTTGGACAAGATTCAATCCGATTCAAAAGCTGGGTAGCATGGTGTTATAGCATGATCTTTCTGCTATCCTGCGGTTTCAAAATGTTCTGCGTCCAGCTGCGTTTTTCCTATATTTTTTATTTATTCTGAACCTTGTGTTTCACCTTTTTCAGGGATTTTCACACGCCTTGACCTCTTGGATGGCCTCCTAAACACCTCGCATTGCAAGAGAATTCGAACGGTGAGCCCAGAAGATGTCTTGAAATATTTATCTTCAAATTTCCATCTGCTGCGACGCAGTCCCTCTAAAAATCAAAAACTTCAGGACAAATTTAAGGAAGCGTTGGGAAGGACTATCCCGTTCAAGGGCACGCATGGTTTCCAGCCAGGCTGTGTGACTCTCTGAGCCTGTTAAACCTAGAGAGTGTCTCCCCTCACCCACCATCACCATTTGAGACGCCAAATTTTCTTGGCCGTTGAAGTCGCCTCTGCACGCTCCAAGAACTGGCGCTCACTACCGCTACGTCAAATGCCCACCATCGAGCTACATACAAATAGATATCCTGCAGCCCACTCAAGTAGACATCATCAATGAAGTATTCGTCATGGTTTGCCACCAGCTCCACCCGATTTTCTTGACGATATGGTGGACATGCTTGTGGCCCTGATATATTATCCCTGGACCCGGATGACGCCAACTCTTCACAAAATCCTCCTTCATTGGCAAGCCATTATTGAAGCAGCTCATATGCTCATTGGAGTCATGACTAAAGAGTCCCTGGAAGCATGGACGAAAGATGTTTGGTACCTACGCAAACACCACTGCAGGAAGACCGCATTAGCTGCTATTCTCAATATCTTACGTGGTCTTCATGTCATGTAAGATCCCGTGGTTGCCCCAATCAGAAAATGAAGGCGGGCGAATTCGAAGCCATTACCAATGTGCCTCCGATTCGCACGCTCAGGAGCTCCGCCAAACTCTTCGGACGAGGACTAAAAGGATGGTGTACCACAGTGAACGATTAATGATGATGATGGTGATGCTGATGATGACGCTGATGATGATGATGATGATGATGATGATGATGTTGATGGTGAGGGTGCTTTCATGGAAAAAATTTATGCAACATCATCAGTGTCTTTTTGCAACAGGTTTGAAGTGTATTACTTGCTGAAGTATCTATCTATTTAAATTGCATTCACGCCTACCCGAATATATTGCCAAACTGTCTTTGTTTTGATGAACTTTTATGTGTAGAGCTTCCTATAAGTGAAAAAGGTATAAAAGCATTTGGTGACGGTCTTTGGGTCATTTCCCAATAATTTTGGGCGGCCCCAGACTTTTGTCCTGAAAAACTGTAATCGGCCGCACAGTGCGTTGGACCAAACCAATCCGTTCTGGAGGCAGTAGTAATATCTGCCTGCACGGAACGTGCCCCTTTCCCAAATATAGTGCCCTTTTGGAGATCATGCATACTCTTTTTCCAAAACGTTTGCTTCGCGAAAATCGCAGAAATATCCTGGTAGACAAGACAGATACGATTTTGTCAACTTAATTTAAACTTTATACAAATTGGAGTTTTACTCATCGCAAAGGGCTTAAGATATTATTCATATTTGTGGCGTACGACTGCAAAGCTTCGACTCCTGATTTCCAAGGTATTTATCACAGGCTGGTTTACTCGAGGATGATTGAATAAGAGAAAATAGCAAATACGCTCCTTTAGACATGTGCAGTTTGCTTTGCTACTTGTGAGAACCACACTTACTTCGGCCTGGCTTGATTCGAACCAAAGGTGCGTGAAGCAAATGCCCATTCAGTGATGTGTTGTGACATGTATTCGCTGCTCAGCAGGTTTTTGGCGTCCAGCTGACTCAAAAGGGGCGAAGTATAGCGGTAGTCAGTCAATGACAACACCTTACAACACATATTTATGAATAGCATGCAAACACCAATCTGTTTATCCTCTTCTTTCCCACTTTTCCTCGACACAAACCAAGCAAAGAATGCCTCAGAAGATAACAACAGATAAAATATATAAGGATGGATGTGTGCTTCTTGAGGTGTTTTACCGCGTGAAATGGAAAATCGTCTTTTGATTTATCATAGTACCGAAAACACATTTGTTTAAAGAAATCTTGGTCTAGCCCACCTCTGTTGTCTCACATAGCACGTATAATAAGAGCAAATATGAGTGTGTTCATCTAGCCACTTAGAGTCAAAACATCAGTTACAGAAAATATCCCCACCGTGGGTTTTACTGCCCTCTACTAGGCACCCTTTTCCAGTCGTGAGTCTGAGTTCTGCTGTGCGGCTGTGGCCTTCTCCGGTTCCACAGGGGCTTCTGCAGGGACAAACTCCGGCCAAGGATGGCCTGAAGTGACGCCAGCAGCGGGTCCACCACCGCCGTCTCCTCCTGCGCCATTGATGCGTTGGCGGGGGCTCTGTGACATCCTCCGCTACCGCCTCCAACGTCGTTTCCGAGACATCTTCTGCAGGATCCTCTGCCGTCACGTCGCCTGCGGCCTTCGACCTGGCGTCCTCCACGGCCGACCTCAGCGCCATCTGCAGCTCGTCATGTCTCGTCTCCAGCTGAATGTTCAGCTGGTTGTGCAGCTGAGCTGTGAAGCCAGGCCTCTCCAGGATGCTGAGTGCCTGCTGAGCCAGCGGAGCCAGCTGGGGCAGAAACACTGCTGGGTTCACCAGCTCGTTGAAGATTGTAGTGACGGCATCGATGAGTGGCGTGGTAGTTTCTGGAGGTGGATCCGTTACATTATCTTCTGTGTCAGTGGAAACAGACGTTCCTGTACCAATGGTATTGATCGATGTATCTGTACCGACGTCCTCAGCAGTACTAGTCGGCATTTCTTCACCTGGAAGTGAAGCCAACGATGACGCATCGTCGGGACCCAAGGGCGGCAACGCTCCCAGACTGGGTGAGGTATTACTGCTAGCTGCCACAGATGATGACGATTGGGCATCGGCATTTTGATTTGGGCTCAGCAGTTTCAGACACACTGGCAAAGTTTAGTTCGTTTCGAGCCGGTGGTTGAACATCTTCAGCCTCTGGAGAGGCAACTGGGTCCACAGAGTCTTCCCTGGACGGCAGGACTGAGTTACTACCAGCAGCTGCTGCCTCGCCCGGAGAGATGCCACTGGCAGAGCCGGACGAAGCGGCCAGTGATGCAGAACCATCAGCAGCAGCCGCTGAAGTCGCCTGGGAGGTAGTCGGTGCTTCCACATCCTCACCCCCACAACTGCAGCCTCCTCGACAGGCGAACCAGCCGCTGTTTCCAGCTCATCTTCAGCAATAAATTGGGTTTCGTTCATTATTGGGTGCAACAGCTCCCCGGCAGTTGTGTTGGGGTGAGTTGTCTGGCCCGAGTCCGATGGTTGTCTTTCATGGCTAATGACACTGGTCAATTCTTCAACAATCGCAATATCCATTGTATCCTGGCTCGCCTCTGCGGGATCAGTGAATGGATCATCCTGGCTCGCTTCTGCGAGATCAGTGAATGAATCATCCTGGCTTGCTTCAGAAAGTTCAGTGAATGAACCATCTTGGCTCGCTTCGGCGAGATCATTCAATGAGCCATTCTGGCTCGCTTCAGCGAGATCAGTGAATAAGCCATCCTGGCTCGCTTCTGCGGGATCCATAAAGGTATTATCCTGGCTCACTTCTGCAGGATCGGTGAATTTACCATCCTGGGTCGCTTCTGCAAGATCAGTGAATAAACCATCCTGGCTCGCTTCTGCGGGATCCATGAAGGTACTATCCTGGCTCGCTTCGGCAAGATCAGTGAATGAGCCATCCTGGCTTGCTTCTGCGGGATCAGTGAATGGATCATTCTGGCTCACTTCTGCGGGATCAGTGAATAGATCATCCTGGCTCTCTTCTGGAGGATCAGTGAGTGAATCATCCTGGCTTGCTTCTGCGGGATCCATGAAGGTACTATCCTGGCTCGCTTCGGCAAGATCAGTGAGTGAATCATCCTGGCTTGCTTCTTCGATATCGGTGAATGTACTAAACTTACTACTGCCATTACTAGGTAAAGCACTACCTGTGTCTAATGTCAAGTTGAATGCGTTTGTCGCATTCAGAGTGATCCACCCATCGCTCTTGTCTTCGTTTGTTGGAAGGGGAGCAGTTTGTTCCTCAGTTGATGCAGTCATGCTTCCAAGATCAGACGCTATGCTGTCTCCATTATGTCCCAGAGATTGTGAATCATTTGCACTTTCATTTGCCTGCGGTGATCCGTTGACTTCGTGTGAAAAAGGTCGCGGTAGTGCGATGCTACCAGGCAAAGAGCTTGAAGATACTTCACCACTTTGGACAGGGCCTGCTGACGCTAAGACCTGCGGCAGCACTGCTTTGTCTCCCACGGGATTGATCTGCGTCACACCGACTTGTATAAGATCCAGTGGCGTTTCATCACCCTGCGTAGGATTTGAAAACGTTTCACCATCTTGCGTAGAATCTAGTGATGGTTCACTTTCGTGCATAGGATCCGACGCGGTTTTATCATCATCTGCAGGATCTGGTGGTATTTTACAGTCATCTGCAGGATTTAGCGGTGTCTTATTATCACTGACAGGGTCTGGTGGTGCTTTGCTGTTCTGCGCAGCGTTTTGTGAAGTTCCAGCGCTCTGGAGTGGCTCGGGAGGTAGTGGATCAGTCTGCTGAAGAGCGGCCGTCGAAGAGGGACTCTCCACCAATGGCACCTCCTCAGGAGGCGACGCTAGCGACGCCTGCAACACACAACCACACTCGTTACAATCCGACCACAAGACCGCAATCCCGCTGGCGCCACAGCAAAGCACGAGAGGAATCTGGGACAGTACGATAGGCTCAGCAGCTTGACTGATGAAAATTACCGCGTAACATGTTTTAATTTTTTTGCACACCAATTAGGACCAAAAAGACCACTGACTATTTTCTCGAGGCTGCAGCTGTGATTAATAGAACACACGTGTTTTACTACTCTGTCTGACAGACTCTACATAGGGAAAATAATAAAAAATTACATCGCCAGGGCTACCCTCCTCCCACCTCCGTCCAACTCGAAAATCCGTGGAAACGCCCTTGACTCCTGGCTAAACACCTGAAAATAGAAGCGAGATATCATACCGTTGACACATTCATATCTGAATGAGTCAGTAGCATTAAGATTAGAAGTTGAAAGTGCCGATTGCAGTGAGGGTGAATCATTTGGAGCTCAGGGAATCCATCTATTTTGCTTCTATTACTTTCCGGTCAGCATCATGAAATTGATATTTATATTTCCTGTTTAGTTTTAGTGATGCACTACTGTGCCTTCTCTGACACTGCAGTATGACGATAACCAGAAAGTCAACTATCCTAGGCCAGTCAACTTAATGCCACGAAAGATTCTGCCACCCCAGCAAATTTAAACCGCATCCGAAACACGTTATCGATATCGCACCGACTGTGATACTCGCAGTCTCGTCGGTATCACATCTCTCTCGACGTTTCCTATACCTTCTTCCCGTCATTCTCCCACTGTCACTCTTCTGAGGCTTTTGCTTTTTACTCGGCTGGTGCTCTTAAATGGTTTCAGGTGTACCGTGCGGTGCCTGCCGCCCGACTTCAACGCGGACGTTTTAATCTCTTGTGGTGTCTTTTTAAGCATACTTGTATGTGTATGTACAAATACATGTCATGGCTACAAGAACCTGCAAGTTATATTCCCAAACATCGGCACGAGCCAGACCAATGTTCCAGCAGTGGCGCTGGAGTCGAACCTATTTCCAGGAGCATCTCCGGGAGGGGGGCGCCACGGGTGCCGGGCGGTCTCAGCTTTCATCTGAGCAGCAGCTGCAGAGCCGCGGCCGCCTGCGTCCGGCACGGTGCCATTGTAACAGCAGCGCGGCACCGCTGCGGCCGCCGGCTCAACCAAGCGGAAGGTATGGCCTGGCTCCGCTCAGCTGCCTAATGCCTGTGTTCCGGACCAAAAGACAGCCGGCAACCGCGCCGGTTGACAGCAGGAAACAAACGACACGCCACCTCTGCTGCTGATGATACCTTATAGACTGGATGGTGTCGGCCGCCGCCGGCAATTTGTTAGCAGAGGATTGATGGTGCGGAAATTCACGCCCCCGCTGGGCTCAAAAGCTGCCCACTTTGGCGGTTAGAACAGTTAAGCACAATTTATAAGCAAAGGCGTGGCTGGTTATCGTAGTGAATTTTGCTATCTCTGGCATCACTCAACGGCTGAAATTAGAATATCGGGACCTCGTTGCAAACAACTTGAAAAGACGTCACACAAAATACAAGCTCTGGCTGGATAGTGGTAGCAAAGAACTGCCCCCCCCTGACACCCCTTAAATTGGATAATTTTTTTTCCAAAACGAGATAAAATATATTGATATAGCACACAGTCTGAACTTCTCGCCTGCGTGTGTGTTCACTCGCTCGCTATCGTCGCCAGTTCACTGTCTAAAAAAGGAGTGATATGTCAACTGTGCTATACTTTTATTGCTAAAATGTGCGAATTTGGCGTTACCTCCCCAGGTTGTGAGACAGATTGAGCTGCCAAAAGCAGCTTTTAGCTAGCATCACTGGAACGGGCCTTACTTATTATTTTATTCGCGCGTTGTATTACCAGCTTTTCAGGGGCTCAATTTTGCAAGCACCCTCTTTTGGATTGATACCTGAATATTTGTGCCATATAAGCGGTGATATTTCTCTGAGATAGTTGATTACTTATTTAGGTTTAGGGGCGGTAAGCTTGTTTAAAGGGAATGTGGCACCTTTATAACGTGATTTCAACTGAAATAGCAAAGTTGTAAAGCATTCCGGAAAACCCGGTACTCAACATATCATTTGTCTTGAAACTCAAAATTTCCGTGGAGAAAAGCTAAAAACCTACCTGAAATGTACCTCAAATGTACCCCAGCCAGGCGGCCACTGTTGTCAGCTGTTGGTGTGAAAGACAGCGAAGACGTCACGGTGAGTAATCAGCCAATCGAAGCCCGTGAAGCCCATTGAATATGGTGGTAGTTGCCAGATCATAACGTCATCCGCAGGCTGAGGTTTATTTTTCCATCTAGAAGAGCATTTTGAAAATCAAAATATTGAGCTCATTCTAACTTCCTTTTTCAGACAAATCGTGGACGTTTATGTGATTTCGGCTAAAAATACACATAATTACACTAAATTCCTGGATTCGACCAAGGTGCCACATTCCCTTTAAAAATCTAAAGGTATAAAATCGCTTTCGTGTATCGCACTCGAGGTCGAATCTCACTCGCGTGCTTTCCTTTGAGGATGTTGTGCCATCTTTTATCATTAAACAATATAGTTTGATAAGTTACTTAATCAGTGATCTGGGCCAGGGTGGACGCAGAAGCGCTGTTTGGGGGTCAACTCGGGAGAAATAGTAAAAGCAGATTGTTTTAAAAAAAATCAGCCACAATTGCACCATTTTGGGGGCCATGGTCCCCTTGGCTCCCCTCTGTCCTGTTACCTGAGTCATTTTGGGAAAGTGATTTTTTCAATACTGTTCACCACAGATATGTACTTCAACACATAGTGTAGACATAAAGTAAATTCAACGCATAAGGAATACAACTTTTGTTTCTGTAAAGGGAGTGTCTCACTTTTATAATGGGCTTTTGCTATTTTGATGACTTCACTTATTGTTAGAAAAGAGGAGATATTTCTGTTTTTAGACGTATGAAAATGAGGAAAAGTGTTGTTTATTGATTTTCACACTTCCTGTGTTCTTCACTTGTTCTTTTTTATAATTTCAACAAAGTGGTCCGTTCCATTTAATCGAACGCCCTTCTTCTATCATTATATCTACATCTACCCGAAACAGCAAACGATACATCTCAGAAACTTAGCTTTGCCTTATACGCGTGAATATGCAGGTTTTGATGCCAAATGTAGAAAACGCAACCATCAATTCCGCGCCCTGGCTGCCGATAGCTTGCATGGGAACATTTGAGTGCGAAAGCCCGTGAAAGCGAGTTTTTATTGTTTTTAAGCATGGTTCGCCCTCTTGTGACATAAAAACGTTGCATTAATCTGCTGCAGCTATTCTGAAGGTACTCATTCATACAACGAGACTTCATATTACTATCAACTAGATCATGCTCTCATCTTAAATCACCCTCACCTCATCATCATAAAAAAACATTTCGGCACCCGGTGCGAGTCTGCACCGTGTTGCTCCCACGCGGGATTCGCAAAAATCATGCCCACATCTTAAGTCACTCTCACCTCATCATCATCTGAAAAGACTCAAGGCACGTCATTATGTGACGGATATTAAACAAGTCTGTGGTCCAGCACCCGGTGTAAATACGCTCCGTGGTGTTTCCACGTGGGACAAACAATACAACAAAAAATATTAGCATCATATCTGGGCGGCCAACATCTTCATGGCAGTTTGATTTTTGATAAGCCTGGTACGTGATGTTTGTAAGGTAGAAAATATACACCCCTTGAAAGGTATTTATCTGATCGGATAATTTGAACAGCTCTAATAAGAATGCACCACTACGATTCAAACATAGTCACTTTCAATAGCATTATCATCTGCAAGAGATAATAAACACTTTCTGCAAGGGAGAACTGGAGCTAGTGGGGCCATGGGCTAAATACTTATTTTTATATCGCAGCAAGACTGGTCTTTTCGCATAATTAGACACAAGTTCGACTTTAGCAATGTTTGTTGCACATCAAAAGGAATAAATGAAATTCCGTGAAACGATAGGAAAAGTAACTGAGCTGGAGAACGACAGGAAAATTAGCTGAGCTGGAGTGGTAGGCTTCACTGAGAAATGTGAGGGAGTGCTGTTGCTACCACTCGCGATAGTGACAAAATGAGCTGGTCTGGTTGGGTATGGGATGACCCCATCCTTGATACAGTAAAATAAAACGTCTTTTCACAGACCCATTGACACTATATTTTCGATGTCTCTCCAGAATAACCCAAAATATTTTTCTAAATAAAATAGATTAGCTATAGATCATATCCATAACAATACTAAAATCATTTTTGTTTTTGTTCTGCCCATGACAAGGGCAGAACAAAAACATGCAAAACATTATTATATATTCAGAGAACACTCGACTATACTCGTACAGTTCCGTTTCTCCTTCTTTAATCTTAAATTGAATGCAAATATGCTGATGCAAATTTGATAAAAAGATTCCAAGGTCCAGAGCATTCTACGGGCCTCATCTGACTGGCCAGCCAAGCCTCAGAGCAGTCTCTGGGCCTCGTCTGACTGGCCAGCCAAGGTTCGGAGTATTCTCCGGGCCTCGTCTGACTGGCCAGCCAAGGCTCGGAGTGTTCTCCGGGCCTCGTCTGACTGGCCAGCCAAGCCTTGGAGTTATCTCCGGGCCTCGTCTGACGGGTCAGCCAAGGCTCGGAGTTCCTCACTAGTGCTGATGCCGATGCCGTTGCTGGAGTGGCAGCGGCCACCCTCTGCGCCAGGAGAGCTCGTAGTCGCACCAGCTCGTTCTCGCGGTCGTGGGCCACTTGGTTGGCGATGAGCAGGGTGGTGAAGCTCACCTGCACCACCACATACATCACCACCGACAGCAGCACCACCGGCAGCGGCGGCATCCTGCCGGGCGTCACCAGTCTCCGGAGGAACAACGCCACCGGCGCGGCGGCACCAGTCCTTGGCAACGGTGTCACCGGCGTCACCAGTCCCTTCCACCGGTGTCACCTGCGGCACCATCCCGGCGTCACCGGCCTCACCAGTCCCTTCTACTGCCGTCACCAGCCTCAACAGTCCCTAACACCCGCGTCAACAACCTCAACAGTCCCTAACACCGGCGTTACCGGTGTTACCACTTGTATCACTAGCGTTACCAGTCCCTTCCACTGGCGTCACCGGCGTTACCACTTGTGTTACCAGTCCCTGCCACTGCTGTCACCAGTGTGACCAGTATCTATCGCCAGCGTCACCAGTTTCTTCCGAGCGGCGTCACCAACCCACAGAATTCAGCACCCCAGTTTCGTGCACGATTTAAAGGTACCAGGTCGAAACGTTCACTATTGTGCTGAACTAGCAATAATGAATAGACGCCATGACCTTTTTAATGAGCGGTTCAGTACCCACCTCCCCTGTATTCAAATTTCTGATAATTGATGAGGTATCACATGGTAATCCCTGCCGAATTTCACATCCTCGCTCTCCGTGCAGTTGGTCCACCCAGCTGGTCTAGTATTCAGCGCTCGCTGTTGCTGTGTCGCGTCAGCTCTCCGACTCTGGTCTGGTGGACTGCAGACTGGTGCGCTGGGACCAGCCGAGTGGTGCGTACTGGTCGCCCGCCGGTGCGTCGTCGCCGTTGTGCTCCAGTTGGGTGGGCGTGGTGGGTGCTGCCTACCACCGCCGCTGCCGTCGCTGAAGACAGCAGCGGCGCGCTGTGTCCGGTTCTGCGGCGGCGGCTGCGGCAGCTCAGCTCCAGAGGCTCCTTAAATAGCACAAAACCCTCCTACTCTTCCGAAGCTTCGCATAGGATTCCATACGGATGCAGATTTTAAACAAAACTAAAATCTTAGGGCTGAAAAAGCCTGCTGAAACTGCAAAGTAATGTCTAGCTTTGCGTGAAATTCTACGCATAAACCAGAGCAAGCCTAGCAAGACCGCATAAGAGTGTCATAATTAAACATATTCATAACATTTAGTGCATTAATTCTTAATCCAAAGACCCAAACCACTTTTTCAAGATACATGGAAACGTAAGTGTTTTGAACATAGGAAAATCGATCACACCTTCAATATTTTTCATCTCAAAGGTAAACGTCATTACACTTGTTATGTATTTTTGCACTGCTTCGTCCTTGCAACTATTTGTATTACACTTTCCTGAAGTCGAACATTCTCCTGATCTTATTTTACCTCACTTTACCTTTAGAGCAGGGGCTTGGATTTTCGAAAATAATTAGGGGTGCCCAAATTTGAAAAAAACAAATAACCCCGTATAAAACGCAATGAAGTAATGCTTATTTTGTTTTAGCCGTCAAACAGTCCTTTTGAATCCTGAAAATGATAAACAATGAAATATCAAGGGCATTTCAACACTAACTAGGTATTTCATTACGGGTGCCCGGGCAGCCCAAAGAGACATAAGTTCATACCTCTGGTTGTTAACTTACGGGGTAAAAAGTTTCTTGCTAGGGCCAGGGTCAAATTTTTTTTTGTAATACAACAGAGAATTACAACAACAAAAAAGCGGCGCCAAACAAGGATTTAGCGGGTTACATATTTTAATTCTACGCATAAAACTACTAGAAACAAGAAAAAACCAATTAGGTGTTCTCTTCAATTTCTTGTACATTAGCTGAAGCGGAGTGCCTGGTGCACCTTGTAATTTACCTTAGACTCTCCTTCTTTACCTGGTCGGAACTACTTATCCCTCCGCAATTTAGTATCCCCTCCCCCCCCCGGGGGCCCCCCCCCCCAACGGAGAAGAAAAAAAAGGCCCCGCCCCCCCAAAAAAAAAAAAAAAAAAAATTAATCTTCTAGTGTTGCATACGCATGAAATATCAGCTGGCGTGTATGTCACATACACCGTCTTTGTTATATTACCAATCAGTGTGTCAATCGAAAAAGTATTGAAAAGCTGCATCATGTGCTCTGATGCCAAAAAATACTAGGGGTTCTAAATCCGTGCCTGCAATTTTGCCCGCCAGACATTTTCACATACCCAGCTCATTTAATGAGCTTGTGTTTTTCCAGTGCTAACGACAACGCACACTATAGAAACATCCAAAGCATATACCCACTCACGTGCACAGAATATCCCCTGCACTCGCCCCCTTCTAGTGCACTCGTCCTCAGTCCAGCGGGAGGCACAACCACCACCACCATTCTCAACACCACGCAAGTAGGTTTTATGGCTTCCACCACGCGACCCCTCCCCATCGAGGCTTGAACTCGGCGTAAGCGACGTCGAGCGTGACCTCTCTAACCTCTGTGCCCGCAGGCAAGTGGCAGCCAGCAGATGGCGGCCGCTGATTGGTGGAGGCGCGTTCACTTGTATTGCAAGACGTTTAGCGGATATTTATTCATGAAAATGGTAGAGCTTTAAGCCATGAACAAGAAGATGTGTTAACATGATCTTTTTAAAAATTGCTAGCCATGCTTAATCTTCTATTGGCTTGATTATGCACCCCATCATCCGAGGCTGCTCTTCGGTACAGGCGAGACGGCGGCAGAGTCAGCACAGGCTAGCCGGTGGCCGAGTTTGCTGAAGTCAGGAGTATCGCGAGATGGGTTTCTGCTGAGTGGAGGGAAGGAGGGCTCAGCCCGAAGGTAAACGAAGGTTGATAATTAATTGTTGGGGTTTTACGACCCACTGACTGGCAAATCCACACAGCGTGGCCAAGTATCAACCTGTTGGTGGGATTATCAGATCAACTTATTCAGAGGCACTGTCGGAACTTGGAACCGGGATCTGTGACTCAGGAGATATTGATGCTATCCAAGGAGCCACACTAACCGAGGGAAGGAGGAGAGAGTCGTACAAGGTCACAGTTCAAAGGAAGTTCAGACAATGTGTATGATTGCGGCTGAATTGAAGCAATGTCTGTCATCTAAAGGATACCAGTAGTCACGAACATCAGCATCAGTGTTACGGTTGAAGCGGACGTCGTCTTTTGAGGCTATGTAGCACCCATAAGATGAAAGTCAGGATAAGAATGTGAACTAAGCCTTAGGATTAAATGACTGGCAGCCTGTTTATCGGCAGGACATTGAAATGCAAAACATTTTTATCGTTTTTTAGTCTGGGGAGGAACCTTGCTGAAAAACGAATCCCTTGTTAACTACTGTATAATATTTGCCATTAATATTTGTTAAGTAAATGTGGCACTTCGCTGCAGTTCCAGGTTGGAGTGTTTTCAGGGTTTTCAGGGGCATTCCAGATCAAAAATAATGAATTCAATTTCTGGTAAAAATGGCTAACAGATCGATATTTCTTATTCTAATTTTTATCTCCTGGAATTAAAAAGTCTTCATATCCACATGACGTCATAATGTGGTAAAGCAAAGTGCTGCTGCAGACCCTCCTTTTTGCACCACAAATGATAACGAATTCGAGTGGAGCATTTTTAGTTAAGATTGGCCATTGATAAGATCTAGTGACGCTTACCGGTTTTTTAAATATTTTTCTGCTATCTTAAAACATATTTCACGTTTAGTAATACTCATGTAGGGGAGAGTGGGGTAAGATGCCCAGGGTTTAGGAAATCCGGATTATAGAATAACCACGGTACCAACAGCGCTGCTTTAGATGCCAAGTCGTAGTATGATCATTTATCTTCCTTATAGAGTGGATGAAATGGCTGATAATTATCATATGTTCTAACTATTATGATTTTACTAGAGGCTTGTAAAGGGGCGTCTTACCCCATCGGGTGGGTAAGACGCCCCTGGGGCTTGGTAAGATGCCCCACCCCTGGGCATCTTACCCCATATTGGTATATTGTTGATGAAGTAGCTTTTTTGTAGTTCTTAGCTTCATTGGTAATCATTTAAGTATTATTTAGAAGTCAGAATGTATTTAAAAGGATCCACACACATCGATAAAAGGTGTACCTAAGTGGTTTTTCATGTTTCCATGTCAAATGATAAAACAAAGCTACGTAAAATTAACGATAAAACCAAGGATAAAAGCATACCATAAAAGTAATATAAAACCACACACACTCACAAACAACGAAGTACAAAACGAAGTAGGTAAACTGGTACGAGGTATCTGAGAACCTCCCTAAATCGCCTACCTTGTCTTTTCTGTGCTTTCTTTGTTTCAAGTCCCAATTTTATAAGAAATATGGGCCAGAAGTTGTTAAGTACAAAAGCATTCACTTCAGAGAGTAAAAATGGCTTGTGGTGACTCGAAGCTTCCTCCCACTAACCGTTACAGGCTCCCAGTCTATCATTTATGGCGCACAACCACCTCAGCATTCTCGTCAAGGCACACAGGCCCAGCCTTCCCAGGCAGTACACTCGATTTATTCTTTGCACGAGAGAACAAAACTCACTCCGCAGATGAGGTATCTGGTATCGTATGCCCACTGTCTTTCTTTCCTTATATCGCTTTTGCCTTCCTCGTCCACGTCTTTTAGATACTTTGCTTTCGCAACCCTTTAACTAATCTATCTTTCAGAGCCTTTTTTATATGCATGTTGTTGCAAGTTCGGCTTTTGGAGTCGGAGTCTCACTAAAGCCATCAATGGTCTTGTCGCGGAGACCCTAGCCCTACCATTGGAGCGAACAACTCCTGTAATGAAGATTTAATTTAAGTCAAAGTTAAACATCCCACAAACCACAGGAACGGCCGTCCCGCTCAGGTCACCCACTCACCAGTCAGTTGCCAGCCGACCTACGTCGGGTTAACTATTGAGCGCCGGAGCGTCTCAGGGGAACCGATCCTAAGCCTGGACATGCACTGTCACTGCACGTTCCTGAGCAGCGGGCCGGAGCCCAACGCTCTACCAACTGGGCTACCGGGATGGCAAATGTAGGGACGACATGAGAGTTCATGTACGGAGCTTTGCAGGATTAACCATGTGGAATATTTCAGGTCTAGCTCATTCATAGGCAAATCTAGGGTAAACAGTTCAGCCATAGCCCCTTCCTAATTGGCCAAAATTGACCGATTTTGGCCAATTTTGGTTTAAAATATGTTTTACGGTTTTGTCCATTTTAATTTAATAGTTTTGGCCTCCACCACACCAGTTTGATTTGAACCCGCCATGAGGCCATCTCCGGTTGGGTCATCAGGCCAGGTCCGGTGAACTCCCAAACAATTGTCTCAGGTTTTTAATAATTGAGCTGGGATTCGCTTTATCGAATGAAAGCACCAACCACAAAATTTGGCTGTTATGGGATTCCTTGCGTTAGTAGCCTGGGTTCAGTTGCAAGGCCTTCAATTGGAAGGTTAGTCACAAAGCGACAGATTGAAGTGTGCTCTTATTTAACACGTATGGTCATGCGCGTCGAAAGCATAGGACAGGAACGAGAGGACGGATCCCCTAACTCGCCAATCTGTGAGGACGTCTCCCGACAAATTTTGGGAATCGACCTAGGTTTTCATTGTTGCTCTATTACCTACCTGCTTTGACCTACGTAAATTTCTCCATGAGCTTCATGGGCATTAGCTTTTTCAAAGACGGTCAATTTAAGGTTCACGTCCCCTCCCCCACCACCACCAGTCCAGGGTCCGTAGCCCCCAGTAACAATTCCGTGGCGCTGCCCTGGGTAAGTTTTGGACTAACCCCAAGTTTAACACACAGTTGTTTACTCTAAAAATGGCGTTATATTGCTCTGGGTAAAGACGCCCTTCCCACCGGGAAATTTGCCCATGGGGCATCTTTCCCATTCGTTGAGGGGCATCTTTCCCATCAGAACCCAAACTAGATAACACCTAAGGGCAAAATCATACCATTAATACACTCAAGGTAAATGCTCAATTAATGAGTTAAATGTGTCATCATTCCTTATGGGAAATCAAACAAAGCACGCATCCAATACTCTTCGAGATATCTGCAACCTATGTGGGCAATTTTTCTTAGAAAGCATCGAAATAAAGACTTACCCACCAGCTTCAAGCAAATCACAGGAGGGAACTGAATTTTTGCGCAAGAAACAATCGAAGCCTCTGCTTTCGACCAAGAATAATAGTATTTACCAGTGGTGGCCCAGATTGCCAAGAGGGGATGGGGCGTCTTACCCAATGGAGCATCTTACCCCACTCTCCCTATAGTCGCCAGTACTTAACACACGCATTGACGGGGCTCTGAGCCACCTTACGCCTTGACGGGGGCGGGTACCCCCGCCCCTAAGATCTGGGAAACCGCGCTAGGTAGCGAAAAACAGTAAACGGCGTTGGATAGCCCATCCACTTCTCCATCGAAAATATTTGAACCATTTTTTTGTCAGGTCATATTTAAGGTCACTAGAGGTCAAAACATGCCGTCATAGGGATAATATGTAAATGAAGTTTTTCGGCCATTACATCTGAACAAGTAAAGATAGAGAAAAACGATTTGAACTATATGAAACCTCGTAGCAAGCCGAATCGAATGATATATAATATGACCTTGCTAGGTCAAATCAAGGATTTGACCTGACCTGAGGTCAGTTCAAAGTCAAATTTATAAAAATGAATATCATTAGAACTGCAATGACGAGACAAATATAATGCAGTTAAAATAAGCGCTTTATCTCTTTCAATTACTGAGTTATTGAGTTAAAAACATTTTCCCATGTTGAGTTAAAACTATTTCCAATGGAGAGGTCATGGCTCGTACCTGACCTTAGGTCATCGATATCAAAAATATCGCAACACATTTTAGAGAACTCGGTGGAGCCATTGTGTGATATGAGTTTCAATCCGATAAGTTCACCCTGTTCCGACTTATGCTATCTTAAACTTGTTTTGAGGTCAGGTCACTTGAACTGTACTGGTGACCTGACCTAACATGACCTAACCTTAAAATTTTGAAAAAAGTTGCAAAAATGATGAGGAAAAAGTTATGCCAAGTACGGCGGCGCTGCACGCTACCGTTTTTATGCTATCTCCGAAAAACCCGAGGGAGGGGCAGGTACCCACCCCCCCCGTCAATGCGCGTGTTAAGTCACGTTTAGCACATCGGTTTTAAGGAGTCCCAAGGAAGAGAAATGGCCCAGGTAACAGGGTTTGACCTTTACGTTGCGTTTCCATGGCTACCACTGGTTTCCTCATACCACGTGACCACACGGAGAGGACAGGGTCGACCGTTACCTTTTTCCGTGAACGGTAAGTTCTGCGACGATTAAGCTGTGGATCAATTGGTTTCTCGGCACGCTCCATCCACGGCTATCTTATTTTAAATCCCATAACGAGGGACCCACATTCCTCTAAGCTTTCAGCCAAACGAAAAACTTCTGAGAGTACGACTTCTGAAAGCTGACACGTTGGACACCTGAACTCCCTTGACGCGTTAAATCAGATGTTTATATAGTATTTTGCCCAAATGCTGTACGTTCCTTACATCTGATCATCAATCTTACTACTTCATCCTGTATGCATTGGTGGACTGCATTTCGGGGCTACAGCTGAGCTCCGCACTCCCGCGCAGAGAAGTCAGACTTATGACCAAAGCTGGCAAATGACTGGATTTCTCAACCGAAACTCGAATTGCCCTGTGATTTCTAATACGCTGGTATGCAATTGTACAGCCCATCACGAAAGTAACGATGGGTGGCAACTCTACAAAATATTTTTTTCATTCTTAAAGGCGTCATTTATACCGCGCAGACTCTAGTTGCTATTTTCTGTCCCATTTTTGCCAGATATGTGACAGCGAATAAGGTCCCAGTACTATCGTGACTCTTGCCGTCCAGTGGAGACACGCTATTATCTCTGTTGTGACCTTTATCTGTTTCCGAATCAGTAATGTCTTTTCGTTTGACTTAAAGTTATTGTTCGAGAGGGGCGCTTAAGCTAGTGTAATAGCTAGGATTCATCTCGTCGTTTTCAGAAACAGGTGAGATTTTTTGCTCATCAAATCAGTTCTATCATTTGATTTATTAACATTTTATAAAGCACAGCTATTTAATCAGAGCATCAAACAAACGGTGAAACTAGCCAAATACTTAATTAAGCCTATAAATCCAACTTCACTAATCAAAAGTTAAACGTCAAACAAATTAAACATTAATCAACTGTTAATCAAGCTGCTTTGAATGCAAAGTGCTGTTTAATATTACTCGCAAATATCTCCGCTTTGTGAAGAAAGCTCTGGGATTCTTTTAAAATCATCCCTCATCGGCGATTGGGTGAGCACATCTTCTCACGACTTTTTATCACCGTATTAGGTATGTTACTCAGTGTTATCCTAATTAAGATAAAACTGCATACCAGCCTAGAGAATGAAAATAAAGGTAAAGGAACAAAAGTACCACATGTTTCAGGAGAAGGATTTGGATTTTATCAGCAGAATATACAACTTTCTTTGATACCGTCACTCTTCAAGTCTCCACCTTTATAAATTCTTTACTCCAAATCGCTTTTATTCTAACCCCTACCATTTGAAATTCTGTGTTTTTTCACATGGATCAATCCCTTCTATTGCATGCCTTTCTGGCACCGAATTACCGGCGGTCAGCTTTGTTGGGTACAGCAATCTCAGCACCGCGTCTGCTCCGACGATCGCCACTCTCCACATCGTCGGCGCCGACGCGGCGCCGGCGGGCCTGAGGGCGTCGACGTCGGCAGTGACGGCGGTGTGGTGGCTGAGGCGGGGTCGCCACCCGCGGAGACTGGTAAACAGTGGACAGGGCCGAAATAATGCGTGGAATAACGCACGAGGCGCAAAGTGCGTAGCAGCCTGAATGAGCATGTCGTAAATTCGTTGTAAAAGATAGGATAGGGGCTACAAGGAGCTTACATGGCAGCCCTGCGGCTGAGATACGGCGGGCAGAGCAGAAGTGACAGCGGCGTGACCTTGACCTCGACCCGGCTAGCGATTGGAGCGGCTGTGACGGCCGGGTGACGCCGATCAGCACGTTCCCTGCGCGCCAGTGACTCAGGCAGCGGCCCGCCGTGACGGCTGGCTGCTGAGTGACGCTGGCAGTGACGACTTGTTGTGACCGAGCAATATAGTTGCACAGCTATAAGGAGAGAAAATCCGTCCACCAACGGAAGAGGCAAGACGACATCGCTTACAAGGTAAAACGTTTGATCATGCGTTGGGTAAATATGGCGAGATTGACCAGCGCATGCCTACAGAGTGCTTAAGATAATACTCGAATCAAAACATCCTGCTCTTGTTATTGACCGGGTAATGCTATGTTTATTTTTACATAAATATTCGTTGAAACACTGAGGAAGGTGCCAGACGCCCAATTGTTTGCTAAACCCTGTTAACTATACTGGTGCAACGAATCATTTTCTTGCGAACGGACAAAAACGGTTAAAACAATTTTACTGACGGACACGTGTCCCCCAATTGATCAATTATGAAAGACAAGTTTGCTGAAGGGTGGGACAAAAGAGGGTGTGGCTCCATCTATTTCGCTTTAGAGGACTATTTCGCTTTTCGCTTTAGATGGATTGACCCTCCCGGTGGATCTGCCCTGAGGACGGGAGAGATCACTTATGAAACATAAACAAATTTATATTATTTCGAACGAATGTGTTTTATGAGTGGCTACGTTTTTGAGTGTGTTCAAAATATTTGAAATTGTTTTGGGAAATATTTATATCACAGCACACTTAGATTGAATGCGTAATTTGTTACATCTGTGTACGAATATTTATGTAAAATAAAGCACGGGAGGAGTGATAGCTGAATGGTTTCTAATACTGATGGGTTGTTGCTCAGATCTTAATGATCGGCAGTATTGAGGGGTGTGGACTTATCTCGCGTTGCGGGCACCCGGGTACACCCGATGGAGCTCGCAATGTGTATCATTTCCAGAATTGAAAAGGACATACCTATATGTGATGGCTAATACAAAGGTGATAGTATACTATCTTCTTTTGTATGGTTGCTACTTACCTACATTATTCATTCAAATTTAGGGACGCCAATGATTTTTGGGAACCCACTCCCCTTGTTATAATATCATTTAGATTTTCGTGTTTTTATAGTTTAGACTTTGAAATAGTGTTAGACAATTGAATAGGCATGTGGCATTGGCGGATCCCATTGGGCCATAGGGGCCGTGCCTCCAAAGCCTAAAATTGTATATTTTGGCCTTACCCAAAAGGACTAAATTATGACCGTTTTTCTTAAAAAAACATTTTCCCGATTTTTTTCACAATTTAGCCCCCCAAAATTGACTTGGCCCCTCCAAAAGCTGGTTCTGGATCCACCAATGGCCTATGGGAAGGCTAAAACATGGTTTATATCATCATCTCACCTCTTGTTTTGATGGTTATTGACATTGTTCCAAATTTGGGCAAACTCAATTATTTTTGAAAACCTACGCCCCAATCCTCACCCCATAGCGTGACATTGTCCGGAGTTGCAGTGGGTGGTTGGGTGTAGTGCGATACTGCCAGGTATGTATCGCGTGTGCTAAATTCGATTTTCTACATTTTGTGAAAGCCATACATCTGCGTGATATCAAGACATGGAAAGGTTGGTTCATTTGTGAATGTTTGCACGAGGTTTCAGTTTCCTTTCTGCCTGCACTTGATCTAGGAACAGCAATTCGACACGGCCTTTCACTTCAAAGGTAAAAGTAAACTCATTCAATTCATTAACTGAACCAAAAGTCAGCCACAAAGGCCACACCTTTGAAAGTCTTTTAGCCATAATTTACCTGAGACCTGCGATCATATCGCGCAAGGTCATATCAAACAAGGTCATTGGCCTTAGGCTTTTAGCAATGTAATTTAACCCGCGCCCCACCGGGGTGGCGCACCTTCGCCCCACGGGGGCCATCGTGCCCCTCTAACTCCGAAAATATGGGCGTTAGCGCAAATCTGAAGTGCAATGAAGCTCGCGTGAATTCGTGAAATTACTTGCATGTTTTGTGCTCAGGTCTGGTTTGACCTCCAGAGGTCAATTAGGTCAGATCGGCTTTTTCACTCAATATGCAATGATTAAGCAAACTGGGCATAACTCTTATGCCATTAGGCTATTGAGACCTGGTAAGTACATTTGATAGCAATTGCCGTCTTTTTCGCTATGTGGAACGTAAGACCTCCCGCCAGTGGTTTGACCGCCGGGTCACCTCGTGACCTAATATGACCTGGGTCCGAAGGTCAAAGTGACCTGCCGTATATCAATGAAAGCCGTGACAGACAAACACGATGGTGTTTGTTTCCCGCTCTAGTCATTAGGTCAAGTTATTGTCAAATACTTTTTTGACCTCTGGTGACCTTGGATGACCTTGGAAAGTCGGGCAATATGACACCTGGGATCCGTGAAAGGGTGTCCAAAACGTTGTTCTGAGCGTCTGGTTTTTCAATCATTTTGTGGCTTTTATATCATGAAATAGCTTTTCCCGCTTTTCCAATGGGGGGTCGCCTCGTGACCTGACCTCAGGGCACGAATTAAAATCCCGGATATACACCTTTAGACCCTGGAGGGGTGTGAGTGTGGGTTTCAATTGATCGACTTTGAATGTGCTCTTCGGCTCTAAGTGAAGTGGGTGACCTTGGTTGACCTCGTCTGGTGACCTGACCTTGGGTGACCCGGGGTAAAATTTCGGGATGATGGGAAAATGATGCGTGAGAGGTAGAGCCCTCAACCGCGGTGCTGGCTGTTTTTCTGCTATCCCAAAAACCTTGGGGCTCCCCGTGGGGTTAATACCTACTTGTATATGGTTTATAGAATGCTTCTGGAACTCGGTTTCTAGAAGGCTTTTGAATATCACTCAAAAGTTTTTAAACGATAATTATACTTGCTGGCATCAATTTTTAGGTGAGGTCAATACCAAGGTTACCAGGGGTCACCAAAGGTCACTGCTTTCAAAATTGTTTGTGTCTATAACTTTGTAACGAAACAAGATGCAGTCTTAAATGTGGTATCGTTGTAACGAGCATGACACAAGGATTCGAATGATAAGATACGAAACATGACCTTGAAGGGCCATTATCTGACCTCCACAGTTTGACCTTACGAGGTCATTTGACTTAACAAGGTCACGCATATAATAGTGAAATCCTGGGTCAAGGCGAACACATCAATTCATTTTGTTTTGTTCTAGGTCCTATGGTTCCCGAGTTATAAGGGATTGTCTAGATGGTTTTAAGTTTGAACCATTTTGGCCCACTATGATGTCACTGATTAACGGATTTGGTTAAAACTCGGGTTCAGAGTAGACGACGGTAAGGCACCCCAAGTGTCGTTTAAATATTTTCCTTATCACGTCCGTTTCTCGAGATCGTAGGCGGTGGGGGGGTCCGATCGGACCTCCCAGGCGGTGTTATGTACGAAAAGAGTCCAGGCGGTGCCGGGTTAACTGACAGAAACATTCGGGCCGGGCCCTCTGGTAAGTTCCTATTCACATGTTAAAATCGTATTCCTCCGACTTAGGGCCATCCATTTTATTGGGCTTTTTGTGGAGAGTCTTACACACTTTGAAATGATCACTGGATATGCACTGGTATATCCTTGGGACGCTTGGATCTTTTTTTCTAAATGGTCATATGATGCGTGGGAGCCGATATTCAACTGATAAAACTCCGATGAGTTTTATGGTTATCAGGGGAGCCTCACATACATTTCGGCTTATATCTCTCTGACGCAGACAGATTAAGATTATGCTACGAACAAATATTTAACAGAGTTATATTTTATCAAAGGCTACTAAATTTAGGTCATGTTCCACCAGATCTCGTTTGAGGCAAGTAGCAATGCCTTTCCGGGCAAAGAATAGAATACTGCCGTGTTGTCTGACTAAACAGCATATGAAGCTTTAACGGCAAATTTCCAAGTGCACTCAAATAGAGAATGGAAAATGGCAGTGCTATTAGCTACGAAGTTTCTGCATTCAGCTGTGATTTGGTGTCAGCTTATTGCTTTGAGCTGTCTTAGATTGAGTGGTGCCCTCCTCGTCCGGTAGTTAAAATGCAGCAGGGAATTTTAACTGACACTGACAAGATTCCTGATACTGACAAGTACTCGTCGAGTTCTGACAGCCAATACCTCATTGAATACAAAATGGGGATAAAGCTGAATCCTGTTGCCAACCCAATTTCACATGGATAAACCAGTCGTGTTCTGAAGTGGCTTGATAATTGCTCATAGTTAAGTCTTTGATAGCTGAAAGCATCTTATAAAAAGATCACAATCAAATAATTTAGAACATCCCTGTAATGCAGATATTCCTGCTCTTTAAAAGTCACTGCTTAGACTACTTACGATATATCTTAAAGAGTTAATCTTTATTTTTATTCGCGCATTTAATTTTGTACCGAGGCTCTCTACTCGCCTCTAATAGGCAAGAGGACGGTTTTTTCCCCATCAAACTGGATATTGTAGAAATCATAAGATGACCCTATGTGGGAAGATTATATGAAAATGTGTAGGTTCAGAAAGAATAGAAACTTAATGACTTGTTCTACTGCTGCATGTACAGCCCTATAACTTTGCTACGTTAACCTGGCTACGTAAACCCATTTGCGGTTTGCTACGTTAACCCGGCACTGGCTTGGCTCTTTTCGCACATATCAACGCTTGGGAGGTTCGATCGGACTCCTATGATCCCGGAAACCGGAAGTGATATGGAAAAATTGAAACGGCGCTGCAAGCGCCTTGCCATTTTCTACTCTGCAGCCGAGTTTAAGCTCTATCCGTTGGCCCGTGACGTCACAGCGGGCCAAAATGTATCAAATTCATACCCACTCATAAAATCCTTTATAACTCGGAAACTATAAAACTGAGAGCAAAACAAAAGACATAAATGTATTTTTCTTGACCCAAGGATTCAAATAATAACCAGCATGGCCTTTTAAGATCACATTATGACGTTGACTTTAGGTCAAGGCCAAATGTGGAATTTTTAAGGTTATGTGCTGCATGTTACTTGAATCTTTGGGTGATGCATATTACTATCATACCAAATTTAAAGCGATACATTGTTTTTTCGAGGTTATATGCACAAACAATTTAGAAAACCGTGACCTTTGGTGACCTCTGGTGAGTTTGGTATTGACCTGACCTCAAAATGGATAGCAGCTTTCAGAGTTTCCACTTCAAAAGGCTTTCGAATGTTACTTAGAAACGTGATCTAGCTCATCTAGAAGCTTTGTTACACTCTGGTTTTGTCAGTCTCATTTTAGAAGAACATAATCGGCTTACATTAGTTTAGAAATTACGTCATAACCGATTGATCAGACCTGTCCTGATGTCAGTTGTTGGTTATAAGTTGTCAAAATGCCCCGTGCCGGGCGCCTGCCGGCGCGGCAAACCTGTTTAAATCTGTGATCACGTATCCGCGCAGTGAAAATCATAACCACGATGTGAAAGAATCACTTTAATGTAAATATTATTTTGATACAGACGGGACTTTTCTTTACTTTCCCCTACAGACAGACAAAATTATAGGCTTTGATTGCAGAGAAGTGTTATGGGCGCTATATGACTCGCAGGCTGGCGCGCCCCTGAACCCAAATAAGCAATCAATCAGTTGCCAAAATGGTCACCTTAGAGGCTTATAAAGCGACGCGCGTCTCGTTTGAATCGGCTCGGAATTATTTACGAAAAACCAAGGAGTTTGATCGGACCCCAGGTGTTGATGGGTTAACACGCGCAGTTGGAGAGGGGTCTGGTGTTAACGTGCAGTGGAGGAGGTTCCTGAAGAGCCCCTCTCAGATTTTAGAAACCAAAATGGTTAGAAAAACGCCCGTTGGGGTTGTGTGAAGGTGATGATGATCTACATCATGGAAAAGTTTCATTGACCTATTCCAGTTCAAACGAGGTCGTAAATGTCAATTCTGGATCGTGCTGGAGACCTTTGGGAAATGCTTCCATTATGCGGAAAAAACCGGGAACACACAAGAAACCGACAAAGTTCATAAAGGATAGGTCCCACACAATGTTCTCTGAAATTTTGAGTTCAAGCTCATTCATGACCTATGACATAGCAATATGACATGTTCCCAACAATGTATAATATAGCTGACACTTTAGCAGTCCTTGGGCGGAAAAGGGGGTTTGGCCTTGAAAAAGACCTCTGGTCTTCACCCGTGACCTTGATCTCGACCTTGAATAGTCTTTATCATGAATTCATAGTAAATCATATATCATATTGAATAATGCGATCTGACCGGTATACTGGGGTCAGTGAACTTGACCTGGAACCTTTGTCCTTGACTTTGACCTTCATGTGGGTTTATCTTGACGTATAACCTAATTATATGACGTTATGACGTCACCACTCGGTCTACAGTGCAGGTGAACTAGTGTGACCACGTGATTGTGACGATCTCAAAATATAGGTCTGACTTTAAAAGTCTATAAGTCAAAAAAGTATTGACCAATACTCAAATTTTGTATCAATGAACGCGCCCAGGAGCTCTCTCAAAAGGTGGCCAAATAGCGTTTTCCGGTGGTAAGTGGTTCTCCTGCCACTCTGGGAAAAAGGTGGCGAGGTACCGTTCAGTTCCGTTCAGCTAAGCTCACTGAATGACGATTTGTTAGCGCCCAGGGCATCCTAATTCATAGCTTCTGGGATCACTTCTCAAGGCGTGCGCCATTCCAGCCCGCGTTGCATCTAGATGGGATGGAAGTGGAGCAGGGCGCTGGCACAAAAATGTTGAAACCGCTATCGCTACTTTCCGCTACCTCGCCAAGCTGAAACTGCTACTGCTACTAGAGCTCCTTTAAGAAAAAAACTGGGAAACTGCTATCCGCGATTCTTCCAGCGTTACTTATTATTATAATGCGCTATCAAAGTGATACCCAAATTTATATTTTCATATACCTTTTCTGATAGGTTTCAAGGGAGATACTTAAAATATTTCAAGTTGTATTCCAATATATGCAAACACAGTCACACAACAACACCTTTATTAACACGCGCCCCGCTGGGGGCGAAATTCGCCCCTCCTAGTTTTCCCCGGATAGCTAAAAAACAAAGAGACGCAGAACAACCAAACTTACAGTACCTTATTCCTGATCAATTTTACACATCTGAACAAATTTTTGAATTAAGGTCATGTCAGGTTAAGGAGCTATTCAGGGTCAAGGGACCCGACCTCAAAACCTAAAATCACGAGTTTGAAGCGGCGCCCAGGGAACATCAGCAAACCAATCAGTTTGAAACTTCCGCAATAGGATAAGGTCATTAGGGTCTATAAGTCTGCTATCTCTGAATTTTTATGTTGTTGACCTAAGGTGGGGTCAATTTTTTTGGTCACCCCATTATAAGTCTATGGTTAAAAATAGAATGGGCTCGTTTTCAGTAAATACTGGATAGATAAAGCTGAAAATCCTCCAGCCATCTATTCTTACCACGATCTTGACCATAAAGTTGAGTTTTGGAGCATCTGACCTCTCAAAGGTCATATCAGGTCACGGGAGCAGAGAGTGATTGTTTTGCCAATAACTTCTCACTGAATTAAGATAAAGCTCCAATTTGGCTTGCATTGTTCTTATATTGTCACGGGGAGTCGATTGATATGCAACATGACCATACCAGGTCACTCTGTGACCCTGACCTAGCTCGAGGTCAGGTCATTTTCACTATTTGACCTGGCAAGGTCATCTTATACATCATTCGATTTGCCGCGATGAGAGGAATCCAATGATGCATAAACATTTGCTCTAGCTCCCCTGAGGGCAGATCTAGAGAGGGAAACGTACACTGCTCTGATGTAAGCCTATGGAGCCCCCTTTGACCTATGCTGACCTCAATATTGACCTGACATAACAATTCTTCGTATAAACTCTCTTCGCCTTGTCAAGATCTTTCAAAAACCGTCCGTAATTTTCCTTTAGCTTTCGTGGGGAATGAGATACGGAGGGGGGCGAAAAACGCTCCCCCCAGCGGGGTGCGTCATGCAAGGGACCCCAGCGGGGCGCGTGTTAAATCTCCGTTAGTTTTCTGGTGCATTTTTTCATGATTTCCAGCTCCGATTTTTCTGGGACGGCTGTCTCCTCAACAGACCGTCGGTAGCGGCAGGGTTTTCAAGTCCTATGACTTCACTATAGCGCTATTTTGCTACGTTTGGTTATAGAAACCGCTACCGCTATTCCGCTATTATTTAGAGTCCACAAGTAGCGGAGTAGCGGAATCAAGTAGCCGACTGGCTCTGAATGAAAGTGATTTCTATTCTTGACAATTCTGTGAAATGAAATAATACAGAGCCTTAGAGGCCCTGTTCTGACGGCGCCAGTCGGATGACAATTGAGCACGTACTGGCTGACAGACTAATAAGCCAAGGCTGAACGCGATTAGTTCCACTGAAGCTCTCTGCGGGTGTCCATGGTAACAGGGTATCTGCGAAATTCGTAAGGGCTTATTGTGTCAGAATGATATAAGATTTGTCACAGCATGAAGCCGCAGGGGAGTGATGCAAGTCAAAAGCACCAGGCCTGGACCAAGTCCTGGCCGAGCCGGCCGACTATTCATGACACCCTATTTTATGTTTCTGGGTTTGAAATACAGAAAGCGATGGAGTTTGATCAGCAGGTGCGCTATATAGCGCTGGCAGCCACAGATCCCCAAAACAGTGGTGCAACGATCACAGCCTTAGCGTCATGCCGCAACAGTGGTCGCTTTCCTGTTTGCTGTCTGTAGTGTCAACTGCTTCGGCCGCATGGCAACGTAAGAGGATCATAATTCAGAGTCGCGAATCTAATTAGGAAAAGTGCTCTGGGGCTTTAATTCAGCTGGCCGTTTTCATTTATTTACGGATAATTTATGTATAGCATTCATCCAGTTCGAATCTTGAATTAATTTCGAACATAACACCAGTGATAATTTCCTAGCTTTAACGATTTATACCAGCTTCCATGGTTAATACGGTTTCACCAGCTCTGCTCTGTTGGGAGTGTCTTTGAATATCATATTTTATTCATTCTGAGAACTCGCCGGGGCTTGAACCCAAGACCTGTGGCTCAGAAGGCAGGCTTTCTACCACTAAGCCACGCATCTACAACGGATTTCAGGAAAAATAAGAAATATGGAAGGACAAAGCATGCAACAGCAAGTATTAGCATCACCTAGTGTATGTTTACACAATAGAGGACTCTTTTCCGATGACTCAGTACAACTTGCCGGTCCCACTAATCCAACTGCATCATCAGAAGCAGCAGCGAGAGTAGCCTTGGCTGGATGAACCATGTGTAGTTTGTTCCAACACCCGAACAATTGGTGATGGATCGTGAGCACTTTATTTCTTACCGAGGCGTGTTGGGTGCCGGAAGCGATAGTGTTTTTCTGCTGCGTATCTGTAAGATCGGGCTTAGTTGCCAGAGCCTGACGATAATTTGGGTGCCCATCGTTCCTCACCCACTCACCTATTCCATACAATAGGTAGAAAGGCCTAAGCCTGTCTAGCAAGTGCGTTGCAAAAAACAGCGCACCGAAAACCTTACAAGAAACACAAGGTGTCACATTCACCAGAATAAGTATCATAAAAAGCTCCGATAGCAAATATTGACTCCATTATTTAACTATAAGCCTGGGGTGAGCGAGCAAAAAATAATAATCTGGAGTGTGCAATTGGCAGTGCCTTAGCACAGTTGTGGATGCAAAGTTCTTTAACTTACCAAATCAAGATTTATCGGTTTCTCAATTAATTTTTATGGAAATACGCGCGTGTTTTCCATAAAAATAAAATCCTTTGATGCTATTTGCATCACGTGCATCCCTCTCGAGTGGTTGAGTCAAAATCTAGATAGCTCGAAATCAGTATTCTTCTTTTGTATGTATGCACCTAAATATTGTAGGTATTGAGGTGTGGCTCTATCATGAGGCAAATTCAGCGCAGTGCCACACTTACTACAGGGGGCAACCAGCCAAAAGTAACGGTGAAAACATATCTTTATCCTCCCGAGAACAGGAAACTACCAATAATAAACTACAAAGCAGTTCCTGACTTGTGTTAATTGTTGCTGCCACTCATGGTGTCCCTCAGGATGGGTGTAGTGTTCTTGCCAGACGAACAGTGGCTTGGATATAGACATGGGACGTTAGGTCGTTGGGACGTTTGACGTTGTCCCTTCACCGTCACGCTGTTAGCAGCGTGGCAGCGTCGCTTAAGTTCTGTCTTCTAGAATCTCCAAGTTGAGAGTAACTTGCTTGAACTGTCCTCAGGGCTGTCACATGCTTCAGAGAGCGTAGCTGGTATTTTTATCATGTATATGGTAATGGTAAGAAAACAAGCCCAGCAACAGACCACACGGCCGTTACATTTTGATTCCTTCGCACCAGTCGATCCTGGGCGGTGTGATGCAACTTGTCGGGGCCCGGCGGAACAGCGCCAAGAATGTCAATCAAGTAATTTGTTCACGCCTTAACGCCAGGATAAACAGATTGTGTGCGTATAAAGAGGTGAATTCAATTAGAGGCAGTATCACAACAACAGATGGTCCACTCCCTACGCTACTAAACAGATCTTCCCTAATCGCCGCTGCAGTTTTATATAGTAATGCAGTTTTGTACCAACGTAGAGCACTACGATATTGTTGGTACCGTAACGTACTGCGAAAAAATCGCGTGGCGAACGCTACTTGGAAGACCAATTTTTAGCAAATTCTGTATTCTTATTAGACCTATGGTACCCAATTCAGATTTGTAAATTTCAGCGAACTATTGGCGTGTAAACTCGATGAAAGTATGTTACAAAACAAGCGTTCCCTCTTTCTGGGAGAAGATAAAGTTATGTAGGTATTAACATATTGATGTATTGAGGGAAAATGGGCCGAATTGCTGAAGTGAAGTGAAGTTAAGTGAAGTTTCGACGGTTTGTGTCAACGATGTACCCTCGCATGCGGTTGATTATAGAGGACAGAGTCGTGCCTTGTGTTTCTTGCCATTGACTTTTTCTGCAGAGAAACTGCAGCCCAGGAAGCCATGTTTCTGAATCATCTGAATAATTTTGACAACTCAGGCCTCAGTTACCGATCACAAATCATCCCAGGATGCCCGTGACCTGCGTAGGCACCAGATTTGGTACCAGATCCGATAAGCCCACGAGTACTATCTATGACTTCCTGCATCCTCAGGCTTGCAGTGTATGGTCAGAATGAGTGCACGAAGTACCTCCACTCAGGGAATCCCCCAAATGTAAGACATTATATTCGCCTCGTTGGTGCCCAGTGTTCATGTAGTTAAGAGCCAGAAAAGCTGGTTAGGTTCGTTGCTTGGTTGAATCTGGCTTCGTCACCTGCATTAGCCGGGCATACTTCCGGTCGCTCTCGAAACCACCGCTATATGGTATTCTCCGGCTGGTACGTCGTTAAACTCCCCGAAATATTCAGCATGATATATTTGTATCCCGCAGCTGGGGCATTCCGCGATAGATCAAACAGTCGATAACACCCTTATGTCGCGGATTTCGATCCATATTTGTCAGGGGGGATATTGATGGAGCTGATGACGATTTTCGTATTAATTTCATTTAAGTATGAATTTAATTATAGTATTAATTTAGCACAGCTCTATGCTAAGATAACGTAACTAGTCATAGCTTTTAAGAAATAAGACATAGGTACCGTACCTAACACCGTAAATGTTCTCCTAAATAACACTGCACTGTGGTCTTATCCCGTAGCTTATGTCATTCCTCGCACGGAGAGAGCACAGATGCGTCGATAAAACATTGTGCCAAACGCTACATTCAACGTCTGCATCCACTGCTGCACTGGAGGGGGGAGGGTGGCGCCACTTCAGGTGGTAGCGGGGCTGATGTCTCCCCTCGTCTGTTTCAGGTGCAGCTGTCGCCGGTGACACGATAGTGCCATACTCTCCTGGTGTGAACCAAGGTCACTGACAGGTCAGCCAAGGTCCAGCCAGCCAAGCTCGGGTAGAAACACGACTGTGGGGCAGTCGGACCTGCGCTCAAGCCTGTACGTCGACACTGAAACCCGGGCACCGTCTCAGCACTGTGATATACCGCTTCTCCTCGCCCGTGGTAACGGCATCTGCGTGGAGGTCATTTCTCAATGGGAGCGCGCTGATCCTCAACATCAAGGCCTTCGATATCAGTAGGTGCTGACGTGGACTCTGACAACTGGAGAAGTATGAAGAGTGAAGAAAGTGCACAAATCACACAAAAATTCCTGCTTATACAGTTTGAGGAGGTTGACCACCACATAGCCCACCACATGTTTCTCTGGGATCAGCAGCCTATGAGACCACTGTAGCCTCCCTACTGAGCACGCTGGACCTGACCCAGGGTGTGATTCCGTGGTCCCAGCCGCCGGGACCACCGCCGCTTCCTCTGCCCTCGCATGCTGGATCTGGTTCTCTTCTGCCTCTCCGTCGCCACTGGCTTCTACCTGTTCTACTGGTACAGAAGTGACCTGGCGCGCGACGCTGAGGCCCGCCAGAGGTGCTGCGTCCAGCGCCAGGAAGACGACCGCAGGAGGATCGAGCGTTTCCAGCGGCTGGGCAGGGCCGGCGGCGCCGCCACGCCAGGCTTCCAGGCCATTAGGGATACATTCCAGTCACATGCGGAGCTGCTGCGCGCCGTTCGCCGGAGCGGGCTGCGCCGGCTCAGAGCCGTTCTCGGAGTCGACTTCAGCGCCTCTAACGAGTGGCAGGGCAACCGCAGCTTCTCGCACCAGTCGCTGCACAAGATCGTCTCGCTGAAGGCGAACAACCCGTACCAGCGGGCGTTGGCAGCCGTGGGGCGGGCGCTGGAGCCGCTCATTGACGGGGACGCGAGGTGTACGCCTACGGGTTCGGCGACGCTGTGACCAAGGCCAGTGACGTGTTCCCGTTGCGGCCGGACGGCCAGTCGTGCGCCGGCTTCCGGGAGGTGCTCGCCGCCTACAGCGCGGCTGTGCGCTCGCGGCGTCTGGGCGGCCCGACCAGCCTGCGGCCGCTGATTCTGCGGGGCGTCCAGCACGCTCAGCAGGCGGACGAGGCTGAGCTGACCCTGCTGGTCATCGTTAGTGACGGCCAGCTGCCCGCCGCCGACGACACGGTGGCCGCCCTGGTGGAGGCCTCGTCACACCCGCTGTCAATCGTACTGGTGGGGGTGGGCGACGGTCCGTGGGACACCATGGAGGCGCTCGATGACTTCGTGCCGGCGCGCAAATTCGACAATTTCCAGTTCGTGGACTTCGCAGCGGCCAGTGCCAATAACAGCGGCGGCGGCGGAGAGGTGATGTTCTCTCTGCACTTGCTGATGGAGGTGCCGGAACATTTCAGACTGCTCTGTGAGCGGGGCTATATAAAGCCACGTAAGCACGTGCCGGTGGCGAGCGCCAGTACCTCCGAACCAGTGAGGTCACTGACCCCCGGCGCCCCGCACGGGTGGCCCCGGGTAGTGCGTGTGGAGAGTTCGCCGACAAGGGTCATCGCGGGCGACCCGACACCTCGCCTCAGGCGCAAAGTGATGTCGATTCGCTCCTAACGGCACGTGCTTTCCAGACGAATTGTACGCATTTCAGGATCTTTTGCTCTGTGGTGTATGAGAAAGAGTGTCGTGTGCGGCAGTTCCCTGTAGATTAGGGTACATTGTCGAAAACAGTTTTTTCTCGACTTGGCGTGGGCATATTAAATTGTAAAACGGAATTTCGAGTGGGACAAGTCCTCTCAAACTTGTTTATTTGAACATTTTTTGGTGGCGAGGAATCTGATTTTAGTTGAGCAGAGCCATTGCATAGACACCAACACCAAAAATAGGTAAATACTAGTTGCGTAGTTTCCTAAGGCGTGTGTATAATTCCTATGTTTACCAAATCAATTTTTTGGGGGAAAAATCAGACACTTGAACTCTGTCTCTTCGCCGAATGAGAGATCAATGACGCTGGCCCGGGTCCGGAGGCTTTGGTCCCTCGAACCTACGGTGGTCATTTAACCTCTTAATCTAGCGGAAAGATTGTGCCATTTGTAAGCAAAAACAGCGCTGCCAACAACCTCATCTCAATCTTCGTTCACCAAGACTGAGCCCAGTTGTCCTCGCATTCCCAGAAACTCCAGTGCTGACGCCTGCGGAGACAACGAAGGTGGAGAGGGGACAATTTTTGGTCTAAGCTTCGTAGGTATAACATTTTGGGTATGCTTTAGATTTTTAAAACAAAAGCGTCGGCAATGGCGAACAATTAAGAAGGCCAGCCAACCTTCAACTTGCTAATGTCAAAAAAACTTTCCCCACTACATAAAACCGAAAAGTATCGATGGTGGATCGTGCTGTAGACGTCATCAGATTGTTTGGTAATGCTTGAATTAGGCGGGGGCTGTTTCTTTTAACGATGGAGGGTACTGCTTAGCTGTTGTGGCACCTGCGCTCTATGCTCGTGTTTCGATATCTTCGGACTTATTTTGCTGTCGGACATTTGATCCTCGCGTGGTGAAAGCTGCCGCCCTGGAAAGATGCGTGTGTTGCATTAACCTTCGCCCGGGTTTGGGAGTTTTTTTGCCCCCTAAGGCTTTTCCATGTCACATTCATTCTTCAATTATGACGATTTTGCGTTGTTTCAAACTTTGAACGTGATTGACTGGCGGGTATGATTGTTTGACATTTAACGAGCCTTTCTTGCATTGGAGCAGTGCGCTGAGGGGATATGATCGGTCGGTGCCTTGATCTGTACAGCGTTTTTATGCTAGTCTCCGTGGGGCTTTCTCGTAAGGTAAAGAGCAAGCACACATATCAGTGAAAAACTTGAGGTGTTCTGTAGGCTAGCAAGAAATAGCAGTACGGACTGTACATATTTGCAACGTACTTGCAACGGCATGATTAAGCCAGCTCCTTCAGTAAAAACCAGTAAACTCATCTGAGATTCATTCCAGTTTTGAACAATCTCGATGTTGTCTTGTTACCTCTTATCGAATTTTAACTTTGAAAGTCGTCATAAAGCCAGCTGTGTCGTTTCTAATATGAGTATGCACTTGTTCGAATCATGGTCGAGTGATTTCATCTTGTAGTGACTTGAAATGAATAGTCCAGTCTGTTAAAAGCACATAGATATCTGGCTATTTGAAGAGTGGAGACGGGTCTAGGCCTTCTCTGGAATGGAATGTTTGAACATGCTAATTTCAGTCGCATGTGCGGCTCGCCTGAATGATTAATTGGAAGGCTGAGCCTCTCGCGCCGGTTAAGATTCATCAAATGCAGAAGCAATGCCAACGCTGCAGAGATCAGTTTTCCAACTACTCCAGTAGGAACTGCCGAGTGTCAGCATCTTCTCTTGTGATTGCTAAGGTAAACCTTATCGTGAGGTCTGTTTTGCGCCGTATGAGCCATCCAATAGATGAGCGAAGTGCACCGTTGTGCATAACGTTTCAGCGGCCAGCGGTGGAGGGTTAGAATTTACATCTCATCTCACGGTTACCGTTATACCGAAACATCTCACGGCTACCGTTATACCGAAACATCTCACGGCTGCCGTGCTACCGAGACATCTCACGACTGCCGTGCTACCGAAACATCTCACGACTACCGTTATACCGAAACATCTCACGGCTGCCGTACTACTGAAACATCTCACGGCTGACAAGTTACCGAGACATCTCACGGCTGCCGTGATACCGAAACATCTCACGGTTGCCGTGCTACCGAAACATCTCACGACTGCCGTGCTACTGAAACATCTCACGACTGCCGTGCTACTGAAACATCTCACGGTTGCCGTGCTACTGAAACATCTCACGACTACCGTTATACCGAAACATCTCACGACTACCGTTATACCGAAACATCTCACGACTACCGTTATACCGAAACATCTCACGACTACCGTTATACCGAAACATCTCACGACTGCCGTGCTACCGAAACATCTCACGACTGCCGTGCTACTGAAACATCTCACGGCTGACAAGTTACCGAGACATCTCACGGCTGCCGTGCTACCGAAACATCTCACGACTGCCGTGCTACCGAAACATCTCACGACTACCGTGCTACTGAAACATCTCACGGCTGACAAGTTACCGAGACATCTCACGGCTGCCAAGTTACCGAGGAGATACATACCTGAAAAAAACTGAAACGGAAACATTCCCTGACGATGTTTTTTTCTCAAGGTTTGTATCAAATTGTTTGCCATAGTAGGGGTGTCGGCTACATGCTTGACTACACTAGACGATGCTTGAGCATTTGAGATAGCAAAACTTCCAATAGTGAAGAAAAAGCCCCTCCAGAGCCCTTACTAATCAGTTTGATGATCATCAAAGCCTTCTATGCACACGAGGTGCTTTGTTGTTCAGTAGCCGGGACGAAGATCCAACTTATCAAGTACTAAATTCAAACAAGCTTCGGACTTGCTCTGAAACATTTATATTTCACAGCGTGCAATATTTCACTGTCTAGGGCCTAGGCCTCCCTGTCCACCACTTGCTGTGCGATCAAGTTCTGACCTTTTCGAATGTATCGATCTGCTGGAGAACGCCGGGGACGTCTCCGTTCTATTCCAGCGGCGGACAAACAAATTGCAAACGCAGAGGTACCAACTGCTGCTGTTGCTGCTACCTGACTCTCATCACGTCTGTCTTCTCCAAACCATTCTGACCAAGATGAAATAATTGATCAGCTGCTTTTGAGCGCAAAAGTTTAAGCTAAAACTTAAGCTGAAAATGACAAACGAGATAAGTGACGAAACTTGAGTGACGTCGCTTCAATCATTATCTGACGTCGGCGGGACGTCACAGTGACGTGACGCCCCAGGTCAACTTTCTCGGCTTTAAAGACGTGGTTTCGGGTACGGATAGACCAGCTTTCACTTTGGTCGCACCATATCCTCTTATCAGCATCGGGATAAAAACGGCAACATATAGACCCTCTATTCCGTACAAGTTCGACCATTCCGAGAGCACTGGTACTTTCTATCGTCGTTTTGACGACGGCCTGGCGAGCGTTCCCATCAAAGTGGAGCGGTCTCACAGCCGAGTGTCGGCAGTCCCTGATGCATTTCAAGCTTTGGAAACGAAGACGCGATGAATAATTATCGACCATTTCTCCAAACCCTTCACGGTTGGTATGAACTACAACAGCGTAATTGATGAGTATGTACACTTCCCCTTCCTTCCACTAAAATCGCTAAAATATTCAGCGTAAAATATTAAGTACCTGCTTACATCATATCCCAAGTGTGCGTTCACACATTTAATCCTTCACCGACTGGGGTCCGATCGGACCCCTATCGGTTTTTTTGCGAATGATTCCGAGCCGATTTAAATGAGACACGCGTCGCTTTGCATGTCTGCAGGGTGATCAACTTGAATGACCAATAAATGACATCAGGTCAGGTCAGGTCAACGAGTTATGACGTCATTTCTAAAACCACCTTGGATCCGCCCCTGTCTGGGTGGATGCCGCGTCAGGCAAGACTTACGCATCTGGGTGGATGGCGCGTCACTCGCGACACGCGAGATCTTCACGTCCTGCCGATGCGTGTCAGGCAAGAAGTACGCATCCGTCTGAACGACTAGTCAGACGAGAGCTGCCACGCGAAGCTCCCATGGCGTGCCACCGGCGTTGTCGCAGCATTCCAGACTTGCCTCATTACATCACGCCCGTGCCAAGATGGCCCCCGTGTCACCCCACTCACGACACGCTAACGTTGTGAACCATTGCCCTGCATTGGCTGGCCTGGGGGCGGGCGGGGGGAACACGTGCATTGGACTAGCAGCAGGTATTGAGCGGGGGCCGCGCGTCCTACATTCGCTTTCTGGTGCGCCATTACTCATGGTAAGGAGGTAGTAGTAGAACAAATGGTGTAGCCAGAAGTCTTATCAGAATCTTGCTGAAGACATGCAGTACTATTTATGATGTAGAAGTAACGAGGATGCATATTATCTCTCCCCAAAGCTCAGTTAAAAGAGTAATAACGGGAACAGGGCCCTGTCGAGTAACTCCTCCCTGTATCTTAACAAAAACACAGTGATTTTTATCAAGCCAGTAAAAATTACTCCTGAATCCCTTTCCTGTATCACAAAAATAATTGTTCAAGCTTAAGATACCGACCGCTAAGAGTCAGCGGCGCCGCCACAGAATTTTCGCAGGGGGGGGACGGACCCGGGCTGGTGCTGATCGGGGGAGGTGAATTTTGAGCAGATTCGGTACCTGACAGCCTTAATGACCATTGGTCCAAAACTTTGGGGGGACGTCCCCCTGGTTGGCCAACAGGGGGGACGCGTCCCCCTGTCCCCCCCGTTTTCGGCGCCCATGCTAAGGGTATACAGCGTCGCCAGACCTAACCTGTTTTTTTGTGCGGGGAGGAGCCGAGTTCGATTATTCCGAGAGCCTCCTGGAACTTGAGCCCGCGGCCTGTGGCAGCGAATCGCTGACCACTGGGCTACTCCGGATTCATCAGGCCACTGAGACACGCAGTATTATAATACGTCCGGTTTCTAAACCACGTAGAACATGATATTCTGACATACCCGGAACACGGAGTGATGCCACGTCCTCTCCTGAGCAGAAGGCAGATGTTAGACTACATTTCAGAGACTACATTTCAGAAATAACTCACCAGTTTTGAGAGTTGGACGCAAGAGTGACCAGTATTTGTTTCCGGTTCATAGATATTCCAGCATGGGCCAACTAGATTCTCTTCCATCTACCCTGTGCCTAAAAATCAGTTTATGCTACACAATTACTTATGAAAATGAGCTGCGTCTCGTAGATCTCCCAGTCACAGCTTGTCTGGACAGCGGAGGAAACAATGACGAGAACAAAGTGCAACATGCTTTTTTGTTAGCTTCACTGCTATGTAAGACTGCATCTGCCCACCAACATTCCCTAGCTTTCGAAATTCGCTTGATGGTGACGCAACTTTCCGGCGTTTCACCACGCTCGTATGGCTGCTGGGACCCGGTATTTCCCCAGAAGAATCAGTCCGACCCAGACAAACCAGTTCGCGTGGATAGCCATGTATTTTACAGGGGGACAGCCCTAAAACAATCGCGAACGGCGGTGATATGTGAAAACAAACAAAACACACTTGCACACGCTTACCCGGTACCGCTCACCGGGCCGGCAAGCTATCATGAGAGGTCTGTGCCGCACGAAGACCTAACACTGACACCACAGCGCTCATGCAAATCATCGAGAGCTAGGCACAGAGCATAGGCATCACGATCGAACCAAATCTCCTCTCACCGTTTCGCACGTGCGTGTTTTGACAGGCCGCCGCAGGCAAACAGGCTGGGTTGGCTGGACGTCGGTCTCTGGACGGACCCAGTGGGGGAAATGTGGCCAGTTCGCAATAGTAGCTACGTCCCCAACGATGGGAACAAGGAACCATGATTGGACACGCTTCTTCCAAAAATAAAACGCCTTCCCGAATTGGAAACTCATGTGGTAGCACTTCCATGCTTGATGCTATGACATTGCTGTATTTTCTAGGGCTTTGATGAGTTTAAACAAACATATGTTGCAAAAACTGGTCAGTTTAAATAATTGCGCCTTTCTTCGTTTGTTCGCGAGACTTTATAAACTATTCATGCCAATTTCGCTGAAATTATGACCATGTGATCCTTACAGTTCAGGAATTTATGTACTGTTCTTAATTAATTCACCGGAAGAAATTTTACTGCTTGAAGGTAGAACGGTGCAATAATCGAGGGATACTCGATACCTAGAATTGTAAAACAATGTAAAAACTGCATAATTACCGCTTCAAAGCATTATTTCAGCCGATAAGTTTACTAATGCATTATCCTCTACCGGTCACGTTCCTGACAGGACTTGTTTTGAGAAAAACAATAGTTTTAGAACATTTTTGGGGATGAAAATTAGTTTCCTCTTGTTATTTGACACGGTTTTTTCTGAAGAAAAATAAAATAGGGTACATTAATTCCATTCAAGTTATGAAAGATCATTTCAATGCAATTTGTTCTGTCGGTGTTTTCCCATGGCGTGAGGTGATATTTGAATAATTAAGGTGGACTGCAAAGTTAAATACCTTAATTCAAAGTAGCACACCACCCAAACTTTCACGAAGAGTATGAATCGACCAGGCAGAAGGCCTCCCATACCATTTTCTTGTGGCCTGAGGAGCTCTCTGCAAAAATGGTCCTGAGCGTTCCCAAATTTGGCCATGTGCGTCTTCGAACTTGGGAGGAGCGTTTCCAGTTATGAGTCATTGTTCCCATTATTGGGAACATGGCTATTTTTGGGAACTTTAACCACAGTTTCCCCCACTGGACTGGCAGGAAGATGGTTCTGAAATCTAGGGGGGGACAAGTGCTGTTTTCCAGACACTTTTTGTATGAGACATTCAAGGCGCTTTACCGCATAACCTTTTATCTCACTTTTGGGAAATTCCAGCTCGATCATTAAGTGAAAAAGTTAATTCTTCCGGCATGGGAAAATGACCTACAGTTAATCCGTTTAATGAATCAGATCCACACCACGGCCGTCGCGAGAGAAACACAATTCTACAGACACTCCACATCACCAACTCCGACACATGCAACACGAACAGACATGATCTAACGCAGCGCCCAGACCCAAGGTTCCAGCGCAGCAGCAGGCGCAACACCTCAGCGACAAGCTCAAGATGACGACGTAAGAACAGCACCACACATCAGACACTACCGGCCTCACACACCACTCCGACTAGATCAACATTTGGTCGAATACACACACTGAATATACTGGGTCTGGCTAGAGACCGCTGTCCGTTGCAGAGCGCGCCGCTGACGTCGATACAGCTGACCGCGCTCAGACTGATCCTGAGTGATTTCACGCCCCCCGGGGCACGTCATCGTCACCGCCGGAGGCTCACGTTCACCGCCTCACCCTCTCACGGGGGCGAGACGCCGCAGTTCTGCACCCGAAGCACGCCGAGACGCCAAGCACAGCAGCTCGTAACAAGCGCGGCGGTTCACAGCCGGAGAAGACAAGGAGCCGCGCATGCGCAGCAGAAGCAGCGGAGCAGGCGGCCGGCGCCGGCTAGGTTTCGAAGTGTTTGTAGATGGAGGTGACGTAGGCCAGCACCTGCTGCCAGTCGGGACGGTCCTGCGACACCATGTCGTTGGTGTTCTGAAAGACAGAGATGGTGCTGTCAGAGCGTTCTGAAACGCAGAGATGGTGCTGTCAGAGCGTTCTGAAACGCAGAGAAGATGCTGTCAGAGCGTTCTAAAACGCAGAGAAGGGGCTGTCAGATCGTTCTGAAACGCAGAGAAGGGGCTGTCAGAGCGTTCTAAAACGCAGAGAAAGGGCCGTCAGAGCGTTCTGAAACGCAGAGAGGGGCTATCAGAGCGTTCTGAAACGCAGAGAAGGGGCTGTCAGAGCGTTCTGAAACGCAGAGAAGGTGCTGTCAGAGCGTTCTGAAACGCAGAGAAGGTGCTGTCAGAGCGTTCTGAAACGCAGAGAAGGGGCTATCAGAGCGTTCTGAAACGCAGAGAAGGTGCTGTCAGAGCGTTCTGAAACGCAGAGAAGGTGCTGTCAGAGCGTTCTGAAACGCAGAGAAGGGGCTATCAGAGCGTTCTGAAACGCAGAGAAGGTGCTGTCAGAGCGTCCTGAAACGCAGAGAAGGTGCTGTCAGAGCGTTCTGAAACGCAGAGATGGTGCTGTCAGAGCCTGGCCGAACGGAACATCAGCCGCCGCACCGGCTCGACTGAGCACGGACGGCCAACACCGGCCACTGATATATGTCACCTGATCGATGAGATTATTCGCTGCATGCATTATATCACTTTAAAACAACGCGAACATTGCAAGCTGTTATCGTTCACGACACCAGATGGTAGCTAAACACAAAAACAAACCGATGCCAACGACGCAGACTTCAGCAGCGACGTACGCATGCCCTGACACACAGTTGTGGATGCGTTCTGACATCACACCACACATTGATTAATTCCGCAGCCAGAACAATCACGTGCGCACACATGGAAAGTCATGACACACCATCCATACGAGGGCAGCGCCGTATCGACCGGCACGGCGGCGTGAGCGCGGCACGCGACCTGCACCTCCATGCGGCTCCGAGCGGCACTCTATTTGCGGCCGTAAAGATAACACCCATGGGGGCAATACCGGTGATATTTGGCATGGCGACACCGCCCTTATTGCCCATGCACACTGCGGTCCCGCCCCGTGCTTCGAAGACTCAGCTTGCCTAGGCAAGGTATTTACTGGTTCGAATGAAGTCGTTGCCCCCACTCTTTAAAACACACTTCTGCACAAAGCCAACAGAAGCCGTGTCGAGCTAGCTGTCACAGCCTTGTGAACCACGCTCGAGCCTCGGAGCTGCATCGCGAGGGCTCTCTGCCAGCCTACTGTGCATCCGCGGGAGGCTAATGCCATTACCGCCGTAATATACAGACACAATGGAGGTGCAGTGGGCCCGAGGTGACCTAATAACCTCCAACACGCCACACCGGCGACAGCAGAAATACCCGACGGGTGTCGACCGGTCCCACTCTGCCTTGTGTGCACCATGGCGCTCCGAACTACAGCGGTGTTTGCAGCAGGAAAGAGTATAACTCAGCCTCTGCTGGGGTCGAAACGTTGGACAAAATATTCATAATATAATGCTTCAGCAGTTAAAGGTCTTCTAATAAATCATAGCTCACGGCATCCATGGTCACATCAATATATCTGTATAAAGCCAATGGTAAATGTCACCGTGCTGTCCGAAATTACCGCCCCTATCTTTCCAACTAAACATAAAGCGAGTCATAGTTTGCTCGAGGGAGCCTCAGGTGACACCCATTCAGAGACGAATAAAACCCCCAAAAATATACCACTACTTGGAAGGAGTTCCGATTGACCATGCCGGTAAAGGCCCACAGTCCTGTCTCTGATCATGATGCAATATGATAATAAGCAGCGAAGACACTTTTCCGGTTTCCGATGTGCTCTTCTGCTAGGTCCCGCCGCTTGCGAGTCGCCGTCGGCAATACTACAGGACGGACTATATCCGGAAACACAATGCTGAATAACATCGTGTATGTACACAGCTTTGGCGGGGACAGGCGAGACTGTCACGGCCGAATGTATCCACCATGACAGTACACATCTGTCCTATGCAGCGACAGAATTCATTCATCAGTGACGGCATGACAGCAGCGTCAAATACCATCCCACTAAAACATGGCATGTTGAGAGCCCGTCCATTCAGCTACCAGACTAATTTCACCGCCGGCGACACCATTGCCGCAGGCGCGTTAACCAAATCCCGGAAGCATCATCCAGCCACGCGACCAATAGGCGGCAGGACACAATGACCCCCCTCCCGCGGGCGAAACCTCTCCACCAGCATCATTGTACAGGTCATCACGAATTCATTATTGGCCGGCGGCCGAACGTCTGGCCGGCGAGAGAGAGACAAAGAGAAAAAGAGAAAAAGAGAAAAAGAGAAAAAGAGAAAAAGAGAAAAAGAGAAAAAGAGAAAAAGAGAAAGAGAGAAAGAGAGAGAGAGAGAGAAAAGGAGAAAAGGAGAAAAGGAGAAAAGGAGAAAAGGAGAAAAGGAGAAAAGGAGAAAAGGAGAAAAGGAGAAAAGGAGAAAAGGAGAAAAGGAGAAAAGGAGAAAAGGAGAAAAGGAGAAAAGGAGAAAAGGAGAAAAAGGGAAAAAGGGAAAAAGGGAAAAAGGGAAAAAGAGAAAAAGAGAAAAAGAGAAAAAGAGAAAAAGAGAAAAAGAGAAAAGAGAGAGAGAGAGAGAGAGAGAGAGAGAGAGAGAGAGAGAACAAAATCCATCCCCGGCAATATCCACTTCCATGATTTCCCGAGACTGGTGCGAGGCGCGTTTGCAGCTGGACGCAGTGCGGAATGTTTATTGACACCGATGGTTAAACTCGGGCGGCGAACAACACTGAATCGGCCTGGCGGCTTTCTTTTCAAAATGAGACACGATGTGCTATGGGAAGAAGTTGCAGATAAGGACAGAAGAATGAGCACCACCCGACGCAGCAAAGCCACGTAGACTTCAGCACGCGCAACAAATCCCGAGTAAACACTTCAGTTCCAAGAGGCAACGTCTGAAACCGATGGTGAAAACAACCTTACAGACGAAACTCCCAACAGCCAACGAGGAAAGCCATTCCCATTCAAGGGCCTTCATCAAACATTCCCAAGTCAACTGGCTAGTCCAATTCGGAAGTTGGAGAGCTACTTCACGGAAGTCAAGCTTGTTGGACTCTGCACGAGACCCGGCGAAACCGGCCAACAATTTCACCGCAGCTCAATCCAATGCATAGAAATGTTCGCTACGCTGAGCATGGCCGAAACTTTCTGGCACATTTCACGGCCGTTGCTGAGCAGTCAGATTGAAACAGTCGCCCTCGGCCGAGTGCTTTCAATGACAGGGTCACTGGCGGGGTCACATCGGCCGGAAACAATTTCCAGCATGTCCGCATAAATCTTCCGTCGGTCCGTGAAACCGCACATGTCGCGTGCCGAGTCTACGGGACACACGTGATCCAGCTCCTGGACAGCAGACATGCTGGTGTCCGAACCGATCGAGCCCTGGAGCTTTTCAAGACAGGGATTTAAACTCAGCGACCATATTCGAAAGCTTAAAAGCCCTGGTTGGATGCCCCGCATTTCGCTGTGTCGTAAGTGCAGAATACCAGAAACATGCTCGAAACAGCCGCTGTAATGTGACGTTTTGGGTATGCTGCATTTGGACCTGTAAAAACTAGAATAGTGGAAGTAATGATTCTGCACAGGCAGAACTTGCAGCACGAAAAAAATTGGGCTGGAATCCGATATAAGACTTCTCCGCAAACGGGTGAGGTTTCGGACAAAGCAAAGACAAAATCACGTGAGTTTCTTATTCTTTTCAAGATTATCTCAGCTCAAACTTCATTAAGAGGGTGTCACGTTCCTTTTCAGAGCCTCACCGTAATAACCTTCACTCGGGACGGAACGGGTTGTTACACGCCTCCACAACGTCCCGTTGTCATTACTAACGTTTGCACGTCGCCATTTACATGTGGAACCGGGAGCCTTCTAACACATAAGTAACCCGTCGCTATAGCTCTAATAATAACTGTCGGATTTAACGACCACCCATTGCCAAGGTTATACGGCGTCGCCAACTCTCGCCCTGTTGGGAAGGATTTGGGGATCAGATAAATTTATTCAGAGGCTATGCCAGGAGATGAACCTGGGATATGTGGCTCCGAAGGCATGTGCTCTTCCACTGAGCCATAAACCTCCCGCGCTGTGTCCCCGGATCAGCTCCGGAACATTCCAATTTCTAATCTAAAACCTTGCTTTACCCGGACCACCACCATGGTGCAGCTGGTTAAGCCACCGCAGATCGGTGCGGGAGGTCCTTGGATCGAAGCTGACCAATGGCAGCCTTTTCCTCGACCGCCTCCTACCCAGGAGACAGCAGTATACTGGGTAGTGTCCGCCTTGACCCGGGACTTACGCTGACCAACCAGCGCCCTTGTTATTGGGAGCACGGGCTTGATCGGGCTTCAAGGTTATCTACAGGTCCCGTGGCGCAGTTCGAGGGCACGGCCTCGTCACATGTCACGGGAGCAGTCCTCTGTTCTGTGTGTGTGCTTATTGGGGTTTATAGGGCGCTTTCAGCATCTAGGCTATATCGCGCCCGCAGTCCTCTGTTCTGGGTGACGTGTGTGATGCAATTCAAAACACAATGAGACAGGTAATCATCATATCCAATCGTATCACACTTCGAATACAGTCGGTATACAGCGCATTCGATACTGTCCACATTTTGTACTCGGGGATGATCAAATTGAATGTGATAACTGATTGTGTCTCATATGCGATTTTAAAAACATTTCACATAGTTAAGTCCCTAAAGGACCTACAATAACGAAACGTTGGGCTAATTCAAGAGTAAAAGTTTAAATAATAAAATAATTTCAGCATAATTTGGCCTTCACTTACGCATCGCTTAGTAACAGTTGTTCACGGATAATTTTGTATGTGACAAGCGTCTACAATTCAGCTCTTGGCAGGTCTCTTGTCCCCGAGGTTTACATACACCTATGCGAAAAGTAGGTAAACCGGTGCAAGGCCCCTCAACATTTAAAACAAAGTGTGTTCGTGCTCTCAAAATTATTGACGCGTTATACTATCAGGGCGAGAAATATGGGCATGGCAGAAAGAACACCGATTAACTTATCTCGGAGCTGGCAATTTGCGAAGAGTTTAAGGAAAGAATTTCGCCCGTCATCACATCACTCCAATTTTAACACAAATACAAAGCCAGCTGTGCATTCGTTTCTCCATCCATGGCCAGCCTACAGCCACACGCCCCTGATCAGCCGATCAGTGCTGGACCGGTCGCACCGCAATTTCCCGCCGGCCATTCCTTAACCGCCGGGTACCGTCGGCGCTTCCCATTTTCGAGCTGCTCAGAGGGCACCAACCAACCGAGAAATCACAGTCCTGCTGATGGAAATGTGGGCTGGCCTGGAATGGAAAGCATGCTCTGCCTCTTCCTGGAAATAATTTCCATTTAGGCAGACAAATTATGGAAGGACTATTGCATTCCTTACTATAAAGCGTATTTCTTGCATAGCACATTCCGAAAATGGTTCCCGAACAGAATGAGAGGTACGGGAAAATGTGCCGATGGAGTCTGCCCCACTCAATCTGTCACCTTTACCAACAAATTACCTATTACTATATCAACAAAACCTTCACTATTTTTCAAACTCGCAGCTGGCACAGGAATCCACAGCGAAATTGGATGATGGTCATCATAACGTAGTTCCTGCTTTTATGGCTCTCCAATCATACCCAGGCCTCATATCGGCGTTATCGGCGGAAAACCGAGCCAAACTTACAGCCGAACCCACTCCATCCAATGACGCGGACGACCCTCAAGTTCCCGCACTGAAGAACCTTGCTGGTGTCTCGAAAGATCGGCGCGTCTCCAGAGACAACGATACAATTTTGTTAAGTCTCCTCAACAATCTTCACACTCAAAATGTCAATATAAATTGACAGTAACCAGCCAGTAGATATTATTTTCGCTGCTGTGGAATCTGCCAAAGTACTGCATGGGTGGTTGAAGATATGATGCCTTTTTCACACGTGCTGTTGATGTGTATTTGCCCTGTTGTGGGAAAGGTTTGTCTGAACCATGGGCATGGGCGCCGAAAGCGGGGGACGGGGGACGCGTCCCCCTGTTGGCCAACCAGGGGGACATCCCCCAAAATTTTTGGGTAAATGGTCATTAATGCTGTCAGTTACCGAATATGCTCAAAATTCGCCTCCTCCGGTCAGCACCAGCCTGGGTCTGTTCCCCCGCGAAAATTCCGTGGTGCCCCTGACCATGGGCGTGAAAATGTCCGGAACGTTCGTAGAGAAAGGGGAAGGCGATTTTTTGTGTGTGCCAAATCTCTCCAGGCGACATTATAAGTTAAGTACTTTATAATTTACCCATTGCAAGGGAGAGGGACATGCTGCCCTGTTCCCGCGCCTGTGAGGGAGAGCGACATGCTGCCCTGTTCCCGCGCCTGTGAGGGAGAGTGAGGGAGAGCGACGTGCTGTCCTGTTCCCGCGCCTGTGAGAGTGAGGGAGAGCGACATGCTGCCCAGTTCCCGCGCCTGTGTTCTAGAGGCTTGGCCAGCGGATTGCGAGGGGCCCTCCCGCTGTTGGTCCACCTGACCAAACAGCATCGTCTTCACACGTCTCCAATGGCCGGTGCAGCCAACACTCGATACGAGAGCCGGCATGCCGCTCCAGCAGAAACGGTCCAGCACTTCAAACTGGCAGCTCGCACGGAACAACGACTGGAAACACTGTGCGGACGAAATAGAAGTGGCCACTGATCAGTCTGCACCTAACCTGTTCCTCACTCGGAGTTTCTCACTTCATCGACTTCAATCGATGGCACGGAACACCAACTTAACCATGTCTCTTGGGACTTTTCTGCAGACTTTCGCTGGTTAAACCATTAAGAAACGTTACAAGCTTGTGAACAAACACCATCATCACGACCACCCAATGAAAACAAAGTGCCAGACAGAACCAAGGAGGCCTGTAAGAGCGCCTGTCAGCGGGCCTTATTTCCGCACGACCGTGCCAGACGCCCGAAAAGGCCGCTCGCAGCGTTGCACCCCACACCGGACTCCTGCATCCGCCTCTGCGCCGGCTGAGAAGCCAGCGGACAAACGGGCCATTTACGCCAGAGGTGGGAACCGGGGAGGGTGTGCCGGCATGGTGAGAACATGGTGAGAGCTCTCACAGCAGCCGCCGGTACTCAGCAATCGATCGGCGCTGGAGTGGCGGTCCAGCCGCCGGGCCACACTGAGGTGAATGGAGCCGACCATCAACACCGTGAGAGACGACCGCCGACATTTCCTATGCAATAGCTTTCCTAATATACACCGCTGGCGTTGCAGGCGGCCAATACGCCTCTTCCAGGCTGAACATAACTCGACCGCACGACTGGTTGTTGCACGAAGTATTTCAACCGCGAACCTATGAGCCTGCAATTAAGCAACCATTACGAGTGAACGCCCAACATACTTAATGACTCGGTAAAACTAGCAGAAATGAGGCGTTATTTTGGAATAACAACACAAAATAAAGATCGGTTAGCTCTATAACAGTTAAGTGCCGTTTCACAAAGCCGCACATCATCCATTTGGATGATAACACAGTGAAGTGCCGTTTCACAAAGCCGCGCATCATCCATTTTCCTGTTCAAAGCGGTATGTTGTCCCTGGGCATGAATACTACACCCGATGTACTTCCCCAAATAGAAGCTTCACATTCTGATCAAGCACACGCATCAACTTACAAGAACACACGGCTTTCTACCAGTTGCGGATCTAGAGCTTCGGTGAGGGGAAGGGGTTTTAAACACCCGGGGGCCCTCCAAACGCAGTTACAAAGTTTTTAAGGGGTGGGTGTTTTAAAAGTTTTGCCGGGTAGCGGAGGAACTTTAGCCGAAAGGGTGGCCGCTGTCGGGAGAGGAGCGGCCAACTAGTCGCACGGAAGTCTGTAGCTGGCAGTGGACAGGCGGCCAACCACGGAAGACATCGGGGAACAGGGAGCCTGTGCCATGGTCGCACTCTACAGTCACTTTTAATGCACTTGTCCTGCACTATTATCGAAATTTAGGAGCAACTCCCGCGCCCCGGTGGTCACAGGGGCGGCTTAAAAAAGCTAAGGAGAAGCGACCATCCCCTTCCCCCCCCCCACCCACACCACGGATCTGTCCCTGTTTTGTACACACACCGACTCATATCTGCATAATTCCCTTAAGAATAGCGATATTGAGATGTTTATTGCGCCCAATGCGTGCCCAAAACGACTCCGATGTTGCCGGAAAGCTCCGGCTACCATTCAGCAATAATCTTTCACTAATCACCCAGGAGGAGGACATTCTAAGCACCCTGAGGAAGAACTCGAAGGCAAGGCACGCGGCAGGAGGATCAATTTTTGGGTTTAACGAGGCAACAGCTGGTGAGGCCATATGGCGTCGGAGGGGAAGGGGATTCAACTAGGCTTGCACTAGGACAGGGCGCACAAATCCTGCCCCTGGGTGGGCTCGAACTTACGACACTTAGCACATACAGAATGTCATAACCCGCGCCGAGTGTGCGTGCTAACTGACTGCGCCACCCAGACCCCTCTACTGGAAGGAGCGCCACACTGTGAGAGATGGGTGGGTCTTCCAGGGAGTGCACACAAGGCGGTGCAATGCAGTGGAATAATCAACTGCCGACCCTGCCAGCGCTAACGATTTCCTCAGCCGAGTGCCCCACAAAAAATCCGTATTTGCAATAAAAACCTCCCGGTCACGCGCTCCAGTAAAACGTGGACGCAGAAGACCTCCTCACCAAAGACAGGAATAATTGCTCACATGCCTCCTTACCTCGCATCCAGTGTAAATAACCGGCTGATTACTCCAGCAATACAGCGCACAAAGCTACAGGATCGAGGCGAGCTTAGGGCATCGACCGTGGCTGGGGGCGGCGCAGCTCGCCACAATAGCGGCGCCACGGTGCTGCGGGCCGGCACAGGGGGGTGAGGAGGTGGGGGGGATGCGGGGGGCGTCGGACACTGCCATAATGCAGAGGTGAGACGGCCAGCCACAGGCGACGTCCAACCGGGCACTGCGCCAACACCGCCGCCAAACAAGCGCATCCCTCCGCTGTAAAAGACGTGCGTGTACTGAACCAACTCGGAGGCAGCTTTCCGGACTGGGCTGTGAACATTGTTCACGTTACGGAGGCCGCCTAACCTGCCAAGTCTCGGCTGCGGGGAGGCCTGCATGTTTGTCCCCAGACACCCGTTCAAATCCCGCGGCCAAAGCTTACAACCACATCGCCACGCAGGCCACTGCAAGTTATGTCCGCGCCAAAATCGTGCCTTCTTGTGTAATCTGCCGTTAGTTTGGCGCCAAGGAGGCCGGGCCGCCGTTGCCATGGCGTGTGGCGCGCCGTAGACAGAATTTAGAAAGGAGATTCCCCAGCAAGGCGGCGCCCACATCAATGGCAACGACAACGTCCCGCAGAAACCGCGACGAAGGCACACAGAAATGGCACACCACACGGCGCTGGCCTCTGGCATGTTGCCTTCGCCTTTCTTTTAAAGCGTTAGAGAGCTACGTGTATCGCGACTTGTAAGCAAAACGTGGCCATGCCTGGCAACAAGAAAAAGCCATGCAGTGTTTTCCCGTTTCATTCATAGCGGGCTGTGACTTTGGAGCCATGTCCGACATCACAGGCCGACCAAAAGGGACCCAAGAGCACGACAATATCGACTGCGGTAATGAGGGAGCATTCAGGAACACGATGATAGGGCAGCTACTGTGTAAACATGACAATATGCGTACAGGTCGAGGAGCAACGAAACAAGCGGGAAGGGGAGATAGGACAGTACAATCATGAGTATATCTAAGTATACACCCAGTTATTAGAGCGGGATGAAAAATGAGCTGTCCTTTGGTGCAGTATTAGTTAGTAGCTGTACTCGATACTGTTGGACAGAGGTGCTCAACAGGGTGCTGCTGTGGTAGTGGTGACGGTGTTTAGTGCGGCCTCCGGCTGCTACTGTCTGTAGCGGTGTTTAATATGACCTCCGGCTGCTGCTGTGGCGGTGTTCAGTGTGTCCTCCAGCTCCTGCTGTGGCGGGGTTCAGTGAGACCTCCCGCTGCTGCTGTGGCGGTGTTCAGTGTGACCTCCGGCTGCTGCTGTGGCGGTGTTCAATATGACCTCCAGCTCCTGCTCAAGGCGGTGTTCAGTGTGACCTCCGGCTGCTGCTGTGGCGGTGTTCAGTGTGTCCTCCAGCTCCTGCTGTGGCGGGGTTCAGTGTGACCTCCCGCTGCTGCTGTGGCGGTGTTCAGTGTGACCTCCGGCTGCTGCTGTGGCGGTGTTCAATATGACCTCCAGCTCCTGCTGTGGCGGTGTTCAGTGTGACCTCCGGCTGCTGCTGTGGCGGTGTTCAGTATGACCTCCGGCTGCTGCTGTGGCTGTGTTCAATATGACCTCCGGCTGCTGCTGTGGCGGTGTTCAGTGTGACCTCCAGCTCCTGCTGTGGCGGTGTTCAGTGTGACCTCCGGCTGCTGCTGTGGCGGGGTTCAGTGTGATCTCATGCTGCTGTGGAGGGGTTCTGTGTAACCTCCAGCTGCTGCTGTGGCAGTGTTCAGCGCGGTCCGTTCGCCCCCTCGGGCGCGCCAGCTATCATGTGATCCATCGCTGGCTTGCTACCGGCGGCCGCCATTAGCTGGACGGCTCTGGGGGAGCCGCTGCTGAGGGCCTGAGGGAGTGTCGTCCATCACAACCCCCTCCCCCCACGCCGCAGCACATCAGTGTAGGTGTTGGAGACAGCAACCAGGCTGACTGCCCCAGGACGGCACCGGGGAAAGGCGACAGGCCGAGCTGTCCCCGAACAGGCGTGCCGAGGCGGGGTCACGGACAAGCCACAGAATAGTGAATGGCCGTCACAGGTCCATGGTCTAGTGATCCCGTGTTACAGATCCGTTGGCTGATGTAGCTTCACGGCGAGGAAGTCGAGTGCTATCAGAAAATTGCGTGAGGTCCAGATCCAACACCGGGATCGATAGGTCGGTATTGTCCCACATCATCTGTCCAAGGAAAAATATTCAGAACGTTGTCTTGCTTGATCCGTGAGATCAGAGTAAGACCGTTGGCGACCAAATAGTGAGGAGGGCTTAGAGCCACGACCGTATGCGTGGCGGCATCCTTAAAAATAAAGGAAAGCATACTTTAGACGTCCTTAACGGAAAGCTAGTATCTCTAAGTAAATTTTCCCTGATTTGTATCGGGGTTAAACCTTTCCTTTGACTTTCCAGTTTAATTCGAAAACTTTAGAAGATTAAACATTTGAAAAGGGGCGACTATGAGGAGTACGGTTTCAAGGCTCGGTTCTGGGCCGCACGGTGATGCCGATTGTGAAGGGCAAGCCCTGTGTGTGCAGCGTTGATTGGTCAGCATTGGTCCAACAAAAGCAGTGAAATGCAGCAGAAGTTTTTCTTGCAAGCGAAACTTAGGCGGGATATCTTTGTTGGAAAATAGTACCCAAATTGTATGGGATTTGTCCAGCACGGGCCACTTCCAGCAGTCCACACGAACCCACGAATAATTCTGCCTGTAATGCTTTTGTGTAGGATGACGAAATAAATCCCCTCCGACAGCTCTTTCCCACAGATGATCTCTACTTCACGGATGTCCGACATTACCAGAGCAGAACTAACAGACCACCGTCCAATGCAAGCGAAGCCACGGGCCAGTCGGCCTGAGCTGACATTGGAAGCCGGCAGCTCTCTGGAGCGGCAGACCACCGCAGACATCCCAGTCGAGCAGCTGGAGACCGGAGCCAGCCCACTGAGATCGATTTCCGGCGGCCTCGGGGGGTGGGAGGACCACAAACCAGGCGGGGCTGCTGCTCATCAACTGAACACAGCGAAGGCAACGGGCATGCCGTTCTTGGAGGGCGGAAAACATTCCACCCCGTGGCGTTTAGAAATAAAAACACTAGTCTAGCCCGTATATAAAATTCAATAAAACACTGAGGGTAGAAATATATTCCTCGTTGACGATATAACAGCCTGAACAAACGGTGCGAAAAGTACACATTCATTCCAACCACGACATTTAAACCTCGCCCCAACGGGAGACATCGATGGTCGCAAGGTTTTTTTAGAATAGCAGATAAACCACAAGTCGCAGCAACGCGGTTGAGAGGTACCTCTCACCCCATCATTCCCCCCCCATCCCTGAAATATTTTACCTCGGGTCGCACTAGATCAGGTCACCAGGCGAGGTCAACCAAAGTCAACTCACTTAAACTTTTGAGCACTAACATAGCTACATTTCTAAGCGGATCGATTTGAAACTTTCTACACTTGATGACTCTTCCAGGGTCTATAAAATGCATCTGCAGGATTTTTGGATTTAGTGACCTGAGGTCCGGTCACGAGGTGACCTCTGCCATTGAAAAAAACATGGGCTAGTGTTTTGACGATAAACTTTTGACCTAATCAATCTAGAACACTGAATTAAACGTCATCGTGTATGTCTTTTCACTGGCTTTCATTTGATATACGACACGCTTACTTTTAGACCTGTCGTGAACTCAGGTCATATTATGTCAAGAGGTCCCCTCTGGAGGTAGAACCACTGGCGGGAGGTCATGATGTTCCACATAGTGGAGAAAGCCCTGGCAATTTCCTAATCAAATATACTTCACCAGATCTCGATAGCTCTAATGGCATGAGCGCTATGCCCAGACTTCTTAAGCATTGCATATCTAAGTAGAAATAACCTATAGAGACCTAACGTATCTAAAAAAACATACTAGAAACCCATGCTTTATTCCGAATACGCGGTGCAAAAGTGAAAATCAATATATCATAACACCAGCATATGTGAAATACATAGCAACCTAAGGCGGCCATTTGGTCGGCGTGTGCACAGTTTGCCGTGATGTATACGAGAGCGTTGGTGGCGCTGGTAAATGTCAGGGATATGACCACGGGCCGTACCTCTCGGCGCACGCCACGCGAGATACCCGACAAATACCAACGGTATATTCGCTACAAAAGTGGAGATACACATAGCAGAATAGTCCCGCGGCTTGGAACCAAGGCGATATTGAACAGTTGGCTACGAATCTTTGTAAGTTTGGTACCATAAGAAAATGAAAAAGTGGGGTTTCGGGCACGAGGAGTCAAACCCTAAACTCAATAATCTGCTGTCGTTTAGTCACAACAGGCCTAAGCACTGTCGGAAATAGAAAATGAGATATGGGAGTTTGGCGGCGCAACAGCGTAACTAGTGCTCCCGTACATTTGTTATTGGGTCACTCCCAGCAGGCACACATACTTGCCCTTTTTGGTTCCATTACACGGGGTATTGACGTGAGTACCGTGACGATCCTCTCCACCGGGTCAGACCGGACACGGAAGGCGGTTTCCCGCCATTGGGGTTGAACCCTCGTTAATCCGTGCTGTCCGACCTGAAAACGTGCAATGAAGCCACTAGGTCACTCGGCCCCCTACATACCCCAGCTCTCCCCCCTCCGCCAGCCAGACTCACCAGCGTGGTGGGAATGCCGACGGTTTCGGCGGCCTCGAAGGCAGCGGTGAAGTTTCTCCGCTTGTCGCCCGGCTTGAGCGTCTGGAACGGCACCCGGTCCGGCATGAAGCTGTGCAACAGCGCCGCCAGCGCCATACCGTCGTTCCAGGAGCTGCGAGGAAGGAGGGCGGTGTCAGTGATGGCCACAGCGTCAGTGGTGGGTGAGGGGGAGAGAGAGCGATAGAGAGAGAGAAAAAGAAAGAAAGAGAAAAAATAAAAAGAGAAGAGAGAAAGAGGAGAGAAAAAGAAAGAGCAAAAATGAGCGAGAGAGCGAGAGAGCGAGAGAGAGCGAGAGGCAGCGGCAAGAAAGAGAGAGGAGAGAGAGAGAGAGAGAGACCACCTAAGAAACTTGCGCCGGTCAAAAATAGACATTCAGAGCCACACAGTAGCTATGCCGCCAGGAAATGACTCAGCATCATGCTGGAGCAAAAAGTTTGAGACGGCGCGTGTTGACACTGGTAAAGAATGGCGCAAGTTTTGCAGCTGCCGAGAAAACAGAACCTTCTGCGACATTTAACCCTGAATCCCAAATTCGAGCAGGCGGGTGACGATGCGGTAACACCCGGAGATGATGGAGGAGACGCTGCTAGCGGGCGGATCAGCATTTTATACATATGGCTAAACACGTGAGGGCCCGACCTGATTCGACCGTCAAGCATATGGAAAGCTTATACTTAAGAAATTATGCGTCATACCTCGGCAGGGTTTTCACTACCCCCCCCTACCTCCAGGGTGTTTTATTTTAAATTATTGTTTCAGGGTGGTCTTGTGGTTTCGTTGCTCGAACTCAGATCATCAACGCAGGAAATCAATTACCTGTCATCAACCTTCCCAGTAAGCACCCGAGGAGCTTGTCCGCCGACAAAGGTCACCCCCTTTGGAGCGCACGCGACAGAGAGCGGTCCATGAGCGTTACACTCCAGCGCCAAATAGCCGGGGGGGTCGCCCAGCACTCAGCGACAGCCGCAGTATAATGGACCTCACTAGTCTCCATGGTGACCAAACATTCCAATAATCCAGGGAGCATACCGTCGTTAAAGCCTCCAGGATAGTTTCAAAGAAAGCTCCACCAGCGAAAAACTAGTGAGAAATAACGAAGCGCCGGGGTGGGGGGGGGGGCTTAAACAAAACGGTATAATTGTGTGCCGTTTTTACAGCGGTAAGCGCCTCGCCTGAGCGTGTTGTCGCACATATCGACCGCTCGGTCCGGACGCGCACGTAATGGGCTTAGCGTGAGGAGCGTGTTTTCCCTCTTCACGTCGGCGGTGAGCTTCGAATACAGCTGCCCCAGCACGATTCAGTTCGACAAACTCCCGTCACTTCAGCCGGAAAGAACCCTCTCGGCGGGCATCACACAGCCGCTGCGATTTACGCCGCCGAGCACGCGCTGAATCACATAGCCGAGCGCCGCAACTGACAGCCAGTGTTTTCAGCTTATTTGCTTCACCTGGAAACAGACTGAACGCTTATCTATCTGAGAGCGTCCCAGTTTCCAGCCGCCATGTTAAAAAATCGAATTAAATAAAACAGATTCGGAGTCCGTGCACACAATGACAGAACAAAGGTGGATGCACCGCGTAGGCACCTCTGCGGACGTCACTAACTATACCACTCGGGCGAATTTTGCCAAAAAACACTGACACCACCACCATTATCTTCACACCAATCGATGAAATGGTCGCCTCAGGGCATTTTCGTTTGAATCACGACCGGATGACGTCCAACCCATTCAATGTGCCATTGCCATCGGAATCTTTTCAACGTACGCGGTTTTATCAAGCAGCAGCATACACCGCGTTTAAAGCGTCTCGAACACTATCGGCGGTGGCCTCGGGTTTAACGTTAACAAGCTAGCAGGGGTTTCCGCCTGGAGAAGCTGAGACGTCCGAGAAAGCATCAGTCCCGGGAGAGACGTAAACACCGCTCCCTGAGCTACTTCTGTGCATGACGTGCAAAGGACCTAATTTGTCAGCTGATGACTTCAACGAGCTGTGAGCTAGCATCCCGACTGCAATAATCTTTTCACCTTTAGCCGTATTCAACACAACACTAAAATGTTATTGCATTGCATAACTATGGTGAATACGCAACGAAGTAATCTTTATGCCACACGAAACCTAGAGCCACGATCCCCATAGGAAAAATGTTAGAACAGCAGCTCTTTCTTATTTTTGGGTAGCTTGCCAGGTGCCGCAATAAAACTTCACCTGTTGGCCTTCAAACTTGAGTTGGCCAGGTGACCGTTGTGCTTGAACTGTTGGGCCATTACCTGCCGGTGGCCCGTTTGCCACGCTCGCACAATATCAGCCATTTACGGTCGTGTTGCTGAAGAGCAGGCCGTTAGCCGGCGCCGTAAAACAGAATTGACAACGCACGGAAAACGTATAGCAATGGCCACCAGGTCACTGGGTTGGATCATTCCAGGCCGGTGCAACGTCACGAAATAATGCAGAAAGAAGACGACTTCCATGTCCGTATCGGTACTGAAGCCAGACTTCTGAGCAGCCCCAACCAACAGCAACTGCCTTTCACTCCGTTTATACGGCTCTATCCGGGATGATCACAAACAGGTAGTCCGTGGTCTATTTAATTACGGAACAGTTGGTTGCCGAATTGGTAAGTTGTAAGAGCTGCCCCAGTCCGACCACTGCCAGGACGTGGGCCAGAGCATGGTGGCAGACTGGTGGGCGTACGCACTGCCAGCCCCCGGGCCTGACCACACCCTTCAAACTCGGCGTCCGACACGGCTTCCTGGTAGCCACCAGCCAACCCGACTATCTTGGACATCTTGGCCGAGCACTGCGGTTCGGTGACTGGGGAGTTTCAGTCGGTGGTCCGTGGACTGGGGAGTTTCAGTCGGTGGCTCACGTGGACTGGGGAGTTTCAGTCCGTGGTCCGTGGACTGGGGTGTTTCAGTCGGTGGTCCGTGGACTGGGGAGTTTCAGTCGGTGGTCCGTGGCTGGGGTGTTTCAGTCGGTGGTCCGTGGACTGGGGAGTTTCAGTCGGTGGTCCGTGGACTGGGGTGTTTCAGTCGGTGGTCCGTGGACTGGTCAGTTCCAGTCGGTGGTCCGTGGACTGGGGTGTTTCAGTCGGTGGTCCGTGGACTGGGGAGTTTCAGTCCGAGCTCACCGGCTGGCGTGTTTCAGTACATGGTCTACGGGCTGGCGTGTTTCAGTCCGCGGTCCATGGGCAGGGATTTCAGTCCGTAGTCCGTAGGCTGGCGTGTTTCAGTCCGCAGTCCGCTATTCGCGGGTTGGCTGGACCGTGTTTGAGGTCCGAGGACCGTGGGCTGGCGTGGATCAGTCCGTGGTCCGCGGACTGGCATGCTTCAGTCCGTGGTCCTTGGTCCGAGTCGCGTCCCGTGTCCAGGACACCCGTCCAACTAGAACTCAGAAACCAGTACCAACACGTGACCTCCACTAGCATTTGATCTCAAACTGACGACTCATTTCTAGGGCGCTACATGACCATCCAGGCTGGCGCGCCCTAAAGCCCAAATAATCAACCACTCATTTCTAACACCCACCCAATGACTCCACCGAGTTCGTTTCCGCAGCCGAAAATCCGACAGTGAGCCTAAATTCTCTGAAGCCCACAGAACCGGCCCACGTCCCAAGCTCGAGCTGTGCGCGGAATACTGGCAGCGCTGGCGACGGCAGTGAATGCCCGGGCCGCCGTCGTTTTTCCGGCCGGCCGGGTCCGATCGAACTGGGGCGGCGTCGCGATACTTCTGAGTTAGAGCGGGGACCCCGGCTGACCCCGGCGATACCGTCCCGCTGATCCAGCAGCGAGCCGCGGGGCTCAGATATCGCAGGGCCTATCACAGAAACTCACTGAACGTGGTGCGAATGGCTAAAGGTATAAATGGAGCTGTGATGATAACGAGTGGGAATTAAGAATGCTGAGTATGAATAGGAGGAAATAATCGGCGGCAGAGAATTGAGGTGTTTATTGTGAGGGAGTAAGTGTTGATATCCTGATCTGACGCCATCACAACCTCGAACATACGCAGCAATTCGGTTCCCACGCGCGTCATCGTACAGAAAGGACTCCCTGCAGCCAACATTTGACTACAGCAGTTTCAATGCAAGGCAGTACGCCATCCTTCTGACCTTGGTTTCAGAGAAGCTCCTTACTCAAGTTAAACATCTCTAAGTTTCTCACGCACAAGTCACACGGGCAGACAGTGCAAGCCAAGTTTGAAAGCACCCGGGGTCAACTGACAGCGAGCAAAACAGGGGTTCAAAATTTCGTATTCACCCACCACCGTCGGGCTTAATTTCCAGGCCACAGTAGGAAACTTGGAACAGTTGGCCTGCCCTGAGCGGAAAAAACCCGCACTAGCTCCAAAACCATCGCAGCACCGAAGCCGACCATTGTACGCGATAAAGGTGACACTTCAGGAGGTGCACACGGCAGCTCTTGCCACTTAAGAGAGGACCAAATACTACTGCGCTGCAAATGCAGAAACGCAGCCCTCTAAGCACGGTCAAAAGGTCACGGTGCAGAAACACAGCCCTCTAGCACGGTCAAAAGGTCACGGTGCAGAAACACAGCCCTCTAAGCACGGACAACAGGTCACGGTGCAGAAACACAGCCCTCTAAGCACGGTCAAAAGGTCACGGTGCAGAAACACAGCCCTCTAAGCACGGACAACAGGTCACGGTGCAGAAACACAACCCTCTAAGCACGGCGAACAGGTCACGGTGCAGAAACACAGCCCTCTAAGCACGGCGAACAGGTCACGGTGCAGAAACACAGCCCTCCAAGCAGGGACAACAGGTCACGGTGCAGAAACACAGCCCTCCAAGCACGGACAACAGGTCACGGTGCAGACACACAGCCCTCTAAGCACGGACAACACGTCACGGCTAGCCGGATATCGCAGCCAGAGTAGCTGGAGCTGGCGGGAGCACTCTCCGCTCGGGGCGGCGCCTGGTGTCGCCCCGAGGAGCAGCCGGATGATTACAGAGAGCAGCGCCGGTGCACCGGACTCTGCCCCCGGACCAGACCCAGGCACGTACAGGAATAAAGGAACAGGCGCAGACCGCCCTTTAACACACCCGCTGGTCACAATGAATTTTACAGACACACAATTAAGACATGAATAAAGACCCACTTTTATAGGAATAATAGGCACAATATAGAACAAACAAAGAAAATATGTGGAACGAATTATATAATGTTTATTTCCCATTAACGAGCATATTTGTTTTATACTCTTTAACATCGCATCTCGGAGGCCAAAGGATACGTTTTGGGAAGTCATACGAACTAGACTAAAAGTCCAGGGCTCCGCTTGGTGTTAAGTCATTTACGAATAATACCCAATATGGACCCGAGGCCGACGAATGTCGCGGGCAGCTGATTAGCATCCTGCTCCTCGGAAAATTTAGTCTACCATAGCATTTAAGTCATGTTTATTACTAAGTCCATAAGCTATCAGCGAGACCTTACTAACCGAGTCCCAAATGAACGGTTTATTGGGTATAAATTAAACAAGTGAAGAACAATCGACTGAAACACTTGCAGTAATTCATTAGGTCGCATAATACATGACCCTGCTGCATATTTGAACTTATCACTAATTGTCTCCCAGTAATTTTCCACCAGACAGGGCTGGCATGTGATCTTAATGCTACAGTGAACAGTGGAAAAATGAGGGCATATATTGATCGGTGCAATGTGAGGCTGTTGGGACTACTCAATGCTCGTGATGTGATGAACAGCAGTAAAGTTTTTCGCCGGGCTTCCGTCGAAACATATAGACCGGGAGACCAGAATATGGACCCAAAACAAACCCCAAAATGCGAAAATATATATATCTGCAGAACCAGGTCTACAGATATAGATCCCCCCGTGTGCAGTGCACACTTGACATGCAGTGAATAGGAAGGCATTGCAGGATGACAAACTACATGCATAAAACCTAGAACTACATGGCAAAGCAGTTCTGAAATTGATGGATTTTCCCCATTCCGGCCGAGATGCTACGATTCCGAACTCCAATTTCCTGCGTCGGCAATGCCAGTTCAGCGTCAGGAAAACTTTCAAAGTCACACATGGGATCTAATTAGACAGCGCAGCAAACCTCATTAGCTCGGCCATCAGTTATTCGGCGGAGCGAGAAAAAGTCAACTTTGCCCGTTTTCCTGCAGAACCAAATGATGATGTCCACTGGAACTGAGAAGCCTGCGATACCCACTGAGCTGAAAAGACCAGACATCAAAGTTGACATGAAAAAGCCAGTGGTGCAAACCAATGACGTCGGCGTGACGTCATCTCACCTGGAGAAGTTGGTGATGTCCACGTCCCTGTAGCCAATAGTTTTATTCTGACACCACTTGAGCAGGGCATTGCGCTTGCTGCCACCTTTTTCACCAGCGGCGCCAGCGGGTCCTTCTTATCTGTAAAGAAACGACCACCAGGCATGAGAGGTCTGCTAATCCATTGTTTACAGTTTATGAGAACGATATTCAACACCACCATGACTTGCATGCAAAATACACTATGCATTGATCAATTTGTCATAACAACCCTACCATGGAAAAATATCAAGACAATACTAACGTATAAAGGAAACAGAATGTTCCATCAAGTGGGCATTGCTTTCAGTGTCATAAATACAGTAATATCGTGTTTTTATATCATCAAATGCAACGACATGTGTTTTCCTTTTGACATCATCAAAAGACCGCTTCTCAAGCTATTCATATGCAAAAATAATTGGAGTAAGTACAGTGGCCAGCGGTTGTATTCCGTGGACCTGCCCGGCTCATTCCTGCTCCGTTACCATACTCAGCCGCTCATCCAGGCTTATGGAAACGGAACTGCTCAAAAGCACCGTCAATCACTCTAATGACTCTTCACCTAGAGGGCGCACGTGACTTTTCCGCTGCCGTGAAATGCTTAACCGACGTCTCAAAAGAGTCAGTTAGTTTCAAGACCGGAACCTTTATCGTCCGAGTTCCGTTTCCTACGCCTCGAGCTTGCATGAGTGGCCTTAAACGTGTAGGCTTCAATGAGCAAGTGGACGCCAAGGGGCGGGGCTTCACAGCGAAATACCAAGTCAAAGCCTTCCCGAGAGTGGGACTAGTTTTGGAAACTCTCAAGAGTCCGGGGCTTCACCGAAACACGAAACTGGCTGGGCAGTTGCTTATACTTATCTGAATGTCAGAGCTCCCCATTTCGGCTACCACCCAGGGTTTGCTCAGGTACGTAACTTCACTCGCATGCGCCATAATAGGATAAATTGCCCAGAATAATGGAACCCATCAGTTTTCTGCGCTGATCTACACTGCAGCGTCATGGGGGGAGGGAGTGGGGACGTAGCAAACCCTAACCGGACGAGAATATTTGATCACCCTTTTTTCTCCACAACCGTCTTGTGCAAAAGCCTCGAAAAAGTAGACGATACAGTAATGACAGGTTTGGTTTGAAAAATGGCTTTAATACATACTTAACCCTATGGTACCGCAGAATAACCAGATGTTCCCCCACTTAGGACCCAGTCGGCCAGAATCTGTCACATGGAAAACACACTGGCCGGGATACTTTTCAGAGCGCACGTTCAACCACCTGTCTGCCGTGACGAAACATCGCTCCGCCTCAGCCCACTACCCGCCCTTGAAAACCTCACAGAACTGGGCGGCAGGGCACCCACCGATCTGGTCTCCGTAGCTACTGCGCCGCAGGCCCGAGTCCAGCTTGTTGGCGAGGATGGAGGAGAGCGGCTTCCCCTCCTCGCCCGCCTTCAGTGCCGATGCCTTTCACGGAGTCGGTGACACTCGCCTTACTGAAGAGACTGTCTGCAAGGCGGAGATATGGTCTCATTGAGACTGGGCACGGTGTCACTGAGATGGGGCACGGTGTCAGTGACAGGCACACGGTCTCATGGAGACGGAGCCACGGTCTCACTGAGACGGATCCATAGCCTCACGGAGACAGAACACGGTTTTACGGAGACAAACACACGTCTTATTGAGACGGACACAAGGTCTCACTGAGACGGACCCACGGTCTCACGGAGACCGACACACGGTTTTACGGAGACAAACACACGGTCTCATTGAGACGGACACACGGTCTCACTGAGACGGACCCACGGTCGCACGGAGACAGACACACGGTCTCACGGAGACAGAGGCATGGTCTCACGGAGACAGAGGCATGGTCTCACGGAGACAGAGGCACGGTCTCATTGAGACGGGCCACGGTCTCATTGAGACGGGGCACGGTCTCATTGAGACGGGCCACGGTCTCATTGAGACGGGGTACGGTCTCATTGAGACGGGCACACGGTCTCACGGAGACAGAGGCACGGTCTCACGGAGACAGATGCACGGTCTCATTGAGACGGGGCATGGTCTCATGGAGACGGAGCACGGTATCACGGAGACGGGGCACGGTATCACGGAGACGGAGGCACGGTATCACTGAGACGGAGGCACGGTATCACTGAAACTACCGACCCTCGCTGAGGGTGGCAGTCTCTCTGAGGTGATAACACAGCCTAAGCGGTGCGATACATGGCGTGGCTGCATGTTACGGAGAGGGAGTGAGTGCGCGAAAGCCGAAAACTGCGCTTAGATTAGTCTAGAACCGCACAGTACCGTAAATAGAACGATAGTACAGCGCGTGCAGCACAAGAATGGAACGACAATGTGTGTTTTATGCTGTCAAATGGCGGTGACAGTGCTACCAACATAGCTTCAAACAACGACAAAAATCAAGGCTTGAAAAAAGTACACCGAGTCAGTTCCCATATCACAGCAGATTCTAGACACCTAAAACGTCCAAACAACCACCCAGTGACCATAGCTGAAGAAAAATAACAGCAAAACAAGGGAAAGGGGGAGGGGAAACACATTGACTCTGGTAGTGCCATCTCAGTGATCGGGCGACGGATGACCACTAGAGGTGCATTGTCATGACAAGACGCCACTTCGAACTGGTCAAGCGCGTGACAGTGAACAAATGCCCAGCAGGGTTCTCGTCTGTTAGGCTTGGAGCGGGGGTCACTCAACGTGCACGTCAATCAACACGGATGGTAGCACCAGCAGGCTCCAGCGCCACAAACTCAACCCCATAACAGTTAGTTACATCACAGATTGCAGTTCCAGGAAAGTATTGATGGGGCGTGGAGGCTGTTATATGGATAGATACACCCCAGAAAAGTAACGATGGGGAGTGATGGCCATTGTATGGAGGGAGAGAAACAGCCAAGAAATGTGCCGATGGGGATAAGAGGCCATTTTAGTCAATTCACGACACACCATGCAGCTCCTATAACGAGAAGTGAGTGCAGGACAGACAAAATGATACATAACGAAGTCGAACCATGCATGAAAGCAAGGGACACGCGAGCATGCGCAAACCTCATACCCCGTTCAGACCTCCGCGCTGAAAATGTACAAACTGGGTCAATCTAACTGCGTTAAATGACGTGTACAGTCTCTGGCAAATTATCCTTCCTTTCCTATGACGCTGAACCCGCCCGGGCAGGACATTTTAGGAGCCACACACTTAACCATCATCAGTCAGGCTTTAGGATATCCCAGTGATGATGGCCATGATGCCTATCAACCGCGGGGTTCTCAAACATGCTAGACGACGGCTCAGTACCCGAGGACATGAGCAACACTTTTGAGAAAGACTGTACGCAAGCGATGAAGGAGCAGGTAACAGTCAAAACTCAACAGCACGTAGATTATCTTGAAACCTTCAACAAAAATTGATACGCCCAACAAAGCCAATGCCGAGAAGCGCAAACGTTTCCGAGTCTGTATCACACTGAATAAAAGCAAATCAAATATTTGTAGCAGCATCATTCTAACCGGTTTGATCCGAGCAAAAATTGATCCTAGAAAATGCAAAAATTGTTCTCAAAAATCGAGCCGGGCATTACACCAGCCAATGAGCACACAGAGCAGGGCGGCGTCAGCAGAGTTCGCAGCTACCAAGCTCGTCTGCGGCCGGTCCGTACCTGTGTAGCTGCGTCCGAAGGGCCGGAGGGCCGGAGCCGGCGGGGAGGGCGCGGCCTCGCTGCGCAGCGCCGGCGCCGTGAACAGCGGCGAGCTGGCCGACGCCGTCAGACGGGGGTGCTGCGGCTCCGACGCCAGACTCGAGGTCGACGAGCTGCGGCTCTCTGCCGAACGGCGGCGGGTTTAGCACAGGCGAACAGCTGCGAAACGGCAGGGAGTCACAGCTTCCGCCGCCTGCTAAAGAACAGGGGGACGAGCTCCATCCAACCACGCCGAGTCAGAACCGCCGCCGTCCCCTCAGGAACACGGAACAAGCAGCTACTCGGCAAAACGACGGAGTTTCAGTACTGTCGCCACCCACTAAGAATCAGGGGACAAGTTACCAGTCTCTGCCAAACGACGGGGCTTTCAGAACTTCCAGCATTTCCACGGACCTCTCGAAAACTGGGCAGTGAGCAAACACAAAGGACAACGCTTTATTTGATTTGTTCTAGCTTGCAAGGGGCGGGCATCAGGTTCGAATGCTTTGACTCTGAAGTCTGAAGAGAATCACTCACCGCGACATTTAAACTCTAAAGGGGGAAGGCATCCGATGGAGACAAAGAGAGCAGAGAGAGAGAGAGAGAGAGAGAGAGAGAGAGAGAGAGAGAGAGAGAGAGAGAGAGAGAGATAGAGATAGAGAGAGATAGAGAGAGATGAGAGAGATAGAGAGAGATGAGATAGGAGTGAGAGATAGGAGATGGAGAGATAGATGAGAGAGATAGAGAGATAGAGGTGAGAGAGTGAGAGATAGAGGAGATGAGAGATAGGAGAGATAGAGAGAGATGAGGTAGAGATAGAGATGAGAGATGAGGATAGTAGAGAGAGAGAGAGAGAGGCGGCCAAACTAGCAAACGTAAGGCCAGGGTTAGAGCAGAAAACAGCAATGCTACTATAAACCTGGCTTTACAATAACTTACGCTTTGGCAAACAGGGTGTTAAGTCCAATCAAGCACAAATTGGGAATAATCCATCCAAGCACTTCAAAGGGAGCAATCCAAGCGACCGTAAAGCCAGACTTTGAAGTAGCTTTACACGCCACTAGCAGGAGCAACACATTATATCTGTCCCAACAAGACGGAGAGCCAGACTCTGGGATCTATAGAACAGAAGGGTCTTTAGATACAATACACGTGATGTGGAATCGATAAACACGCGCAAGAAACAATAACTCGCTAGTTCCCGCAGTTTGTATTTACCTTTCTCAGAGTTGACCGGGAACCGATGATGGAGGGCCAAACATAGCTCAAGACAGACTAATCATACGAGCGGGCCCCTCCGCTTCATTTCTCCTTACTAGAAGCAGAACGCTATTTCGGTGCACATCTAATGGCTCAGATCACAATAATCCCAGGCAGATATTCCGTCAGTGCCATGAAACTTCAAACTTTGGGAGATAAGTCTCCTTGTGTTCCACAGAAGAGCACCAGGCACCATTTCCCTAACTCACGGCCCATTCAATCCACCAGCCATCCCTTAAACCTTCGCTTTCGTTCCTAGTGTTATGGGCTCATTCTCGCCCCAGGCCACTACATCGCCGTGACCCAGACCAGACAGCACGATCGATGCTCAGGACGCGGGCTCTTCACCTCCACCAGTCGCATTCTGCTTTTACAGTCAGCAGATTTTTTCTGCTCGAGGTTCACTGTCGTACCAACTACGATGGTTATATGGCGACGGGGAAAGGGAGGAATACTTTCTAGGAATGGAGAGGAGAGAAACTTTCCAGGCTGGGACAGGGCGCCTAATCCTGTCTCTGGGCGGGCTCGATCCCACGACCCTTTACTCGCCGAGAATGTCACGTACTGAGGACGAACGCGCGAGTTAGCCGACTGCGCCAACAAAACCCAACAATCGGTATATTGACTGAGGGAGTAGGCCCCACTGCTCGTGCATAATAGATAATGTTGCAGCTAATGATCACAGGTTTAGTCACGTCGCAGCAGTAGCCGTTCCAAATGACAACCGGTAACACATTTCAGCCCATTTGTCCCTCACCTGCAGTCCCGAACTTGTCCCAAAAAATAGAATCAAACACCTTTTTAGGTTTAATGCTTCCGACAAACACCATGAAAGACAGCGGCTCCACAAACAGGGCCTGAAGTAGACACAACCCCTGGCTCGGATGCCTCTGCCATTAAAGAGAGCATTTTGAGCCGCCCCGCTCTGTACAGATGTCATTTGGCCCGGTTCCCATCAAAAAAAAAAAAAAAAAAAAAAAAAAAAAAAAAAAAAAAAAAAAAAAAAAAAAAAAAAAAAAAAAAAAAAAAAAAAAAAAAAAAAAAAAAAAAAAAAAAAAAAAAAAAAAAAAAAAAAAAAAAAAAAAAAAAAAAAAAAAAAAAAAAAAAAAAAAAAAAAAAAAAAAAAAAAAAAAAAAAAAAAAAAAAAAAAAAAAAAAAAAAAAAAAAAAAAAAAAAAAAAAAAAAAAAAAAAAAAAAAAAAAAAAAAAAAAAAAAAAAGGTGTAGGAGGTGGTGTGCTTCTGCGCGACGACCGACATTTAACCGAGGATGCGACAATTCATCCAGTCATGGTACCGGGATTATCCCTCAGATATAGAGGCCACTCCCCGTCAACACACCGAAGCCACATTTCTGGAAGCGGAAAAAAGCCGAGTATCTCAGCAGATACTAAAAATAAACCAACCTAGAGTATTCTCGCCCAGCGCTGTGATAAGCCAGGCCACCAGCGGCCGAAGCATTCAGAAGAGCCCGGATTCGCGGAGGTCTAGTCACCAATCACAGCGTCAGTGTTCACGGGGCACACCCGAGTTTACAATCCAGAGCAGACTACATCCTCTAAAGCAATCTACATCCATCACGACCAGCTGCCAGCGGGAGGATTGCAGCCAACTATACCTTCTGAGCGCCATCCTCATTCATCAGAGGATGTAGTCGGCGCTTCCGGTTTATTTGGGGTGCTTAACTATACATATCTTCGTTACCGATATCACTTAGGCCTCATAACAATGGTGTCAGGGAAATCACCACAACACGAGGGAAGGGGGTCTGAGGAGCCATCACCTGCTCTAGAAGTGGGGGGGACGGGGACGGCTCTTTTTCGGCTTTCCAGCTATACTGTGAGATGTTCGACAAAACCGATGAAAATTACTAATTTAACAATGCAAAAATTCACCCGGAAATTTCTCTGACGGAAGCCCTATCTAAAATAGTCAATACTACAGCTCTATTTAATACAGTCTATTTAAAACAATACAGTTATTTTGATAAGCTATAAACCATACAGCGCTTTCGAACTTTTTACTGTCTCATCGGGTGACTACCATCCATGTCGTTGCTAGTCAATTCGATAGACAGAGAAAAGTTCCGTCGAATAATATTTTCCGGGCTGGGGAAAATATATCCCAGCCGTATAAATATTCTGCCTTCCATGTAGTACAAGAGGGGGGGAAGGGGGTAGAGCCGGACTGGGCACTCCGCCCTCCACGGCCGCTCCCATTTCAGAGACCGCATTTCAGTGAAACCAGCTACTAGAGCGAACTTCAGCCGTAGAAACAGGATAACAGCAGATGGGGCTTTGGGAGTTTGGTACAGCATATCAAAGGCTCTAGAGGGCACGCTGCGTTAAGGCCAGGCCTGTACTACCCGGAGTTGTAGCTGCCTCTGGTGGCCAGATTTAGCGACGAGAGCACTACCACCGCCAGCGGCGGCCCTGAAGCTGTTTCAGAGCTCCATTCCGAGCACGGCTGTGGCAGCCCGTGTTTAAACTAACGCGTTCCGAGTGAATTAGGACAGCGGCGCCGCGGTAACTACAATGAACTGCAGCTACCGAGGGACAGGCGCACCGCTGCCGCTGCTCACTGGCGCCGGCGCGGACCCGGCCGCCCTCCTGTGTGCTGGTCGGGCTCTCAGTGCGCTAGACACTTTAGTGCACTTTTTAAGGGTTATGATGTTGGGAAGTTTAGGCTTTAAATGTTTCAGGTTTTCTGGTTTATTTTGTGAGTTATTATAGATAAGTCATTTGATATTTCCCACACTTAACCTAGAAGCTGGATTTCCCACTATATGCAAAAGGCTAGAACTAAAGTTTTAAACTCAAGTTGGAGACCGAGTTTTTGCGATCATGACTCCTCCCAAGATAATAAAATCCAAACAGAAATCATCCCTTAAACGAGCCATTACGTCACTCAAGCGGGACCACCAGGTTGATTGGCTAGACATGAACTAAATACTGCCAAGTCCTAAAAATATACTTCAGAACAGGGACAAGTTTAGGATCTGCGACGGAAACCCAATCGAGACCATATTCGCCAGACGGAGCTACAGAACTAGATATCGAGGCCGGAACCAAGAATAACGAGCTACCAACAACAGCTCTAGAAAAGAGTTTTGCTTCTCCTTTTCATCTCATCGTAAACCGCGCCTTCTAGACACACAGTCCCCAAGCCACTGAAGCCAATGATCGACTCGCACACCACTCACGTGCTTTGGCCTGCTTGTTGGCCGACTCGATGGTCTCGATGAGTGACTTGACGCACAGCTTGCTGTCCTGTCTCATCATGAGGCTGGACCTGCTGCGCGGCGGTCCATCCACCGGCGACTGCACAGTCCTGAGCGGACGCCGCTCCTGGCCCGGCGACGCCTGGCCTCCGGGAGAAGCGGCAGGCGCCGGGGCCGGCGCGCTGGTGGCCGCCGCCGCTGCCGCCGCCGCCCGAGCCTTCTCCAGGTCGGCCGTAATGCTGTTGACACGCTCCCTCAGACGGTGGTTGTCCATCGCCATCTTCTCCACATGCTCCTGCGCCTCCGTCTGAGGACGTGGGCAGACGGTCAGCGTCAACGGCTGTATACATGGATGTGAGGGAGGATCAATGGGTGACTCGGTAGAGTGGTACACAAAAGGACCTAAATTTCAAAATGAACACTTTTCAAGCTCCAAACCCGAAAAACCCGTTCTCATAGCCGGTAAGACTTCCCAAGTAAATTTTCATGAAATTCCGATTTGTCTTACCTCTCCTTCATCCACCTTCAAATTTGGCCTAAATGCCCCGCGCGGGCTCATGCGACAAAAGGGGCATCGTGGATATAATAACTCATTGTGATGTGATACATCGGCCTGTGTATTCATTCCATGCCTATTGCCAGTTATTTTGGCACGTTTATTGTGACTCAAAAAAGCCTGGAAAATCCATAAGCCTTTCCTCAAGCGGGGACGGATCACATCGAGCCTTCAAACGGAAATTCACGCTCAATGATGGAAGAGTAAACATTATCCGATTTGGAAAAAAATTACATGGGATGTTTGCTTGGCTGGGGTAACCACTTTTTAGTTTTGGAGCTTAACATTTCCAACTTTCGATTTTAAGGACCGCCCTAGCGACTGTGTGAGTGAATAAGAACATAAGAGAGTGAGGGAATGTGTGGGCGAGAAATTAGAAGAAATTAACCACTTGGGGCAGCGCGTGTCTAGGATTTTTTTATTTAAGATGAATCCAAACCCGGCGGAATCCGTGGCAAATAAAAAATATGACAGTGGAAGGCCCGGGGTAAATTGAGCAAATATAACTCCTCTGATAATGATAAAGGATTTTAATAGAATAGTACTACTAGAAGGACGGGAAAGTATTTGTATTCCAACATTTTTACGTCTTAGGCTAACGGGTAGCAGAAAGGTGTATCGTACGTCGAATTCAGCTTGCCAACATCTCAGCGGTGATATTTTGGGCAGCAACTTCCCAGACGACGGCCAACATATGGGAGTCGTGACCGTGCAAACGTTGAAGAGCCCGTCAGCCTTCCAGGCACATATGCGACACTTTGGAGGAAACGCTCGCCGCATACCAGCTCGCCGTAAATCCTCTCGCGTCCGATGATAAACTATCGCAGGTCCGTACAAACTAGCTCCAGCCTGAGAGAGCCGACATGTGAGGTGGTCCATTCCACTGCCTGTCGAGCCGGGCTCCATCGGCTGATGCCAGCAACATCGCAGATAACTTCCGTCCGTGTCTGCCGCCAGAGCTCAGCAAAAAATAAGACCGATCTTGCCAACTTAGTTAGGGAAACCCCGAGGAACCAGAGAGTTAAATATCCTTCCCGGTCTTTTTTCTTTTCTTCAAAACTGGGACTGGTGCACAACTTCTGAAGAACTTTCATCTACGTCACGGCGAAAATTGGTCCACGTTTGAGCAAGACAATGTTATTTTCTGACCTCTGTCCGTACCCGCTTATTTCAGCAAGCAGCGCTAATGCTTAAGACGCTGATCTCAGCGATGGAGGACGGGGTGCTGAGACACGGGACGCTGATCCCAGCTGGAAGGCGCTGAGGCGCGGCTCTGCTCGAGCTCTGCTGGCGGTAACGACGCCCTCAGCGCGCTGCGGTGTCTCGGCTCAGCGATAAAACCGCTTCCGACAGCGGCCACCATATGCAAATGAGATTGCCGAAGAGATCGGACGAATATTGCCAAACGTCGGCTTCGCAGTAGCAGTGAATGGATGACCGCGAATTTAGAACCGGATACCTAAATCACCGGGAAAAATTACAACAAAGAGGTTAGCAAAAGGAAATGTAAAACTGCTGCGAAATACGCACAGAAAAAACAGTGTGCGTAGAAGAACAATATATACGCACTTTTAAAAAATAAACATTTAATTAACGAGAGTCCCACTTTTATCATGGGTTTTGAACTGAGATAACAGTTTTGTAGAGCGTGTCGAGAAACCACGATTGGCGTACTTCATTTCACCCAAAGCTCTTTGTATTAAATGTCCGCACGCTTTAAAGTTAAACGTAAATAACTAAAACTATTTCAAACCTTGAAAGAACCCATTTTCATCTCGCAGCGCATGAAACGTGGTAAATTTTAACAGATGGCATCGCCTCCACAACGTTACAAGCCGCAAGTCGCCGCAAACAGCCATTTTCGTAATTACACTCGACGCTCGGGCCAACCGAGGGAAGTAAGACAAATGACGATATCTTTATTTTAAGGGGTTGAAGGTGGAAAAAATGTGATTTCCTAATTTTCAAATATATTTTGTCTATAGATAATAATTTTATAATTTCCACAAGGCCGCCCATTCCATCTAATTATAGCAGAAAACCTTTGTCCTAGGTAATGTTTAAGCACCAAATTACTTTATTTCTTAACAAGACTAAGGTCACGTACCCGACGCGAGCATCCATCCACTCACAATACCACTGTTTCACGTTTTGCAATTGCATTTGTAGCGCTGCATTGCAGCCGCAGCGTAGGCACGCGCCAGTTAACGTCCCATTCAGTTTCGTCCCCGACAAACCCGGGACAAACGGTACTGGACAGCCGACCCGGAGCAGGCCTGGCGCTGCTCCAAAAGTCACAATCCAGCCACCACCCCAAAAAGGAGACGGCAGCGACACACGCCACCAAACAGCCGCTGAACGGCCGACACATTCTCCCAACAGATTGGCTGCTATCGATCAGAGAAGCGTCGTTAGTGGAGCGCCGCGACCTTTCCCGGGTGGCAGGCTTTCAGACCGCGCTGTTCCTTACGGACAGAGAGCCGGACAAAAACAGCGCGCCGTCTTTGGTCGGACGGCGATTTGGCGACGGGAGCACACTGGTCGGCCGGGAGCGTCCGTTTAGCGGGCGTTGTTTGACCCCACAAATATGGCCCATCTGAAGGCCGAGGCTGAGGTCACTGGGGATCAATGCCGGTGGACTGGGACGACGGGGGAGGAGTCGCCGCATCCACCGCAGCTGCAGGGAGAACGGGAACAGAACGGCGGCGAGACCTGTGCTGACGACGGCCCAGCGCTGGACCGGAGGGAAGCGCACAACCGGGACGCCAAATAAGCACGGACGTGGGATTGTGGAGCAAAAGATGAAGAGCAAGAAATTTGAAATGTTAGTGGAACGAAAAGCCAAAATTGAATGCTACTTCCAACATTAAAAATGGCATTAACATTTGAAGCATACTTCTCCATTTCAGTGTTTGTAACTTGCAAAGAGTATAAAACGTACGAAAGTGAGCGCAAGCCACTAAAAATGCCCAGCCAACAACCGCACTATCGCCGCGCGGTAATTAAGTTGGAAGCGAAGCTATCCATTTTCCGCCAACCGAGCACGGGATTTCGTTCCACGCTCGGAGAAAAACAGGCGATGAGCTTCGTGGAACAAGGAGCATCAGCTATCTCTCCATGCTAGAACAAAGCGTCTGGAACAAACCGTCCATCAAGATCTCTGAAGCCAGTGTTTAAGAACTACAAAGTGCTTCATAAACTTGAAGCCGACGATATATTGCAGTACTCGGAAAAACGGATACCGTGAACATGTTCGTCAATATCGAGATCCACACGTTAAACGGACCACTAATCTAACTGCATATAAAAATCAGATCACACAACACCCCAGTGCAGTCTCTTTCCGAACTCGATACCAGTAGGCATGTTACGGTACTCCGTAAGTACTGTTTTTTCAACGGTTGATACTGCAAACTCATCGATATTGAACACTCGTGTATACAGAACGGCACTTCCACACTCAGAAGACGCACGCTACCGCAGGAAAGAGAGGATGTGGCAGCAGGCGCGGCCGATTTATTTCGTGGGTTTGCGTACACCTAGCGGCGCAGTGGCGACCGCCGGCGCTCGCCCCGGGTCCACTGTATCGACGCATGGGTATGGTGAAGGTGACCAACGGACTAATGCACCGTCGGTACATCTACATTATATACTAATATACACAGGAACAGTATATACATTATATACTTGTAATGCCTCTCGGGAAGCCATCGAAGGTATGTTACCTACCTAATAAATATATATAGTGAAACTCACTTTTTCGACAAGTGCTTTCGGGGAGAGGTTTTATGGCTTATTTCGAGGACGGTTTTCGCTGGAAGATTTTACCACTTATTCCGAAGAGCATTTTCGATGGCTGGCCTCGACCTCACAGACTCATGGTATGAGCATGTAGCACATTTTTTTCAATACCATAGCACATATCTGTCGGGTATTCCCGTCTTGCTGGGCATTTCAGGGTTCCGATTCCATTCGCAAATTTCGCAAAAACGACGACGACGAGGCTAAAATCTGGGATCTGCTGTTTAGGAGGTGGACATCACCATTGATAACAGTATGGTAGTTTTAAGCGTTTCAAAATGATAGCTTCAGAATTGAAATTGTTGGTCAAATAACCAGTTAGAATATAACTCATCTGCGTTTGAAGTATTGCTCCTAATCCATCAACACTGGATCAGTTTAAGCAGGATTTGGTGTTTGGCGGCATAAGGCGGCTTTAATGGCGAAATGATCGAAATTCAGAGGATGACACTGTATGGATGACACCATCTATTGAACCTAACCTTACACCCGAGCCCCCATTGCCCCAGCGCTGGCCCGCGTCAGTAGCTGCGACTCACCCTGAAGTCATTGGCGACGCGGACCGACATCAGCAGGTCGGCCTGGAACTGGGCCCACTCCTCCGTGTCCACGCGGTGCTTCTCCGTCAGCTCCGAGAGGCTGGTCTCCAGCTGTCGCCGCCCCTCCTGCAGGTCCGCCACCCGCTTCTGCTGCTCACTGAGACTCGCCTGCCGGACAGACACGGGCCAGTCAGCAGGCTCATATGTACGGACGGACGGGTCAGTCGACGGGCTCAGATGTACGGAGGGACGGTCAGTCGACGGGCTCAGATGTACGGAGGGACCGGTCAATCGACATGGTTCATATGTACGGAGGGCACCAGTCAGTCAGCAGGCTCAGATGAACGGAGGGCACCCGTCAGTCGACGGACTCAAATGCACGGACTGGTCAACATGCCCAACGCACAGAGGACACAACAGGCTCGAGGCACAGAGGGCATAACAGGCTCGATGCACAGAGGATACGGGCCGATCAATGGGCTCAACGCATAGAGACCGCAAGCCCAGGCACACAGGGTAAAACAGTCTCTGGCGTACGCCCATCACAGATTGGTCGACAGGCTTCGACGCACGACTGACGCAGGGGACGCACGTGAGATACCTCAGCGGGAGGCGCGCTAACCAGTGCCAGTCCTACCCTGAACGCTTGCTGGCGGGCTAGGTTTTACCGCCAAACGACCAATGTGTCTACTGCAGCGTTACAAAAATGTTCCCGACCAGAAATACATACAAACACGTCCCAAATCACATTTAGCAGACCCACCCTTTTAACTTTTGTACTGGCTGATTTACTCTACGGTGATTTAGTGCGCTATTCGTTGGATCACTAGTGCTGTTCTTCGTTTGCTGCACCCTCACAACCTGGAGTCGTTCAGCAGATGTCAGATCTCCGAAGACTGTGCACGGCTACGGTCAAATGCGCCATAATTTAATGACATAATTTAGCTCGCTGACGCCAGTAAAGTTACACGATATGCACTTAACAAAACCTGTAGCTAGTCCACGGCTCGCACAATGCACTTTAAGAAAAACCTATACCATGTATAGTACCGTAAGTCTAGATCACTGCGATCTTTTTCTCACCAGTAGCCGATGACAAACGAAGTGAGGAACGTATTATCTTGTCTCTCAATTTGTTGCATGTTCGGCTTTTGGAGTCGGAGCCCCAATAAAGTCGCCAAGGTACTTGTCACGGGGCTCCGACCCTACCATCTGAACGAGCAACTCCCGCAATGAAGAGTTAATTCAAGAGCCAAAGTTAAACGTTCCACAAAGCACGGGGACGGCGGCCCCGCTCAGGTCACCCTCTCACCAGTCAGTTGCCATCCGACCGACTTCGGATAGATATTGAGCGCCGAAGCATCTCAGGGGAATCGATCCCAAGCCTCCACACGCACTGCCACTGTCGGTTCTTGATCAGCGGACCGGAGCTCAACCTTGTACCAACTGAGCTACCGGGGCGGCTCAGTTGGCCAACGATTACGTTCAGATTCCCAAAACTTTTGGCATTTAAGCGCAATTCTTTTCTATCATTTCAATATCTGTCTGTACTGAACCATCGATGAGATGAACCTCACTACGAGATTCTACGTCTCTCTCCGGATATTTTGACCGAATTTTCCCACGGATATTAAAGCATTCCAGATATTACAACATTTTGATCACTTTCCGCCAAGTAATACACCTATGGGCTGTTTCGCGTACCTTTAGTTGCCGCTTGTCCTCCAGATGGCTCTGACAGGTGGCCTCCAGCTCGTGGATGGTGTCCTGCAGGTGCTCCGACGCGGAGATAGCCGCGTCCCTCTCGGCCGTCAGCTGTTCGTACCGGTATTGGGCGTCGCTCAGCTCCTTCTTGGCGTTGTTCTTGGTCACCTGCCGACGCAACAGCCCGTCGTCACATTCTAACCGGCAGGTGCACGCTCCACTAGGTACTGTCTGCACAGCACTGGCTTCAAGGCATCAGCCAACACAAGGGTCACTTCAGATGATAACACGCCAACGAGACACAAAAGGCCGAGTCTTAACCAGTTTCGGCCGTCCCTCGACCATTGCTAGATCTGAACTGCTGTGCTTTTGGAGAGAGAGGGGGAAGGGCCAAAATTATGAAAGTTTATATAAACAATAGTTTGATGGAGCAAACGTCTTCCCTCGGCCCAATCCCTGCTGTCATTCTGTATCGCGCATCTCCTCCCTCCACAGCCCCCTGAGCGGCGTACCTTGTTCTCCTGCTGAAGAGAGGCGATCTGCTCCTGCAGGGTGGCCACCTCGCACTGGGCGCGGCTCAGCGACTCCTGCAGGTCGGCCGCCCGCTCGTCCACCCTGTTCTTCTCCTGCCGCACCGCGTCCAGCAGGGCCTCCAGCTCAGACTTGTTGTTGGCAGCGGCAGCCTGCGTCAGCTCCCCAATCTGCGGCACGGCGGGAGGGGAGGAGGGCGTCAGATGGACCGACGACAGAGGGCGATTCTCTGCACGGAGACGGAGGGCGTGATAATGGATAAATAGCACGAGCGATGCCCAGTGCGACAAAATGACAGCAATGTACACACAAAATCCCCTCCAAGCGATGGAGAATGGGCGATGGGAGGACCCAAGAGGTAACATACATACAACTCAGACAATATTAGATACATAAAACTCAGACAAGATAACAGTGCATTGTCCGTGATTCCGAAGCCGCTTTGCCATCAACCAGCACCAATGCCTTACACAGCACCACCAAAAACAGTAAAATGCACATTTTGAGATTAAAAAAACCAGCGTCATGGACGCAAATCAATCCCACACAAAACCATCGGAGCGTTCCCGGTTCCCTCAAGGGGTCACCCACGTCAGCTGTGAAGAGCTGCACTGGCCCGTTGTTAAGTCCCGTGGCGGCTCGGCGCCGGAGTCAGCACACAGCCGTACCCCGCCTACCTTGCTGTTGGCGCTGTCCAGCAGCTCCCTGACGCGCTGCGTCTCGATCTGGGCGTCGGTGGCCGTCTGACGCGCCTCGGCCAGTAGCGTCTCCACCTGCCGCCGCTCGGCCGTCGCCGCCTCCACCGTGCTCTCCAGCAGGCGCACCCGGTCGGCCAGAGCAGCCTTGTCGGCGGCGTGCTGCGGCTCGCTGGCGCGGGCCGCCTCCAGCTGCGACTGCAGACTGTCCAGCCGGCCGTGCAGTGCGTCCCGCTCCTCCTGCGCACCCTGTCCCAGCAGAACAGGTCAACGCACTGCCAGAGCACTCAGATGTTTTACACCATTCCGAGGTTACACAGGTCATACACCATGTCAGAGGTCATAGAGGAGGTCAGTGGTTACAAATGTTATAACCTTACAGCGGTCACACAGGTTTCAAACAGAGTCTGTGATCACACAGGTCACAGACCCTGTCAGAAGACACACACCCAGCCGAGGGCACACACCCAGTCAGAGAGCACACATCCTGTCAGAGAGCACACATCCTGTCAGAGGACACACACCCACTGCCAGATACCACACACCCTGCTGAAGTCACACAAAGAACACATGCCCCGTCAGAAGACACGCGCATACACACTGCCGAGGACACACACTTGCCAGAATCACGGGACGGCAAACCCACAGGAGGTCCTTGAGAAACTGTACACGCTGTCAAAGTCACACAGGACAGTCTAAGCCTATATATGGCCTGCCAGAGGCGGCTCGGAGATCACGAAGCGCCGAGTGACTTCACTAAAGAAAGCTGTACAGCAGCCGAAAGCTCCACAAGTTAATGATAACAACATAGCCTCCGGCGACACAAACTTACCGCATGAATGACATCAATCACAGGACCACTCATTCCTGCCGCCGCAGCGGGTGCCATACATCAGACTGAGCCCCCGACCCTTCAGGCGGGGCAGACACGGACCAGCAGTAAGGCGGCATCGATCCGCCGTTGCAAAACTTTGGGCACTGCCCCGTTAATGAGCGATTGACGGGTTACGGGGGACACTGCCCCGATGCTCGTTTGCAACGTAACCGCCTACTGATTTCGCAACACGGCAATCACACAGATGCATCCAGGATATTGATGTCCGCAAACGTCCACAGGGCGTGGGACATCCGTGACCCGCGAGTCGACTCTACATTACAAGAAGAGAAAAGCAGCGGTGGGGTGGGTTAACATGCGAGAAGCACTGGGCCAAAGTAGATTCGTTTATTTATGAATCATAATACCGCTTGATAAGCTTTAATTAGTGACGTGACCAATGATCTGTCGTTGTCACTGCACCACAGTATCCTTCCGGTTTCCTTAAGAGACGAAACATTTGACGTCTAGCTGCATACTTACAAACGCCAAGCTCCAGGAAAGAACACAGAATGGTTTTGCCCCCAATATTTTTCGAGCCTTAAAACCCGCTGGTTCTGATTTCAATGCAGCATATTAAAGTACTCCCTCGAGTTTTAAAACAAAGAATCTTCCTCATCACGGAGACCGGACTATTTTCAGTCTTCTCAATGGGAATACATTCACCTCCAGAAATACACAAAAACTCCACATTCCTTGACTCACAGCCTCAGATGGGTCCAACCGGACCTCTCCGCCTGACATCCCACCTCCTCCCCTTCGTCTTCAACAGGTCCCGTATTACCAGCTCGACGGACGGCCTCACCTTGAGCAGGTCCTGTAGCATCAGCTCCCGCTCCTGCAGCTTGGGCCGGTCGGCCTCCTCCTTGATGAGCAGCTGTCGCAGCTGCTGCACCTGCTCGTTGCTGTTGTCCAGCCGCTCCGTCTGCTCACACAGCGACTCGAACAGCACCTCCTTCTGCGCCAGCAGCTGCTTGTTGTCGCCCTGCCGAAAAGGAAGAGACACAGTGTTATGACGCGCATTTAAGCACTGGTTCTGTTGACTTCTGAGCAAGACCAAAGCTACGCGCGGGTTAAAACACCAATGTTTTAAGATGTTCAAAGGCGCGAGCAACATTGGATTCTACCAAGAGCGCCAACGAAGCTCAAACTTCAGATTCAGCAGGCGATACTTTCAGCACGTCAATAAAATGTCCATAGTAGTTTACAATCACACCCCAACATTCTTCAGATCATCCGTCCATGCGTGTTCGGGGGCGACTCCTGACCTGAAGCGCAGCCAGCTGCTCCTGCAGGTCGGTCAGCTCCTGCAGGGTGGCCTGCAGCTCTTCGTTGGTGCTGTGGTGGGTCTCCTCCATCGCCGTGATCCGGTCCTGGCCAGGAACGGGACAGTGTCAGTACAGGCCCACAGAGACGCGGTCAGCTCCGGTGCAGGCAGCCCCAGTCGGCCGGGATTACCAGCCGTGCTCAGACAATACATGCAGAATCACCAACACCATGTTCGTTTCCCATGAATAAAGGTGGGTAACACGGATCAGATTTCGCTACAAAAATGAGCATTTGGCCTACTAGCAATTTAAGCCCTAACTCTAACGTTTCGATGACGTTTTAAGCAGCAGTGCACCTAATAAACATGCTGCAGCTTAACTCAAAAGATGCTGAACGATATTACATTTTTGCCTTTACTACTAGCAGGTCACAAGCCTGATGCAACGTAGACGTTTCCCGTGCGTGGATTGGCTTTTCAGGGTGCCTTAACTTCTAAACCTATACCGCGCCCGGTACAATTTTCCCGCAACACTTAAGAGCGGTGGGGATGAAATGGCCAGTTCGAAAATAACACCGGCCAGTTGGCCATCCAGCGGAACGCGCAACTGCCAGGCTCGAACAGTTCCGGGTCCGAGCTGTCTCGGACCCTTGAAAGAAGGAGCACTTTCACTGGAGCGGGTTTCGGCCGCTCTCCGGGAGTGTGTTACCTGCAGGTCTGCGACGGAGAACTCGGAGACCGAGGAGCTGGACTGTTTGTCCCAGTCACCCTGCGGCGTCACCGCCAGCAGGTTCTCCGGCGCCGCCGACGCCTCCCGCATCTTCTCCTGGGGAAAAACGGGGTCATCAGGGAATATCAACCGCCTCCCGCATCTTTTGGGGAAAGATGGAGTCATCAGGTAATATCAACGCCTCCCGCATCTTCTCCTGGGGAAAGATGGAGTCATCAGGTAATATCAACGCCTCCCGCATCTTCTCCTGGGGAAAGATGGGGTCATCAGGTAATATCAACGCCTCCTGCATCTCCTCCTGGGCAACGGGGAACCACGCCATCAAGGGAGACTGAGGACTCCTGTGTATTCTGGGGAAAAGGGAGCCGGGTAATCATGGGAGACTGACGCCCCTAGCATCTTCTTGGAAAAGATGGGGTCATTAGGTGAGATCGACGCCTCCCGGTGTATAAATATAAAAATGTGCCCCAGTGGCAGACGATTGTACATTTAGACGCGTCCGCATCCCACCCGTGTACCATCAGCGTATCAGCGTGCTTGACACCAACATGTTGCCAGTCGGAATCCGAGCTGTCAGTGGAGGCCGATACACCGTGAAACGTACAGAAACACAGGCCGGTAAGAAGGTGCGGGTTGTCGGTGGTGGTCGGGGCGCCGCGCCTGGCCGTGGCTGCGCACGCCATTGTACCACATGCCATCACGTTACACCGTGGGCTTTGTCTGACGCAGCTCTGCGTCAGCAAGGCACACGCCCGCCGCAGAGGGGCGGCTTTTTACGAGGAAAAATCAAACTACGGTGAACTTATACCTGATATGGCTACAAACATCCTAACCCGGACTATGACCCATCCCAACGAATGACGACATGACACCCACCACTTCCCTCCCTTATAAACTAACCCTTCCTCACTCACACTGCCGAACTGAATGGTACAGCCGGTTCCATACTGATTGGTAGGTATTAGGCCGCGGTCGTTTTTGCGAAATATCTCTCAGGTGATGTTTCCTGTCGACACCGTTGTTGCCTCACCTGCTGTGTTTTAACTGGATGCATGAACTGACGTGCAAAAATACGTCATCGAGTCCAAAATTCGGAAGTGATTGAGAAAAGACACAGAAAATTATCGGGATCGGCGAAAACAGCTTTTTGTCCATAATTTTCAAATTGACGTATCATGCAGTTTGCAGGGGCCCGCCTTTAAAGAGCCCGTCAAAATACCTTACTAGAGACGCAACTGTTGTGAAAAGTGTAATCGTTTTTAGGGTATTTCATAACAACAACTGACACTATTACCTACCAATCGGTGTGGAGCCGGCTGTCCATGGTGAAAACCGGACGACCGCACCGGTATCTCAGTCGAGATTAGGCCATCCATGCAAACTCAAAGCACTGATTATAGAGTGGCTGTGCTCTATCAAGAGCGTTGGTGCCGAGTACATCACTCGCTGTTGACAAGCATATCCAACAAGAGCCGATTGTCCACCAGAGACCGGGCACCGTGCTGGTAACAGCGGCGGCAGTCTCCCGCACACGCCCGACCAGACACTGCGCCGCTGGACCGGCCGGCTCCGCTGGCAACCATAGGTGTGGGGACGCCCAGAAAATTGGGCGGAAGGGGTAATTTTGGAGTCGTTTTTAGCCAGTCATAGGGTCAACGATTAAGATCTTGAATGTTGGAGGGGGGAGCATTTCCCCTGTTCCTACGCCTGTGAACTCAGTAGCGCGGTGTCTTACTGGGCAGGGCGTGTCGCGTCTCACCCAGACAGCACGAGTTTCAGCCGAACGAGAGTGCAGTCCAGGGCAGAAAGAACTAGGAGATACCATACTTGAGACCGTACTGACTTTGGACGTGCCACCCTCGGTACGTAACTCACTGGGAGGACCTCGGCTTGGCCAGGGGCATGCTGTAGGTACAGTGTCGCGGGTTCGAACCCACACAGAGGCCGGATTTGGCGCCCTGCCCTAGCTCAAGCCTAGCTTACTCTCCTCCCCCTACGACGCCATATGACCCCAGCAGTTGGTGCGTCGTTATCCCGTACCCACCACACCTCTAAAGACTGAGAAAGACCAAGACCTCTAAAGACTTGGAATGGTACCAACTGGTGGTACCAGCTTTAATGTACCGACTGGGAGGTACCACACCGGGGGCGGAACTGACTGAGATGTACTGCTACCGCGGTGGGACCTGACAAACATCCCCCGGCCGGGAGGAATTCAAGGAAGTTGATCCCAATACGCTAACTTCCACATCGACTTCTGCCGCCATGGTTTGGGAATAAGCGAATAAGCGAGAGCCCCATTTCTCCATTAATCCTCAGCGAGTCCTGTGTCAGAGTCACAATTCTACGGCGGCAGATCTGACCGCGAGTCGGTGCTGCGCTCGTTATTCTGTATAGTCCGAAGCATCACCAGATGGCGGCCGGCCGAGTGGAAGCGGTCACGTTTGTCACCGCATACCAGACACGCAGCTCGGACCGCGGCCGAGACGCGCCGGGTTGAACGGCCCGACCCAGCGCTCCGACCGGCGGTCAGGTCCCCGCCGGAGATAGACCCGCACTCCAGCCTCCCGGACCTAACCACCCGATCAGCAAGCCAGTCTGACCCGGCCCGACACCGCGTTTGTTGATACTGGCGTGTCGGCTCTATAAAACCTATTTTAGCAACTCTGATCCGTTCAAATTTCCAAGGCAAACATGCAGGTCGGAGTCATCGTTACCATCGACGGAGTGCAAGCGATAGCAAAACGAATGTAAATATCATCCCACGCAAATAGGCAGACATGAAGCAACATTCGACGTAAGCCGCATGACCACCTGTGCGACGCAGGTCAACAAGTTCAGTCCGTGTCCAAAATAGTTACGGATGTAGGTAGGGTGCTTATCACATCTCGCGAAATGGTACTCAAATCCCCGGCACCGGTGAAGGGCGGTGCACGACTCATTCCGGTGGTGGAGTGGACAGGACAGCACTCCCATCTCCGAAAGTAGGGAGTGGGTAATAATTCATTCACATCTTGACAGGGCGGGTGAGAGCTGATCCACATCTCCGGCGGTGGAGGCCTTTATGTTCACTGAAACCTCCAAAGATGGAGAGTGGCAGTTTACTCACATCTCCGGTGATGGAGGCAGCTCAGTCAATTCACATCTCCAGTGATGGAGGCGGGTAGTTAACTCACATCTCTAATGATGGAAGCGGTTTGTTTACTCACATCTCCGGTGATGGAGGCCGGTAGTTTACTGACATCTCCGATGAAGGAGGCGGTGTACGTGGCTAAATTTACTCACATCTCCGGTGATGGAGGCCGGTAGTTTACTGACATCTCCGGTGATGGAGACGGGTAGTTTTACTCAGATCTCCGGTGATGGAGGCGGGTAGTTTACTGACATCTCCGATGGTGGAGGCGGGTAGTTTTACTCATACTCACATCTCCGGTGGTGGAGGTCGGTAGTTAACTGACATCTCCGGTGGTGGAGGCAGGAAATTTAACCTACTTCTCCGGTGATGGAGGCGGGTAATTTTACTCACATCTCCGGTGATGGAGCCGGGTAGGGTAGTTGTACTCACATCTCCAAAGTGATGGAGGCGGGTAGTTGTACTCACATCTCCGGTGATGGAAGCGGATAGTTTTACTCACATCTCCGGTGATGGAGGCGGGTAGTTTTACTCACATCTCCGGTGATGGAGGCGGGCGCTGAGCAGCTGCAGCGCAGCCGGTGGTTGAGCAGCAGCTGTTTCTCGGCGTCGCTGATGGGCGCTGCCTCGTCGCCACGCGGCTGCTGTCCGAGCTGCTGGCGCAGCTGCTGGTTCTCAGCACGCAGCCGCTCCACCAGCTGCTGATGCTCGGCCAGCTGCTGCTGCAGCTGCTGGTCGGGAGTGGCAGTCCCGCCGCCGCTGCTGCTGCCCGGCGGGCTCTGCGGCGCCTGCTCCTGCCGAACCGCACAGAGCAGTCGTAAATACGGCTCTCGCTCGTCACTATAAAGGCCATAGCATTGTCGATGAAAACCGGACTATGAACAGTTGAGCAGTCAATATATGCTTCTGCGTACGAGGACAACAGCAGAGGAACAGGAGAAGGATACATTTACGTCCACCGAATGCAGAGGATATATAAGAACATGACTGAGAGGAGTGCAGGAATCCGGAGGAGTGTGGGCAGGCAGGATGAGGAGCGTACGCGTTGGCAGCGGGGAGGCGGCCGGTTGGTACGGCTGGTCGGGCGGCGGCTCGACGCCGGCTTGGTCGGCGTGCACGCACACTGAAACGACAGCACCATCGTCACCAACACAGGCTCAACCACGCCATCGCCGGCCATAACATGCTGTACATCGAGGAGGCAGGTCTGGCAATGGGACTGTAATTAATGGTCCAGGTCTGGAGATCGAGTCGCGTATAGTTGGGCACTGCACGCGCAGCTTGGAAACGATAACATCAAACATAGCTCTTAATCAGTCGCTTTTCTCATGATGACTTTAGCTTATGGCCCGCCACGTCAAACTGAGCGGCGTTAAATAGCACTGATGGCCAATGCACAGGGAAAGCTACATTGCAAATAGTGTTCAGAGCCCACAGCGAACGATCACGATTCCCAGCGCTCGACCCTCCGCCCGTGTCAACCTAACAATACCGCTGATTGGGGTACGTGACTCTCTGGCGCCCATTCCTGTCGATAAATCATGACCCGTGGATCAGCTCCTGCATAGACCGAAGGCCACCACTATCACTTAATGTTTTAATCGCCTCCATTAGAGGATCACCATATTCAAATGACTTTGCAAACCGGGTCAAGGCACTCGCGAAAAGGCGTAAGAGTCGGTTGTAAGCTCCGGCGAAGTCTGAGTAAGCTTGCAGCGGTTTTGACAATGCTGAATAGATCAATGCCACATCGCCTTTCATCCTTCCTGAATGTTCGCATAAAGAAGTAGTGGCAGGAGGGTCGCCTCACCTACAATATGCACCCTTTCATACGAAACCGACCCGACGGTATCGATCGAGTGAGCTCTCCGAAATGCCGTACCACACGGGGGTGGACGGAGACGCGCCCAGCTCGCATGCCGCTATGGTACCGCGTCTGGACACAGTGAGTTCAACCGGAACACTGCCCCCACATCCCTTGATCTACGTTTATCATATTATGCACGTTAACAACAATAATAACTGGCATACTGACACTGACAAATATCGACTTCCACAGAACCCCTTAAATACATGCAATGCTCCCGACACATATTTCGGGATAAAATCACAGCTATGCACGAGCACGCAGCGGGAGCTAGGAGTGGCCAATTCGCTGCCAGGCTGTGCGGGGCTGTGTACAGTAGGGTGCTGAGAGTGCTCGCTGCCGGGCTGTGCGGGGCTGTGTACAGTGGGGTGGTGGGAGTGTTCGATGCCGGGCTGTGCGGTGGGAAGCTGGGAGTGGGCGGTTCGCTGCCGGGCTGTGCGGGGCTGTGTACAGTGGGGTGCTGAGAGTGTTCGCTGCCGGGCTGCGCGGGACTGTGTACAGTGGGGTGCTGAGTGTGCTCGCTGCCGGGCTGTGCGGGGCTGTCACCACCGTCGCGGCGGCGTTCCGGCGGGCAGGGGCTTTCCGTAAACAGTCCGCGTCGCCGCCGGCGCCGGGTTTGAATCATCGGCGCCAGCGCCGCCGTCACGCCACAGACTGCCATGTACGGCACGCGGCCGGCGCCGGCCGGAGCAGGGCTTGGTCCGGAAATGGGCAATAGTGTGGCTGGGCCGCTCCCGGCTGCGTCTGTCTGCGGCGGACTGGCGCATCGCGAGCAGTCTGGTGGGCGGAATCGTTCCCAGCTGGATGTTACAACTGACTGAGGAGCGTACCGCCACCCGTGTACTGCACCAGACATGTTCAAGAGCACACATCCAGAGAGACAGCACTTACCATACACGATACAGACACATTCTGTCGAAAACTTTGTCTAATATGCCAGACTTCCTCCGCTCAGGCAATAGAACATAACTGACGAGACGTTTACATGGAGGCTCAGTCTCTGCCAGGTCCTAGTAAAAGTGACGAGGCACTCACACGCCAACTTACTGAGTACCTGCCCTGACTTACGTCTGCTCACAACCGCACTGCCGCCTGGCTTCCAGACAACGCCATGCCTTTCTGCTTTCGGGACAAGCCGAATGGTTCGGCTCCGTCCGACGTCAACATCGGCAGATACTATCGAGGCAAGGTGAGCTTACAAAGCTCTTCATTAGCGCTTCCTCAAGAGCGACGCAAAGTCACAGCCAACACCTCGCTTGACGCCATCTGACACGATTATGATCGAACGTCGTTACAGGCCCAAGCTCGGAAGCACAGTGGCAGATGTTCTGCCACGCGTGTGGGGCCGAGCCTCTAAAGCTCTGACTTCGTAGGTAAATCGATGTGTGGTTAACTAAGACATGAATCCGCTAAAACCCCAAAAACGGCTCCAGAACCATGACAAGACGGCATGCGCCAGCGTGTTTCGACAAACACCACAGACCAGACCAGCACCAAGGTTAGAGAGTGTACCGGGTGGAACTCCCACACACAGAGCAGACGAACGACGCAGCCCGGCGCCGTCAGTACGCATAGTTACCGCCCACGCCGGACTCGGCTGCGCGCGCCTCCAGGCGGCTGGTACCGAATCTAGCGTCAACAATTTCACAACCCCGACAACTCACCAGCTCAGTGGTCTTCTGCTCATGCCTTTACATGCTTCATCTATCAGAGTTCCTGCACGGATTTGCAGTCCCTGGATACGTTATTGACCGTACATAGTTCTGATACAGTTGCACTTTTTTCATTTTTTTAAACAGACAGCTTACATGGGCACAGGCGATGCCAGCTTTTGAACTAGATTTGAAGATTTTCGCGCGGTGTGGTATGGGTATGTTTACTTTTTTAGCGACGACTAATTGAGCTGTAATTGGGGGAGCTTGTTGCTTATCATTGTCAAATAAACAATACCGCTCTGCCACGGCACCTATCGCCTCCGTCTAAATACAGCATGATTGATATTCAACTGTAGGCCCGAATAGACCCTGCAGTCCATCATACGAAATCCGAAAGTCTATAAGTCCGCAGTACCTAAGTTATCCGACACAACAATGATATACAATAATACCAGCAATCTACCTATATCTGACTGCCAATCTGAACCACTCCTCACGGAGTTTGTAGAATCAGCACATAGATGGCGCTTGGGCGCGGCACTTAAATCTACCTGCTCGTTGGAGCGCCCTACCCAGACCTGTCCCCTTTCGGCGAAGGCGCTCCATTAAAAGCCCACCACATCCTTGAGGCAGAAGCCGACACGATGTCCACAATGCCTCACAATGCACTCAGATGAGATTGATCGGAGAGGAACAACTCCTCCACCAGCGCAAAACAAACTGGTTAGAGCCGCCGCAGAAGCTCAATGTCAATCGCGTTCGGACCAGCCTACCTGCTGTTCAACGCACGGATCGCATTTCGCATTGATGGGCCAGCGAACGTGCGAAGTCATGCCTCCTATGCTGCACAGCCCTCGAAGCTGAGCCAGAGCCAATATTGGCCCTGTTCCGTTGCGAGCACATTGCGAAAGTCGGAGCCAGTTCGTGATTTCTCGAGCCCATTTCGACACGCCCTTCACAGGGAAGCAGCGCCCCACATGGAACTCATCAGTGCGCAATCATGCCACGAACCAGCATCCCCCATACCACCACCTGCCAATGCGCCCAATTGTACGATACATGAAAAGGACGACGACAAATGTGGAGTACTTTTTATTTTATTTTTTATTTATCAGCTGCGGACACTTCCACACATGGGTGGCTTTTCAGCACCGTCGTAATGGACATGAGTGATGCAAACTATGGAAGGAGACGGTAAGGATAAGGATAGATGAGGGTAAAGTAAGGTGGAATACTACCTGAGGGTGTAGATGTAGTTACTTGCTTAGACGATAAGCACATAACCGATTCTCTCTTCCCTTTAAGGGGCCAAAAGGTTTTGCCGATGTAAAAGTTTCCAGCTAGATATAAATCAATCCAAGATGAAAGGTTTTGCTAATGTAAAAGTTTCCAGCTAGATATAAATCAACCATCATGAAAGATTCAAGCTTGAACCTACATGGCCATTCCCTTAATCGACGGTAGCCTTCCAATGCCCACGGCATGGTCCTTTTCTCAACTGTCAGTACCCCTATCATACTAGATAACCCTGCTGGGGCGAGCGCTAACCTGTTGACGCCACCTCACAGCTCACCCTTCCTTCGCGGTAACCCAGCCCTGTGCCTCAGGCTGCACTACGTGTTCGACCACAGCGGTCAAAGGTCACGCCCCGGGCGGCGGCAGCGGGCAGGTACTGAGAAGCGGGGGGCGAGGGGGAGTGCCAAGCGTCACTCACTCAGGCCAGTCTCCACGCCCTGTCACGTACGCCGGCGCAAAAACATCGAAACCGATGCCACTCAGCCCAGGCGCATACTTCCACAGCCTAAAACCAAAACACCACACATCAGAACGAGCCTCCCGGCGTTGAGTTTGGAGTGAGCCGTCGCTGCCGTTTGAATGCAGCATGACATCACGGCGCCAGACAGCCAGCGCGGTTCACTCAGCACGGCGCGGCGGCCGTAACATCGGCGCCTGGGGCGTACAAGGTGTGAACCGACACAGTCCAGGCAGGGCAGACAGCTCAGACGCGCCGCACGAGCTGCTCTGTCCAACCCCTCCCCACCGACTACACAGCACTTGTAACCAATAAATCATCATAGTACTGAGTATGTTGTACCTGAGTGTGGGGATACGCGGCTAAGTGATGGAGTGACTGTCTCCTGACCTACAGGTCCCAGTTTCAAAGCCCGGCGGGTTCTCTGAAAAGTATAACCCCATCTATAAAAGCCCTCCAAAGAGGATAGAGTTGGTGACGCTGTATGGTGTTAGCAGTATGTGCGTCACCAAACCCTAGCAATTATCATCATTACCGTTTGTGATCTGAGCCTTTATCACAGCGATGAGGGCTGTGTGCCGTGCCATTGGTGATTCACGGTTCTGTCCGCCCGTGTGCTGCACTGCAGCTGGTGCAACAGAGCGCGCCAAATCGGGCCGCCAAAATCACGGACGCCTGCCGCCGGGGCATTCCACCGTGCCGATCACACGTTTAATACGCGGAAAGATCATCGCTAACGTTTTATACGCAGCGTGGCCACGACGGGGACGCCATACGCAATAATTGTCGATGCATCCAAACAAGTCACGTGTCCCTCTAAAATATTCCCTTGTTCAACTTGTCATTTCCATGCGCTGACGTCAGCCGGGTATACCGTGACCTTCCCAATCCCACCTTAAACGCAAATCACCTGGGCCAAGCAGCAGGACGGCTGCGGCGTCCCTGCACAGTGCTGAGTAGCTGACGGCGACGGCGAACTGCCGTGCTGGATGTGGGAGCCGGGATGGGACCGGTGACCGCGGCATTGGACGGCACTGCAGCCACAGTCAATGCACGGCGCGCATCCACCGTAGCATTACGCACTTAGGCTACGTCACGCTAATGCAAGGGGCAAAGGACACTAATGATGGCCACTTGCGACTGACGCTGCCGAGTCATCGGCCGCTACTGCCGTCTTGAACATACCGACTCCCGCTAATCTGAGGCCAGTACCGGCATGCATCTCCTCCAGCGGTAAAGTCTTCCCCATAAACGAGAACACAGAGTTGCCGAAATGACGTCGATAGGGTCCAATTCCATACGGCGGCAGCACGGCTTTCTGCGCCGCCGCCGCCACCGTCGCTGCCGCCTGACCCTGAGTGTCAGCTGCCGCCGCCGGCCCCTGGAGGCCGCCCACCTGTTGGCGCGGCGGGGTCGCGAACCCAGCACCGGCCGGACACGGCGGCGGGTCACGCCGCGTCGGCACAACGCCCCGCCGAGTCACGACGCCAGCCCCACCTGGCTGTCTCGCGGGACTCCTCAACACGTGAACAAGAAAACCTCGCACACAATTACACCTGGCATAAATGGCCACCATACTAAGCGATGCCGCAGATACTCTTAGTCGCGGACCACTCGCTGCAATGCTCCGTTGCGATACGATACGGCGGAGTTTCCGCGGGATGTGGCGGTTGGCGGTCGGCGCCAAAACACCGACACTGCAGATCCGCAGCCGTCCGGTAGAAGGAAGGGTCTCATCTGAAGGTCAGCGTGCAAGACTGCCACACTGAGGTTCCGAAATGTTCTACCTTGTGGAGCTGGCTGACGTAAAAAATGACACGCGAGGTGCAATCCATTTCCAAGAAGTTGTTGAACCACTTTGAAGCTGTTCCAAGTCAAAAACAAACGTCAGTAATGTCCGATTCTCGACACTGACATCAGCTTTCGTCACAGGGAAATTTTCCAATACGCATTAAGAGATCCGAGGAACCGGAGAGTAAGCAAGGCATACCTCCCAGAAAGATCGATGGTTCAACACGAGAAAATGACTTCTCGATATCACTTTTCTTGGTGCCTGCATGCAACCGTCGATATCAATCATTCAACCATAACCAATGGCTGATGCCCGAGTAAACAGAACAAGTGATCAAATGATCATCGAAGTAAACAGGAACTGAGCTCTGTGGAGCAATAATAAACATCTGTCTGCGAGAAGCGGCCCGAGCAATCACTGCCTCCCTCTCCCATCACACAGCCGCGCTGGGCTCCAAAGCAGGCGGAGTCAGGGGCTTCAACAGCCGCAGTAGAGGACTCGAGTACTGACCTACCGCTGAGCGACGCGAGTCACGTGTCTTGACGATCCACTGACGTTGCAATGACAATGTTGCGAAAGTAACCGCACCTGTTTAGCCGGCCGCACGGGGTCATTGGAGATAGGGGCAAGCTGCTTCACTTCAACAATCGCAATTCTGATAAGGTAGGATGGATTCAAAACTTTTAGGATGCGGCTGTGCGAAGTTTGCCAAGTCATAATCTCAGTACGCAATACGATCCCATTAATAGCTAGAAAAAAAATCCATTAGAAACCAGTAATAAATTTGTGCATTTTCGGATATGCAGGCATATTCCCAATTGCACGATCTAGCATCCCCGGCCATCGGTTTGCATCCCCCAATGTTCTGTGTATGTAAGCCCAATGTAAGCCTCCTGAACCGTCTCCCACTAACCCTGCAATGTCGTCGTCTCTCCCCCACCTCCAAGGGTTGCAATCCGGGCCACTTGGCCTAGCCAAGTGTGACTCCTCTCTCTCTCAAATCCTGCATCATCAAAGCCATAGGTGACGGAAAAGGGGGCGGGGGGGGCACCGCAGCACCCCCCCAATAATGAATTTTAACACCAACCCTATAGCGTTGACCGGAAATAAATGGGTTGAAAAGTTAATGGTGCCACCTTAAATACCGACCATCCACCACTACTGATCAGCCACACAAAAGTTACACCTCTAATCCGAACGTGACCCAAATTCTAAATATACAAAACCTGCACGGCTCCGGGTATCTGAGTCCAGGGAATGCGGATGATAGGTGACAACACGAGAGGAGCGCGATCGCGCGGCGCTGGCTCCGTTCCCGTCGTATCAGCGCGAGTCAACAGCGTCCTAATCCGGCCGGGGCGTCGGGACGGAGGGTGCGAGCTCTCTCCCGGCAACCACCCAAACCGTCCGAAAACAACGCCGGCGTCCGCGGAACACGAAACAGTGCCGACAAACATGTTTTCTGACGAAAACCTGGCGAATCGAGCATGTGCTATACACATAACGCAGTCTGTTTAATGAGGAACAGCGTTCCACATCACAAAAACAGGGCCGATAATCCGGGATCGAGTCGATGAGTGAATACAAATTATGCGCCGAGACGCAGCTTGTTACAGTTTTACTGCTAGAGCATATAGATGTGCTTGGTGTTTGAGATCATTGTGCACCTCCGTGGGACGCTATCAGTTGTATTTCTCCTCCCAAAGGAGAGGACAGGTGTTTCCCAACAGCGTGGAAGGGTAGGCTTATCTTCATCACATCAATTCACCGTCAGAACACCACAACTCTCATCCCCGGCACCTCTCAGTTTTCGTTATAGATAGAACGAGTGGGGCTTACCTAGCCGGCGCAGGGCAAATGGACTGAAAAATTAAGTCCCTAAATCCGGACACGAACGCGTTTACCACCTCTAAAAACAAATAAGCAAATCAATAAAATAAGATTCTAGGGTTCTCCTCTCCAGATTCAGCTTGCCAAGCCACCTCTCGTTTCCTGAACTACCAAGCACGTAGCAATCCGCGCCGGCAAACCGTCGTCAGATGGAAGCGGCACCGACAGTGAATGGGCTGAGATAGTAGTGCAACGCGTAAACCCGCTCCCTAACTTGCCACAGATGTAACCTCTGTATCTCCCACGGCCGTTAATTAGCCCAGAATACCGTCTGGGCCGCAGTGATGGTCGGCGTACTACTAACCTCCGGAGCTGGCACGGACAACCAGCTGCCCATAACGTCCAGCCGAACTCGCTTCCAGACTTCCTGCAGCACCCTCCACTGACTCCCACCGCTAGAGACCCCCAGTTCCCTCTACACTGTCGTCACCCGCTGCCGAGCGCTGGACTCGCGCGGCGTCCGCCGGGGCTGGGCAGCGACTGACCGGCCGACGCTGTGCTAGCGTCGTCCAACGGCGGCAGCCGCCGGACACGGTGCAGGTGGCGCTGGGATATCATAGGATGGTCCGGAATAGGTGGCGCTGAGGAGCCCCAGCAGTCAACCCAGTTCGAGTATCAAGCAGGGTAAAAGAAAACCCCTGAAGGCATATATGATGAAGGCAACCATCTACATCCCAAAATGTCTTCAAATTAAGCGTGGAAAGACCCTGAATATAACAAATAGCACACAGAGCCAAAAACTAAGGGCACATTGGTGCGACAAAATTGTGGGGGAAAAAAACGCAAAGCGTGAGCCCGACCCCTTTCCACGAAAAAGTCCCCGTCACGAGACCTGCCTTTATGCATTACTAGGCAAAAGAACGCTAGCTTTGATGTGGTTTGTACCATGATTCGACTTTGTTACAGGTTCTTAAGGACCCTAATGAAGCATTTGAGAAAAATAAAACATATAGCTCCGTTTTCGAAATGTGATAATTTTCTCCAATGACACTTAGCAGGTCCTTTAAGGGATTCAAATTTTCATAAGGCACTATTGGCGAAATAAAAACTGAGATGAGTTTTGAGATGTAGCACGTCATCCTGATATAAAATTTGAACTGAGGAAGCGGTCAAGTAAAGCATGCCAAAAATACTCGATGATGACTGGGTCTTCAGGACAGCTCAGCTGCTGAGACTACGCGGCTTATATCTTAATCATCCCCAAACTTACTGTTTGGGAAGAAACAGGGGTTCTCGGAGTGCTCTTCTGCCCCTTTCCGCCCAGCTACACAACTAACCGAGGAGGGAACGCCACGCAATAGAACGAGGAGATAACTGTTGTGGTTGGTTCCTGTTCACGCCAGGTCATTTCGCGGCAAACAGTGTTTATTTGTTTGCCTTAAGACCAAAAATGAAGCCAGTGTTTTTCTGGCACACCCTAAAAGACTACCCTGCAAGACTAGGACATTAGAAGAAATCCACTCAGCTGCCACACTGCCTTGAGCCACGTTTCCAGGTACAATCAGAGGCGCCCGGCAGTCAGGTTTACCCGTTGGCGATAACCAATACACCATGTCGGCCACAGGTCGAAACCAGGCCACCACTGTTTGATGCAATCAGCCCAGACCAGTTACAAATCCGCCAGCTGGTGGCTTTTTACTGTCTCGGTAAGATAGGCAAACCGTAAAAAGCAAATAAACAGGGAGCAGTTGTTATGGTCAAACCAGCCACAGTCGGCGGCGAATGATGTTGGGAAGCAGACGGACGGGACGTCGGAGGCAGCTTCCATGGACGAGGGTGATTCCGTCTTTAAACGGTTCAAACTGGTTCGAATACGGACAAAAGAACACCCATGTTTTGGCTCGGTACAAAAAAACTGACACGCACTTGTGCGCAATACACAATAAAATAATATTTGATGTAAACATAATTATCCGGCCAGGATAACAGAAGGGTTTCAACTAGAAAACTGAAGACACCTTCACAGGCGGATCCAGGATCCCCCGCTGGGGGGGCACCTTGCGGGAGGCGCCATCCACACTGAGGGGCACCACTTTTGGCCGACAAAATCTAAATCTATCAGGTGGGCGCCAAATCCTACCGCGGGGCGCTGATTGTTGCATCCTTGGGGGGGGGGGCAGCGACATTGCAGGGGGAGCGCCATCGACCCTTTGCCCCCCCCTGAATACGCCTATGGCCACCGTTTAAACAAACCAAATAAATAACCTGTGACTTTTTACTTAGACTTGACCTTCAAGGGAGGTGACTCTGACATAAATTCCTCATCATATAATGTTGCGACGTCACCTGTCGGTCTACAATACCGGCGAGCTTGTGCGACCGAGCGCAAACCTTGTTCAATGTACAATGTTCATGCACTTGAATGCGAGGCCGTCTTTCGTTGCAACAAATTCACATGCATATTAATAAGCTGCATTGTCTGGGTACAAAAAATCCGGATTCTCGACATCCTTTGATCTATATTTTTCCACAGAAGGCTACGCTGATGACAGTGTGTGGAAAGTGTAGGGGCTATACCACAGGTATGCTCTGGAGAAGAAACCAGGTCCGATGGCAAAAAACGGTTACTAAATTTGAAATCAGCGGTATCGAAATAGGCAGAAACAGGTGTTCACGTGCCGGATCCATTTTGGCAGTTGACCAGTGAAATCAGTTGTTAGTTACGGAGTCATATCATAACATCAGACTTTGAGCCGTTGCCGTTAGGCTCCACCCTTCACTCAAGCGCACCGCACCGTCGAACAGGTTGCGATGGGGGAGGGGAGGGGGGCGGCCGGCGCGCGGCAGCAGCGGCTGAGCCGGTTTAGACGGCGGCGGGGCGGCCGATCCGGTGGGGTGGGGCGGGGTGGGGCTCACACGTGACGCTGGCCGGTCGGCCGGCGTCAAGCCGGACTGGAGGGAACAGCCGAGCGCCGGGCCACCCGGAAACGTTAACTGGGTATGCGTCTTGAATCGGAGATGTTTCACACCCGGGTTTACAGATCGATAGCAGGCAACAGGTTGCCCAGCTAGAATCTGGGCTTCATAGCGTTGTCCGCTGACCGTAAATGTTTTATTTACCCCAGATACATGAGCAGCCTCAGGACGGTATCAACCACGGGAACGGCCCAATCGACTCATGTATACGGGTGTTTCGTACCGTTCTGCCACAAGGTTCTGGTCCTTCTCTAGAAGAAGGACCATGAGGGTGGTTCGTACCATTGGACACCGTTTTGAATGAAAATACAATATTTTCTTTGGATATAAGTAATTTGACTATAAATTATTCTTCAGAAATGAAAGAAACCAGGTTTTATGGGCTTATGTGAATACTTCATTCAAATCAATTTGATTTGCTCCTCACAACGGTACGTTCCACGTCGCCACATTCGTCTGAGCCGCGCCGTATTTCGTAGGGACCTAATGGTGCGTACCAAGGGCCAGGATAGGTACCGAGGCTGCTCATGTATCTGGGGTAATTGAAAATGCTGACTCATGGGTCAGTGTACCGTCTGTTCCATAGAAACGCTTCCGATACGAAACAGGCGATTCGTGTAATTTCCGGGACAAAAACGCCCGTGTAACTGTGTGAGAATACAGTTACATTGGGAACTCAGCCTCAGGTACTACGCGCTTGTCGGCACAGTACACTACAACACGCTGGCATCCGCCGAAAAATAGTCGCCTTTTCTGTTGCACGGCAACACATTCGTCCCTTAATAGTCAATTAGAGGGAATGCGGCACATCTGAGTGATGTAAACAAACTTGATATCTTTATTTGGTGATGTAGAACACCCCAAAAAAAAAAGTTTCAAAATTCGATTCTCTAAGAACTCGCCTTTTACTGAGCAGCAGCGTTTCGTGAGCATCCTTCTAGTTGAACGCTGAAATACTACCTCAGTCCCTTCCCCTACGACTGAAACGGCCGTTGGTGCCCTTCTCGGCATTATCTGGGACCGGCGCGGGGCCGGGGGAGGGATGGATTCCACATCCTATTTCTTCGTAAATTGTGCGTTCTATGACAAATTGAATTATAAACAAGTAGTTCTACAGCACGAAGCGTAGCTCATCTATCTCCGCGCAAATCCCATTTTAAACGGGCCATATTCCCTGTAATCTAAAGCCGCCTGGGCGTTCCTTTCCTCTTTTCCTCCCTCAGTCCAACAGCAGGCACTTATAAACCACCACCAACATCCCCATCATTACACATGTAGGCGTAATAATCCGCCTCGCGACCCCTCCCCAACGGCGCTGTAACTAGGCGTCAGCGGTGACAACCGTGACCTCTCTAACCTCTGTGCCTGCAGGCATGCGGCAGCCGGCCGATGGCGGCCGCTGATTGGTGGGGCGCTTTGCTACATTTCGAGAATTCAAGGCAAACCTATCAATAAAAAGGACAACATCTTAAACCTAGCACCGGGAGATGTATCTTAAGCATTATTTCCAAAAATCCTGGCCCATATTTTGTTGTCTTCGGGCTTGATTTTCTTCCCCACTGCCCCCACAGTTTTTTGTTCCGGTACGGACGAAAAGGCGGTGCGGGCGGCATAGAGCAGTCGGCGGCCGAGTTTGCTGAAGTCAGATGCGTCGTGGAAGGTTTAGAAAGGTAGAAAGGGACGGAGCCCGAATCGAAGGTAACCGAGCGCGCAGGAGGAGAGCCTTTGAGGCATACAACTAATGATCGTCTGACGAGTTAAAGATACAATGAAGCTCTATTGAAAATCTACCGGAAGTTTTGCATGTGGGGAGGGAGTCGCTCAGATACTTCGCAGACAGGCTGCTCGCGAAACGACGCCGATGCAGGCGAAGACTAGAAATTTCGACCAGAAATTCAGCGTCACTCGTGTATCATGTTTTAGTATTGTTCAAAATCACTAGTTTGGTAAACAAAAGAGCCCGATACGATATCCTATTCGCACACAAAATTTTGCCAGGCAAGATAGACTCCACCCTCTTACTCGCAAGCTTCCCACTACATGTTCTGCTCAAAAGCACGAGGGAAATGTCGCGCAGCCTTCTGTATGTGCCCTTCGGCCGCGTAGAGACTGTAAAACGAGGGATTTTCTGCCATTCGGCTACTCATATCAATTCTTATGCGGCAGTGTGCCCCGAGTCTGACCCTTTAAGTTGCTGTTTTGAGGACTTTAGATTGCAGACTCGTCAATCTACGAGTGTAAATGTGTAAACGTATTTATACATTAAGCAGCTGCCTCTGCACTGAGTAATTACAGCGGCTTCTAAATGTGCCTTTTTCCACCTAATTTTTATAGTTCAAGTACTTCCCTGAATTTTTGGTATTGTATAAGTTCATTGTGTATATAATCCTGCACCTTGTCCCGCCACTGTTTTATCTCTAACGACTTGAGCTGTCATTGGGTATGCACACCTGTTGCAAATTCATCCATAACGAACAAAATAAACGGAAACAGTGTACAGAGATGAGCCGAGACTGGTGCCGAGAGCGACGGCACGCGCCGCGCGTGCGACGTGAGCCGTACTCGAACACTGTGCCGTCGCCCAGAGCGGAAACAAACGCGACTCAAGTAAAAGCATCGTCTTCGACGACCGAACATCGCCGACGCATGTTCAGAGGAAGTTCGCAGTGTAAGCGATTTTCAGCTAGCCGCAATACAATAGGTGGTGTGTGGTACAAAAAAGCAGGAACGCGTCGTAGTGCGCCACCGAGTACAGGAGGAAAAACAGGAACCACGGGCGCCGATCGCGCGGTTCGCTGAGCTTATGCAATGGTCCGCGGCCGCAGGAAAAACAGCAACAGGCAGAGGTTGACCGGTGTATGAAGCGCTGACCTGGCCAGGGTGATCTAAACTCGTTCGTTCAAAATCTCCCGAAATCTTGAGCTTAAAATGTCCCTCAAATGGGTGTAGGGGGAAGGAAGGTGGAAAGTCAATTGAGCCAAAAAGTAGCAAAAAATATCAGGATATAGATACGACTGAACGGTAGACAGGCGCTTCTTTTCTTCTTTCGTTGACATGATCCAGTACTGCGCATCAATTTGTGAACAGTTCAATTGAATTTATATTCAGAGCCACAGATCTATCGTTACGGTATTCGCATGCCTCAAATAAACTGATTAGCACAAAGCACTAACAGAAACCTGCTCACATTCACCTGAACAATCCCCCCGTGCTACGCGTTGGCGATGGTCGCCTTTCCGGGACCGGCGGAGAGCCCGGGTGGGTGGTGGGTGCGTGTTTGACTCAGGCCCCGACGAGAGCTGGGAGCTGGCTCATTGACACAGCTCGCCGAGTTCTCCCGAATCGGCCAGCTCAGCCGCGGCGCGCCAGGACCGCCGCGCTGCCATATACGGCGCGGCGGTGGACGGCTACCAACGTACGCGGCGCCAGACCCATAGCATTACCGTCTTCGGCACGCTGCCGGCGTTTTTGAAAACACGCCGAGTGCGTCAGAGCCCAGGAATGGCCGCGGCCGTACATGTGTGATACACGGCGTGGATGAGGATTTACTACACGACTGTTGGCATGGTTTCCACTCTGGGGTATAGAGGAAGATCATAACCTTATAGGTAATGAGCATTCAAGGACGAAGCCAGGAGAGAAAAGGTGACAGTCGGTACCCTAGCAGTATTGAGGAGGGCCGGTTCCGTCGCACGAAAAGCCCCCGCTTTAGGTTAGCTCCCAGTATGTGTAGTGCAAGACGGCAACAGCAAATGTCTATTAGAAAGGTCACATTGGATGTAGGATTCGTGTTCAATCACTTTGGTTAGTAAGCCCGTTTGGCTCCACCCTCCACGCTCATCCCGCGCACATGCCGTATGGTTTCCGTTATTTATCGATACCAGTACCTATTAACCTTTCTGTTTTGCAAGTGTGATGAAATATTACGCTACCAGCATTCCTACAGTTAGGATTTTTCCGTTATACGATGTTTCATCCGTCACACGTCAATCGACTCCTGCCTTTCCTGGAGCGTTCAAGGAGAAACAAACAGCGCGCCAGTGACGCCACACAATGAGCAGCAGCTGACGGTAGTCAGCGTGACGTCACGACAACAAAGCTGGCCGTGCCAGACTGCGGCGGCGCCGGCCCGTGCCAATCCGGGTACCGCCTCAGGCTCAGTACTCACAGACTGGGCCGGGCGGCGACAGCAGCGCCGTCCACCGCAGTCCCAGCCCGGCCGCTAACGGAGCTCCGCCCGGCGCACCGTCGCCGGGCCGCGTCACGCAGCGTCGTCACACCGCATAACTCGGCAGCTCACCAATCGGTACAGCCAGCGTGCACGGCGCAACTGTCGCTCAATAACCACATCGGCCCGGGCGGCACGGCTGCACCACACGCCCACCAACAACAACGCGCTCACCGCCCAGCCACGCAGTTGCACCGCGCTGGTCACAGCCACAGCCGCCCGCCCGCTAGGCAACGCCTCTCCACTCGCTGAAACGTGCTTACCACAAAACAGACCGGCACGAGGTGGTCCTCTCCCGGCGCCGGGCCACACTGTCGGCACCGACGATCCCCGTCCGCGTCGGCAGCGGCGCACCATTCAAACGGCGCGGCCCGCTGCCAGCGCGGCGCAGTTTTTGCGCGGCCTGGCACGGGCGCCGGCGACGCGTGTCGCGGCGGGATACGTGACGCGCCCCGCCCCCTCCCGTACAAACACATCAGAGACAGGCCAAAGCCAGGCGCGCCGGCGGAGTCGAACCGACACACCGGCCAACAGTGGCTACGTGAGGGAATTCCAGCACTGGGCTACCGGCAAAACAGCCAACGGCCCGCCGTTGCAGCCGGCACCAGCTGCGACAGTCAAGGCTAGACCACAGGTGCAGGCTGACACTCCGGAACGTTCTGCCAGTCGTCCGACCGGAGGTCACAACCCGGTGACGTCACCGCGTGGGCGTAACGACGGCGACGATCGGCTGCCGCCCACCTGTCTGAGAAACTAGCGCGAACTGAGTCGGTGTTTCCGCGGAAAACCGCCGGCCGGCGGCGTTAGACAGCGCCCCGGGCACAGCGGCCGGACGTGCTCGGCGTTTTCATCAGGTTTCGGAGGCGCTGATGACGTGTTCAATCATAGGCGCCCGGTGATCCTGCCTCACGGCACTCGCCGAACTCATCGCCGCAACGAAAACGCCTCATTCGGGAATAAGCAGTGTCTGTTTAAAGGAATCGGACCACTCTTAGCCCAGATATATGAGCAGCTTCTGCACGGTACCGACCACGGGAACGGCCCAATCGACTCAGGTATCCGGGCGTCTGGTATCGTTTTGCCACTAGGCCCTGACCCTCTAGAAGAAGGACCGTAAGGGCAGTCCGTGCCATTTGACCATTTCTTATTAAAAAAGCAATAGCTTCATTGGATATCTGTGATTTGACTATTAATTATTTTTTTAAAAATTGACAACAAAGTTGTAAGAACTTACGTCGATGTTTCATTCCAATAATAGTTTAAATAATCAAAATAGTCAAAATAGTTTAATTCTTACAACGGTACGTTCCGCGTCGCCACATTTCGTCTGGGCCGCGCCGTATTTCGTTTGGACGTAATGGTGGGTACCAAGGGCCTTGGCACACAGGCTGCTCACATATCCCGGGTATTTATCGAAATTCTAAAAAGGACTATTTACCTATGTACAAAATAGGTCTGAGAATCATATAACCACATTTTGTTTCCACTTCCAATCGCTCAAAACAAAAATGTCGCCTCTTTTCTTATAACCACTCTGGGTTAACCTAAGCATCGTGTGCCATTACGAATCCGGATGCCCGCGGCGGCTTACGGCATTTAACGTTACGGAAGAGACCCCATTTGTCAACATTTATCACGTGACACGTGCTGTCAGATGGAAATGTATTTCCTATGGTTTGAAACGGGACCATACCCACGCTTTATTTTGAACTTAACAGTGAGCGGAAATTTAATAAGAGCTTTTGGTTAAGTGGAACAGATAAATAGTGACTTCTCGACACGCCCTCCAAAACTGCTATCGCAGTTCAAAACTCATTATAAAAGTGGGACACTTGGTTTAAGGAGTGAGGTTGATGACCACAACTTCTCGAAATAAGGTCGGATAAGGAAGGAGCCAGAGAGAAGATAACGAAGCAACTGTATTGTGTGACTACAGTCTGAATCTTCACCAGAGCAACACGACGGGCACATAAACGCAAACGGTGCCAGATGTGACTTGAGTCATCACCAACCTTTTCTGTTCACTATCCCGACAAATGGTGATGAATATTTACCTGGGGTCATTCTGCGATGACTCTGCCTGTTAAGCTCAGGGTCAAGCCATTCCAGATCCAGTGTCGGTTCCGGGAGCCGGATTCAAGTGGTAAGGTGGTAGCCGACACGACAGCTTACAAGGTCGGATGCCTATTTTCGAAAGCACTAGCGACAACTAGATTGCCACAAGGAAATTAATTCAGAGCGTGCGCTCAGGCACACGAACAACACAAATACTCAGAGGCTTTTGTGCAAATGTAAAGAGATATCGGTAACTTGTAGGTATTGAAATAATGCTCTACAAATGAAGGATTGTCATATTATTACCATATTTAGGAAGCCCTACCACAATATGTACTATGAATCTGTCTGCAGTATGTTATAATCAACGCTTACCTCTATGCAGCTAAAGTGTTTGATCTATTTCCTCCATGTTTACAGACGGCTAGGTCGGACTCGACAACTGGCTTACCATCCCGGCAGAGTTTCCTGCTTCCCAGGCAGCAATTGCCAATTACGAATAACGCTCCGCACACTTGCAAGAACGGGAAATCCCCCATATTCAGGCATTTCCAGCTTCCCGAAGTCTCATCCCCGGCGGGCACGTGAGAGGCAGAGTGCTGGGGAAAGCCAGTCACAGTTAAAGGGAGATACGCGAAAAATTTTTTGGTTATATCAAAAGGTTAAAAGTTGTTTCGAGTCCTATTCTCATTTTTGGAATTCAGCCTGCAAAGCCTTAAAATTGTCTAAGTCAACATTTTAGACGACTTTACCGGTAACCTCATATCGATGTGTATGACGTCACACGGCTAAGGCTTCAATTTTCTAGAATTAGGTCATATCTATCCTAAACAGTGATGTAGAACTTTTGACTACTACAGAAAAATTACTTTAGAAAAACAACATTCAAAACTCTTTCGAAACAGAAATATAGGGCTTAAAAATACAACTAACCAATCAGAAGCCTGGGAATTCTCAAACCGGGGTCACGTGACCTATCTGACGAAAGTTTGTCATCCTGGGGTGGAAGCAGAAAATGGCTCAAGACCCGAGGTACGAAACCGCTGAAGACTTTAGTAATTATGTTTTATCCGTTTCTGGTAAACTAATTCATTTTGTAGTTTTTATAAACTTTTAAATTAATTCAAATACAAATACAGGAGCGCAAACATTTGTATCATAAAAACATTACTTTTCAACTTTAAATAGTTTTCGAAAGTAAGTGATGGGTTGGGCATGGTAGATGGGCATTTTATCGAAACTGTTAACCGATTTCGATAATAAGTGAGTGGCTCCAAATTTTGCCGAAGATACAAAATAATTGATAGTTTGTTTCAAGATTTTTCAAATAGCAAGAAACCACAATAATAATTTTTCGCGATCTCTTTAAGTACTTTTTACAAGGCGTTCCGTGCATGGCACCTTTGCCCGCCTCTAAGGCATGGGGAAAGCCGCCACCACCAGGCATAGAAGGCTTGTGGAGCGGTGAATTAGCGCAGCGTCACTAGCGCCGCCTCCCGCTGTGTGTGTCAAACAGTGAAGCGATGAGCGGCGGCTGATGGTGCGGCCCACCCGACTGACGCCAGGCGGCCAGAGCGGGAGACGCCGGACCTCACACACGGCACGGCAGCCGGCCGGCTCAGCAGCACACATCCAGCCGGCTCAGGATCACTACAGCCATCCAGCCGGCTCAGGATCACCTCAGCCATCCAGCTCAGTATCACCAACCATCCAGCTCAGCCATCCAGCTCAGGATCACCGGTCATCCAGCTCAGGATCACCACGGTCATCCAGTTCAGGATCACCAGTCATCCAGCTCAGGATCACCATTCATCTCAGGACCACCAGTCATCCGTCTGGAGATCGCCACAGCCTCAACAAGCCAGGCGCATGCAGGCAGTGTTTGAACCAGCGGGCTGCATCAGCGACAGGAGGCCGACGCCGCGGCCGTGCGGGGTGTACGGCGCCGGCTCAGGCGCCCCGCGGCGCCATTGTCAGCGCAGCCGCGGCGACGGCGGCGGCGGCGGCGGCGGAACAGCGGCCAGGCTTTATTTGTGCGGCGACACGTCGCGCCGCCGTCCCGTCTGGAAACGGGTCCGCTCATCGGGTGGAGCCTCCCCGGCAGCTAATGACGCGTAAGCCGAGCTCGCAGGCAGACGGCGGAGGAGGATGTACACTGCACAGCCGGCATACCTCCCTGGCAACGGAAATTCGTTTAACCAGCCGCCCGCCGATCTGTCTATCACTATCTGCCGATAAGTTTAATTAGCCGGAATGGTAAAATTTGGACATAATACCCACCGTCATCCCTGTGGGTGTATCTGCAGTTGTTCCTGTACCGCACTGCGCAGAGATGACTATACACTGCAATTCCCAGAGCTATCATCAGCATTGGTGCGTTTTCCCCGTCAGAAAACGCAAGACGGGATTCTGAGTCGGGAAAATTACCCACCATTGAAATATACTGGGTTTCTGAATAAGGCACAACTTAGAGGTTTTTCGAATGACCTAGCATCACCGGAGGCTGTAAATAGCCCAGCAGGTCAGCACCTCCCATCCCCCACCCACCAAAAGGTACAATCGTTATACGTTTGTCCAGGCGATACATACAGAACAAGTTTTCGGTAAAACCAGAGCACTTCATATAACTCTCTCACATTGAGTGTTTTCTTCTAGTTCACACGAGCATATCCCAAAGAGAGAACGGAAACCAGCATTTCCTGGATGATTAACGGATATTCCACGAATATGCAACGTAATCAACTTGCAACATGTTTGTGTTCTGCAAGCTGCATATGAGATAATCAGAAGGGCCACACATTCCACACAATGATCTAGGACCGACAGTCTCAACCCCTCAGCAGGGCTCATCGTCTAAGCATCTCCAGTCCGAGCCACACCCCAGAATCAAATAGGGGTCGAAAGCGGGGAGGGGCAGGACGTGTCCATCACTTTTTGTGAGAAAAATTCCGATTGCAGCCAAATTGGAGAAAAATTTGAATATTCCAAGCGAGTATGTGTGGAAGGTCACAAGGAGCACAAAACACGAGTTTGAATTTCTGCTTCATAGGGGACAGTTTTACGTCAGATAGGAGATACGGGTTTTTCTCACAACCTCTGCCCCCTTTCTGACCGGTGACGGCAGCAGTGGCGGATCCAGGGTTTCATTGGGGGAGGTGAGGGCTCGAGCCCCCCCCCGCCATTGCCTCCGATCAGCCTCCGACTATGCATTGCCATTGGGGGTGACGAGCCCTGGCCGCCCTTGTATCCGCCACTGGACGGCTCCACTGCGGATGGATGCGCTGAACCACTCCGAATAACCCCGACCGTATTTGCATCTCCGGCGAACACGGCGTGTTTATGTCGCCAGCTTCAGGGATTAGTCAGGCCACGGCGCCTGCTGTGCGGCGGCGGCCCTGAATCACGGCAGCGGCAACGTGATTCAGACGCGTCACCCTGTGTCCCACTGCGTAATCCCGCACACACAGCTCTGTTCTTTCCTGCGACAGCAGAAATGCTGCCAGCTGAGCCAAGTTCCGTCATTAAAAGCACGACCCCAAGCAAGGAATGTTTGCAGCAGCATGACGGCATAGTGTTTTCCTATTGCTTATGGGGCACGAGGTCACATTTTCCGCCCGCAGTCGTTGTTGGCGTCTGGGCTCAGTTGCGGTGAGGTGGCACGTGCCCCTGGATTCGCCCATGTTTCTCGTACACTGCACGCTACTTTTCCAGGGGCCCAACCCAGAAAATGCCTGCCTTGAGCAGGAGCTGGACTGAGCCTAGGTGAATCGATTAAAACCAAACCGGAGGCAGACTCTAATATTTTCCATACGTTCCTGCTTATAAGGCCTTCCACTGCTTGTGTATTATATATTTACTTATTTTATTTTATTGGCCAATCCCAACAGGTAAACTTGTTAAACCATTGATCGGAGCTTGGATAATGGACGTTCGGAATGAACATAATATTCTCCATCATCTCATGCACATGGTTTTAGATCCTCAGCTAGCAATAATAACAAATATCGAAAACATTTGTGTGTGTATGTTTTGTTGTTTTAGGGCGCTGTCAGCGGCTTAGCTTATATCACTCCCATCATTGTGATAAGTCCTCAAGTCCTAGCATACGTTTCATTTATATCCTGCTGTGTGTAAAGACCACTTAAAACCTGGTAACCAAAAACGATATAGTTTAAGGGGTGACCACAAACCTCACACTAACGAACAGTTAACTTGGTTTCTCACCTCCTTTCGTCACACATTTCTGGCACGCACCAAGCTGTGCTTTTACCCCACTGCTGTGATCGTCTCTCCATTTGTTCAGGGTATTCAACACCCTTGGGCGGAGAGCGGCGAACAAATGTCGTATTCCCGGCCAAGTAGGCCTCCCGGACTCTTGACCCAGAATGCTTCTCATTCCTAACAGGAAAAGAGCGCACCACATCTTGTCAAATATTTTGCACTTCTCCAAAACTTTCTGATGAACCCATTTGCCTTATCTTAAAAGGCAGTTCTTTTTGCACATTTGACACCCATATTTCCTTCCCCATTGAATCTAGCTTATGGTACTTTTTGCCTACGAGAATCCCCAACACATTGTTTAAACTGAAACTCATCGTTACTTTCCGAGCCCATCTCTACATCGCACCGCCCTCCCGCACCGACAGGCGTGAAGGCGGGCGTTTCCCGTCCGCCCCACGCGCCGGGCGGCGGGACCCATTCACGCCCGCCGCGCGCTTCGGTCGTCTGCCGGTCACTGTCATGTCTGCCGGTCATGCGGCGGTGTCAGCGCGTGCACGTCATGCCCGGTGCCATGACAGTGGTGCGTGCCAGCGCCTGCGGGTGTTCAGATGGCGCAGCTGAGGTGCAGCAGACTGCCATCACTCATAGCAACAGGCCATCTATACCCAGCCAGCCGCACCGCGATACGGCCCCGTGACAGTCCTGTCACGAGCCAGACATAGCTGCATTGAGTGTTCAGTATCAGGAAGCCACGCCTCATCGCTGCAGAAAACACGCCGCCGGATTACAGACCTGTCCATCCGCGGGCACAATAACTTCACGTTGTTGTGCTCCAGGATGTCATAACTCATCACGGGGCTGCCAGACTCGGCTTGACGGCAGCTTGCGTGGCACCAGCGCCGTAAATTATTGCCATTTCGCGGAGCGCATACCGCATGCCACTCTGTCTTGTTTGGCTGCTGGCACCGACGGATTGCTGGCTATTTGTCACTTTTTGCGCAGACAAAAACAGACTCGTGACAATGCCTGGATAGTGGAAAAGCCCACAACCTTCAAAATCTGCAGCAGCACAACCAACGAAAAATGTTCGTTCTTACTATTGGTCAGTTGGCACGAGTCTGCCATGAACGGCGATACCGATTATGAGCGCGCCCTGGGCGTGGGTAGATTTGTTGGACGCGTGGTTGGCTGTCCAGCGCCCATGTCCCCCCTCCCCCGTCTAAACCGGCTATACCTCACGGACAGCGCCGCTGACGACGGTGCAGGGTGTCTGCGGCCGTCATCGGCAGTGGCGGCTTCACAGTCAGCTACAGCAGACTGCCGATGTCGCATTGAACCGGGAGCGGGCCCAAAGCTAGCGTCAGCATCACCCACTCAACGGGAAGGATCAGTCCGACCGTGGTTAATCGCGCCGTCACTGCCAGGACTCCACGTACCCCACGCTAACAGCATGATGGCCGGCACGTCGCTCCAACTGAAGCCCAGGCTAGGTCACCTCTCCAACGCTCTCCACCAGACAGTCACATCATCCCGTGTGCTCTGAGCTCTCAATCACGATCGCCAGTGCCAAAGTCACGTGTGACGCGCTCATGGTATGAAATAGATGAGCAATTTGTTAATGCTTTTCGATGCAGAGTCGTTTAGGGTCTCGGATAAGGAGGTATATATAAAAATCTGATCACGCATTAATAAGAATCATGCGAGGTATTTTTCCAGGAATATTTCTGCTAGCTGGTGAGGAGTTGGGACACGTGCAGTGTGCACAAGGGTCTGTCGTAAATCACTGCAATCCCATCAACAAATCCAGAACGCATTAGCTCAGAAATGCCTTATCAAAACAAAGCCAAGTCACAGCAGGAAATGCCAGTGACCAGGCTGTTCAGCACCATGTCCTGCATCGCGGAAGGAGACCAAGAATAAACATACACGATGAGAAAATAAACAGATAACCCAACTAATATGTATCGCGACGACAATTTCACCAAATTGTCGTGCCTGGTATTCGGTATCCGAGTTTAGCGTGTAAGGTCTCATCCCACAGGAACACAGAATACTTCCCAGCGATAGAAAAAGTGACGAGGACACTATTTACCTTGATGTCGCTCTTTGTCGCTTTTATTCAAGAAAAGAGTGAAAGTTGAAACAAGGCTTCAAGAAACATCCCTTTCGATTAATCAAATTTGTCAATACAGTTCATCACTGATACCAAGAAAAACAATCTAGTAATGAAAGTAGCAAACGCCCCGGGGCGTGCAGCCGGCACGCGGCGCGCCCTGTCGGCGTCCCCCAGTTTGCGCACAATAAACGGTATTGATCGGGCCCGGCTTAAAGAGGCGCCCGGCTGAGTCATCGCACACGGTGAAGACGCGCCTGTCACCGGAGACGACACACAACGTCGCACTGAGACCGGCCGAGCCTGCAACCTGTGGATGAGCTACCGCTCCCCCAACTGCACTCGGACTGCGACGGGTAGCCTACAGGCGATATCACGGCTCGTTTGATTCGGCAACAGGAGGTCCGCTTCAGTCGCTCTGGCCCCCATTCGACACTATACCGGCGCTTGGAACCGGGCCGAAATGAAGAGAAAGGCCCGTCCTCTATGGTAATAAAGCGTGCGCAAAAGATCTCCCCGCTTCACTTTTAACTCTGAATTACAGATAACGGATCCGCTTCACACAATAATGTTCCTTTCCGAGCCAGTTTCTGTATAATAATTTTACTTCCGTTTAACATTAAATATTTTTGGTACAAGATATAAGTTAACCAAGCTCGCAACCCAAGCCCTTGATGCAGCGCTCTGCTGCAAGCAACACAATCATAACAAAGAACGTGCGTACGGCGCTGAGTGAGTTGAGGGCGTTCAATATTCTGGAATACACTGTTATTATAGAACAGGCGTGATTCTGACCCATAAAAAAACTTTCAAGGAGGGCAATGGTACTAAAAAGCGGCCAAACATCGCTGGGCCGGTGTCTCAAAATTGACATTAAGCACGGTCATGGAGGGGAATTCAGGTTAAAAAAAACAGCGATCGAGCAAAAATTTCCAACATCGAGTTCAAAAGGGAACATATCATTTGATATTTGGAGTTTCACGTCTCGGACATTTTATAATTTCCTTTCGGAAACACTTTTTCGGCAAAGATGAAACACCATAAGTTATTGAATGGTCTGACTTGATTTCAGTGCATGGGATGATTAAAGGGAATGTGGAACCTTGTTGCAATTCTAGATTGTGAAGGATTCAGGTGCAATCCATGTTGAAAATAATGGGCTTAGCTTTCTCTCTGCAAAACATAGTTATGTTTTGTTTTAATTAACTTTCCTTTGTTCGCAATAAAGTCTCCAACTTAGCGTGCCGTCAAATGGGCGTATCAGCTGGCAACACCTTGTGCCAGCTTGAACCTGTTTCAGGGCAGCAATAGTGAATTAAAATAAAACATGAAATGTTTTAATTCAATGAGGTTACCATTTGAAAAAAGTGACAATTATCAATTTCTGCTTCTTTTCTTGATCTATTGCAACATCCTTCTCGTCTCAAACTAGTCAATAGACCAAGTTATGCGCATTTGTTAACGACGATACCAAAGCCATGTTTAGGACTGGGGTCTTAAACAGGTCCACGCAGCACGCGCAGCGGAACTTGAGCATGACGTCACTTCCTGAGGCATGACGAGCACGGCGTCACATCCGGGGAGGCCAGTGTCGGTAGGGGGTGAAGTTTTACCTTTTTCTCTACGAACAGTAAGTTCTGGGACAAATGAAATATGGAAATATGGATCAAGTGGTTTCTCGGGATGCTCTATCAGATCGTTATCTCAGTTCAAATCCCATTATGAGGGTGTCATATTCCCTAGTGCCAAAGCAAAGTATGTAGTAAAATATCCGGCAAGTAATCAATGGGGAAAATCAAGCTCAAAACTATAGTGAGGGAACAAAAATTACCATTTTTCGTTTTCAGAATTTAGGCTTTCGGCCCAAATTTTTAAATTCTGGGGCACCGGTTGGGCAAACATAAGAACATAATTTTACCAAATTTTCCACACAGCCATCCAATACATGATACCAAAGGAATTTATTATTAGAACTATGATCAGGAGCTTGGTGAAATTCCAACGATGCTAAATACACCAGCTCCCTTCCAACCCACCCTTATCCCCAAGATTGTCCGTACGGCAACTCTTCCCTCGTCCTCCCACAAAGATCAGTCGTACCCGGAACCAGGACGATCTGAACGGAGCAAGATCGATCCCCTCAATTCGTCAACGCCAGATGTGTCGGTTAGGGTTTAAGAGAGCGTGACGCAGACAAAAGAATATCAGCCCGGCACACTCGCCAGTCTGATGCCATCTAATGGTAACCGTTGCTCAGTCTTCTCCGATACAATGCCCCAATTCCGAAGAAGACGATCGGAACCAGATGGAGTTTGGAGCGTCTGGACACGCCAGGTGATTCGTTCTACCAACAACAGAGAACTACCGGTTTAGCTAGAACATGCCGGAGGGGGAGAGTATTTCAGGTGAGTGCCCACCAAACCCGACCACATGTCCTGATGCTGGTAATCTGATCCATCAAGTGACGTCACGACCCAGCATTCATCTACAGCAGTCCGGCATACCCGAGAACCGCAAAGCCACTTATTTCATCGCGAATGCAAAACTACACTATTTTGTCCTTGGTGAGATGGCACCAAGTTCTATGCCAGCTGTTAACGGAATAAAGTATCACGGTCACTGGCATTAAGCCAGTTGCAAATCATAAAAATACATGGCTACCTGCTAAATTCCTCTCCACTTATCTCGCTTGTTCGCGATATCAGTCCCCTACTCTATAATCAGCGTTTGAGACTAACTTCAGTCCATAAAGCCTACCGATTGAGCCGGCAGGTGAGAAGTGTAAACACGGCACCACGCTGCCGGGGTCGGTCGGGCTTAAGGTCGCCAGGCTCTCTGGGTGCAGTGATTTCAGTAAGGATGGTACACAAACAAACTTAAATGATATGCAGGGAAGAGAAAAGCGTGCAATTGTCATCTACGTTTCCAAGCACAGAAGAATTTTCGAACGATCACACCACTTTAAACTACGAATGCCCATCACCGTTAAGACTGGCCGGCGTTTGCCCTACCTTGAGACGTTTGACCTCCATCTTGAGAGCGGCGATCTCCTGTTTCTTGCCCTCGACGTTGTGAACCAGCTCGGACACGGTCCTCTCCAGGCCGGCTCTGACGCTGTCGCCGCCCACCGCCATGGCGGGCAGGGGAGGCAGCTGCTGCAGCTGGAGCTGCCGCCGGAGCTGCCGCAGACCCGGAGGAGGCAGCCGCTTCCACAGACACAGCGTCAGCGTCGGAGCCGGGCTCCGGGGCGCGCAGGTCCTCGGTCAGGCGCTCTTTGCTCGACTTCTCCTTCGGTGTGGAGACCTTATTCATGGTCCTGCGAAGGAACGAGCGGATCTTGAAGCGCTGCGACATGGTGGAAGGATGTGGAAGGGTGAATGGAAGGACTGTAGAGAGGATGACCCTGTTGTTCCCTGAGGGAGAGTTGGCCGGTCGACCAGGCACTCCCACGCACGCAGCACTAATGTGCGCGGAAGTGTTCCGGCAATCGATTCGGCGTCGAGTTCGCTTTCACTTTGTCTGTAAACACGCGCGGCAAACACGCACCAGCTCCGTCACGTCCGCACGCAGCCGACGCACCCACCGGCACTCCCACGGCGCGCACCTTCTCTTCGTCACAGTACTCACGCAGCACTCACACCCAATTCTTCCGTCCACAAACAACCAGAAATCGCTATCCAACCACCAGCTCTGCCTCCTCGCGCCACGATGGTTCCGAAACTTCGGCAGAAGCTCGGTTTCCTCGAAAGCGCGCCTCACGGTCCGCCCGTCACCAGCTCTCCGTATCTTCGCCGGAACACGCTTCCTGCTTCGCCGAAGTGCCGCGCTGCCTGATGCTGGCCGCCGTCTGCCCGACCTCTTCCTGTCGCTCTGGTGTCTCGGTCACCCGCCGTTCAGCTTCATGGCCTGCGGACACACGAGACGGAATGAGACCGCGCGGCCGCGACTATCGCGCCACCACGTGCACCCGTGACGTCACGTGACGTCACACACGACCACCGAGCCGTGAGGTGTCACATTGTGCGGGTGCGTACAGCTGTAGGGAGGGTGGCATACGCAACACGGACATGGTGAATGTAACGGACGTAGAGAAAGGACAGCGATAAATAGTTGAATCCCTACCGAGTGAACAGATTCGGCACACGCACAGTAGCGGTGAGAGGGGGGGCGGAGTGAAGCCAGAGCAAACAGTGACGGCGAGCCAGAGCTAACAAGGGGCACTCACAGCGGCCACACAGCCCAGCGCTCTCCACAAACAGCCGACTCAAACACGGCGCGCCCCGCCAGATAGACAACAGCTGGAGGTGCCAAACTCGGCCTCCCCAGCCATTGCTCAACGTTAGAAACTTATACGAACGGCAGCTGAGCCTGGCTTCTGAAAACTCACTGCTTTTCACTCCAGGACAGACGAGCTTTCCTGCTGAAAAATCACAAGTCTCCACTTCTGTTAAAATTGGAGAAAAATCTGGACACAGCAGGCTGATCGATAGTGCGACTGCACCAGTCAATTTCGACACCACGAGCACCGTCAAAAGCATGGCGCAAGGTCGAATCTTGACACCCGGAGATTTGCCCAAATCGTGGGAGGGGGAGAAGACTGACTGTTTTTACAGAATCGGGTCATACCAGGGAGGTCGGGGAAGTGGAGGCAACAGCCCAGCGTCCAGACAAAAGCTGCCAAGCATTTGCATAATTAGACATTTCGGCACAAGGCTGAATTAGGTAGATTATTCATGGGATTTTGATAGAAAGATCCATCAGGGTACGTCCCTTTCGTAGACTAATGACGGTCTTTCTGTGAAGAATGGCTGACACTGGCGGGCCCATTCCTCCGTAAACCAATCAAGCTCTGACGCACCGCCAGCTCCGTCTTTAAAACAGCCAATTCACAAACCTTTCTCACTCAATACAGCTGTCGCATAGCGCTTTCACGTCATTTGCGAAACCTTATATTCTGATGATCCAAGAGGCATTACAGCGCCTGTGATGAAAACTGCCCAGGACTGTTGCACCCCCCCTCCCACTTCCAACAATCTGAGGTTACAAACTACTGCCGCCAGGGAGGCGGCAGTGAACAGCTGTCGGCAGCTGCAGCTGCAGCCGACCCCGCCCCGAACCATGCAGCCAGCCCTTCCCACGCCATCTATCATCGGCCTTCTCACGACAGCCCGGCCGGCGCGGGGCATTGTCCGGCCCTGGAGCGCCGCCCGGCAAAAACCGGCCCGGCCGCCCCGACACCGCCGCCGTCTGACCTCAGCTGACCCCGCCCGGTGACCTCGGGTGACCCCCGACACCGCACGACCGCTGCCGACGGCCGCAGCTGCAGCGTGCGGCCGTGCACTGCCCGCTCGCTGGTTTCACGAATGTGAGGTCATGCCGGCGACCGTGACGAAACCAGATGAAGAATACGGCCGTTAATCTTAACAGCGACCCCTCCATACCTACCTCACACCGTCAATTCAGGAGCTCAGCTCAGCCCTTTTAAAGCGGTTCGAGACACGAGACGCCAGGCCAGCGTTCGACCTCTAACAACCTCACACCTTTTCAACCTCACCTCCCCACAGATACAACCCCACGCCAGCGTTGGAGGCGCCGGGAGACGGGCTGTCTCCAGCGGCCCCGGCGCACGCGTCTCCGGCCACGACCCAGTTGGGAGGAGGCGGCGGGCGGTTGGCAGCCGTCAGCGCTCAGACGTCTCCCAGCTGAGCGGAGCAGCGGCGGCTGCACAAACCGCCGGGGTGGCCCCACTCACGGACGAGACGGCGACAGCAGGCAGAGCCCGCCACTCGGCTGCCAGCCAGACCTTCCCCCGGCTCTACAGCACCGGGTCTGGGATAGCGCGGTCCTGCTGCAGAATTACTGGGCTGAACTGTTAGGCGAACCGTGGCACTGATTCTGAACTTTGTTGGCACGTTTGTACGGCCATGGGATGGAATAATCTACATCGAAATGCCTTAGTTCCCAATTCTTATGTAGCAGTCATCTAAAAAGTTAAGTGAAGGAAATAACAGTAGCGAATTGCTTTGCTGTATGTGCATACGTGATCGTATGAGCGCTTAGTGTTTTTCCCATTGCCCGTTCTCAGCGATCATGTTTTTATCCGTTTCCTTCTGTGTGTGTGTTGGGTTTTAGGGCGCTCCATGCTAGGGCCATTTGGCGCACCTACTATACACTATAATCATTTTAAAGCCACTTGGTCTTCCGCGTTATTCTATAGGTGATAGCTAAAGGAAAACTACTTGATTCCTTCGTGTTTAATTCTATTGCGTTTGTGTCATTCGGTGAGGATTATATACAATATCAAATCCAATCTCTGTCAAATATCGCAGGACTATGGGGAGCTCAACGGCTGGCTTGTCTCCTAATACACTCGCAAGGGGCATGGGAGGAAATAACGGGCGCGCAGAGTTCTCAATACATTACATCCTGTGTCAGCCAATACATGCTGTAAGTAAGCCTGCTTTGACAGTGGCTCACCGGCTTGGTGCTAGCGAGAATGGTGTCCTGTGTTGCAATGTGTGACCATACGCAGTCGTGTGGCTATTTCCTCCCTCTACTCCGCCTGTTACTCGACCCATGGTTCTATGGCTGGCTTGAGCTGCTTTAGGCGCGGTCGCTCCTGTCCCTTTCGCTTGCCTTCGATTTGGAAGGCTGTTATTTCGCTTTCATCGATGCTGGAACTCAAAGCTCCTGCTCGGTAGTCTCGAGCCGATCTGCAGCCAAATCCGCCTCTCGTTACCGGTACTCCCACATGACTGGACCCTAAACTGTTCCGCCCGCACGTTCGTTCTCCCTTCAGACATCCAAAACATAAGAGTGTGATTCTATTGCACGGGGATTATAAATTCGCCCACAAACATCCTAGGTCATAGTCCTCTCTGTTTGACCGTGTGTGTTTTTATCTCTATGTCATCCCGAGCTTCCTTATTGCGAAATCAGTCACAGCGAACGGACAATTCCACGTCTCCCCGCTCCCAGAACAGCGCGGTACCGACACCGGGTTTGTCTGCAAATAGGGGCATCCCTGTTGACAGTTTTAAATAAATAAATTGCGACATCACGCGGCTGGTGGGTTTCCTGGTAGGTTCGGCAGCATGACCAGCGGCCGGGGGCGGCAGGGCAGGGCGGGCCGGTGTCCGGGCCTGACGTCCGACCCAAACACCGCCGCACGCCACGGGCGGGGGCGGCGCAGAAAAACGGCAGACACCACGGCAACTGCACGCTACACCCACACCGGCCGATACGGATACTCCCAGCGCACCGTGAAATAGCCAGGGGCCTAGGTAAAAAGTCCACAGAATAGGCCCAGCAAAAACAGGCCAAGTGGCACAGGCGTAGGGGGATAGTTTCCGCCTTTGCAGACCAGTTTGCGCCGCAGGTTAGGCATGCAGTGGAGGAAAGCTGGTTTGAGGTCAGACCCAGCCGCTGTTTCTCAGTTGGCAGGAGCACTAACGAGGCATACCAGACCATGAACACGGAAACATTAGACGGAAGGACATCCTCACTAACCAGGACCCAGCTATGCCGCACTCTTACGAGACGGTACCGGCATATCTCTCACCAATCCAATCCGACGGCACCATGGCTCTCGGCAGGCCACGAATACCTCATGGCTTCCACTGCAGTGGTGACCTGGAGTATCAAAATGCACCAGCAGCACCAGAGCCAAAGAAAACGCAGGCCACCATTCCCGCAGTCATCAGCGGCGGTCGTCAGGTGTGCGTGGTATCCGGGCCATGGGGTCGGCCGGCTCTCCAGGACAGCCGCCAACCCCGCACCGCGCCAGCCCACCCTCCAACTCTGCAACTGCAACCGAACGCCGCGTCTGGCCGCCCCTCGGACACAGGACACCCTGCCGCCGCCGCTGCCGAGCACGGCGACTGATCCGGTCTTCTCTGACACACGCCATCAGACAGGGAGGCGTTTGCCACACTGAGCCGCGGGGTTTTTGTTGGCGTCGGTCACGGGGTCTGGAGAGGTCAGCTGGAACGCTGCAGGGAATGCTCAGCGTTTAAAAACATCCGGTGCAGCGAACCGAACCGTTACCCCGCGCCCATAACCGATGCATTGTGTTCAACGAGGCCGAACGCAGGCGCCACCTGAGCGTGGAAGACAATGAGGAGAGAAGCGTGACGGGTGTATCTGTTGCAATTCCCAGCACCCGACGACGCCGACAATAATACGAAAACATTCACAAGTCGGCAGGTAATGCACATCATTTTTCTCCCATTTCTCACAGCGGGTAAACATCAACCCGGGCATAAAGCGAGCCTCAACACTCCCGGCGCGTGGATAGGCCGCTTGAGCAGCTCCAGCAGTATTTCCCGTCCCGCTTCTACTTGCTTCTGATAACCTGTGACACCCATTCTCGAGCCGGGCCGACCCCCGCGGCCACCAGCAGGGCCGTCACCATCACTGCGGGACGGCAGCAAAAACGGACGGCGAGCGTCTGTCGGCACCCGGCCTTTTTGCCGGGATTAGCAGCTTGGCCGGCCAGCCGTACCTATCAGATAACGTGCTTTCTCTTGGGCCGTTAATGACGACTTTATTCAGCGGCTCTGTGCACGAGTCTTCATCAGGCTGTTTTTCTTCATCTACACACTGAACAATGCATACGTTTTCTCTCCGAAGCTAACTCTTACTAGTGCAAGAGCCGTTGTTAAGAATTGCTACATTTCACCCAGTTTTATCGAGTCACACACAGTAAGTACCTGCCGAAACTTAGTATCAACAGGGGCGGACGCACACTCGAGTTTTGGGAAGGAAACCCCATGTCTGCCTCTCCTCCTGGGGGGGGGGCTGGGAGCGAATATTTTTTTGCTCGACAGACCTAGTGTAAACACCTGTTTTTCAAAAAAATTATCCGGCCTTTGCAGGGCCAAAAGATAGTTTGCCCTCCCCCAGCGCTTAGGGGGGTCATGGCCGGAATGCCCCACCCCTGCGTCCGCAAATGAGTATCAAAAGGAAAAACCGGCAGAAGCTCGCTCCCGCCGCTTCAACAGTATCACATGCAACGCCTGCGCCGTGTGTAGCACACCTCTCCCCATCGTCAGACCTGCCTGGCGGGACGGGCCACAGGCGGAGGGCGTCCACCCCGGCCAGGTGGGAGAGCCGTAGTCACGCGTGGCCAACCCCGCCAGGTGGGACCAGCGGGGCAGCCACGCACCGCCCAAACCACCGCGCACCAGCGCATTGTCACCGGACACAGCCGGCGACACTCAGCAGGTCAGGACAGCTGACGTCCGGCTTCCAGCCTCGGCTGCCAACCGACAGGGGACTAACAGTGGGCTGCTGTGGGGTCGCCCGTGTCGATAGGAGACGTGGCTGCTGTGGGTCGCTCCCTGTCGATGAGACGGTGGCTGCAGGGTCTACGGTTGGAGACGTGCTCGGTCGCTCACGTGAGACGTGGCTGCATCCACATGGAGACTGGGCTGGGTCGCCCCGGTGATAGGAGACTGCTGGTCCCACGGTCTATAGGAGACGTGGCTGCGGGTGCCACTTAGACGGTGGCTGCAGGGGTCGCTACGTCATACGGGGGCTGCAGTGGGGTCGCTTCGGGGCCGATAGGAGACGATGGGAGGCAGTGGGGTCGCTCCCGGGCCGATAGGAGACGATGGGAGGCAGTGGGGTCGCTCCCGGGCCGATAGGCGACGGTGGGCTGCAGTGGGGTCGCTTCGTATAGGGGATGGGGGTCGCTCCCGGGCCGATAGGCCACGATGGGAGGCAGTGGGGTCGCTCCCGTGTCGATAGGAGACGGTGGGCTGCAGTGGGGTCGCTACCGTGTCGATAGGAGACGATGGGCGGCAGTGGGGTCACTCCCGTGTCGATAGGAGACGGTGGGCTGCAGCGGAATGGCTCCCGCGCCATAGGAGACGGTAGGCTACAGTAGTCTGTGACAGACCAGCAACAGCTAACTAACTAATACTATTAGCTGCGGCGACAGAGAGCAAACAGCAGGGAAAAGCTGTAGAAGCAGCCACGGCAGACAGCAGGGACAAGCTGTAGAAGCAGCCACGGCAGCAGGGACATACAATAACAGCGACGTCTGTCGCCACACCAGACACCAGCGCGATCAGGCTGGCGCGTGGCGTGTCGAGACGCGCCATCACGCGGACACGATGCTGCACACGCGACAGGAACGCTGTTGGTGCGGTAACCGCGACAGCTCATCTGAGACCGTCTCTCCCCGTCTGGAGCTATGCAGCGGGGATTCACCACCTCTCCCAAGATGTTTAAGGCGCGGCGTGAGCTGGAGAAGAAGATTAGTATCGGCAGACACAGCGCCACAGACGGCGCTGCTGCCGGAGTGGGTGACGCACGAGAGCATGACCCACCACTCCGGCACCGGTCATGCAGCGTGATATCAACCTTCCAATAGACGCACATTGGCTTGGGAGGCAATCGTTGGTTACTTCATCATAGGTGCACACATTTTCTTAACTTAAGCATCCTCATCCGATATGTTTGAACCACCGCACTGTACGTGCCCAGACCGGGCCCGGAATGCTGATCGATGCTGGCCGACCAGTGAATGTGATCATCAATTTCATACAGTCGTTCGCAGCCGTCCCAGCACTGGCCATCAGTCCTTTGTGAGGCGGGCGTGCGCAGCGTGCACAGGCGAGTGGGCGGATGTACCTACCAGGGCTCTAACTGCAGGCTGAATGTCCAGTGGACAATGTTGATGGTCAAGGTAGTAAATTTTCTCCGATGGCAACTCAAAGACGACAGAAACAAAAGGAATGTTCATGAGCGTGGCATGTATCCCTCTGCCAGCTGCTGGTTAGGAACGTCCCAATGAACACATGGGCTCCGCGCGAATGATCGAATACCACATGCTCGTGGATCACACGGCCTGGAGGCTGATGTATTCTGCGGATAACTTCACTATTCTAGGATCTTCCAGGATATTTTGTTTATTCATGTATTCATCTATTCAAATCACCAGCAGGAGTGCCCCACTTGTAGATGAAGTCGCAGGTTAAACTTCTAAAATATTTACACGATGATAGACAATAGAAAATAAAATAAAATGGCAGCAAAACTAGAATCGTAATCATGAACGAAAATCCAGCATCGTGGGAAATCATACAAGAAAAGTGCTATACAAGTAAGCGGCAATACAAAACAGCGAGGTTTAAAAACTGAGAACATTTCTCAGAGCTGGTACCTTCTCACGGGTCCGATCCCACGGGATTTGCTTTGCCATGGCTCTGCACGAAGCGAAGGCGAGATACGGCGGATCAGGGCACAGAGCAGCACCACGTGAATTTAAATCTCACGAGCTGGGCATGCTGCAGATCCTTACAGCGCGCTACGGTTACCCTCAAACGCCGAAAAACCGCCGAATATGCTAAAGCAATTTTACTATAAATATTTTGGGGTTGGAAGCTTTCAGAAACACTAATCAAGAAGACTTCTATATGTAGTTACAGGGTTCAGGACTATTCTTTATTATGTGCATAGGGCCAGGCAAGATTTCGGTTCTCACAAAACTTTGGATGAATACTCCGGGATTGGCCGTATGATACGACTGTCTTCGCCGAAACGTCGCAGTGATAGGACAGACCGCGGGATGGAAGCACTGTGCTATCATGTGTTTAAGTTCAGTTATGATCTGTACCAAGTCGTTCCCACTCGGCGTTTGCGCCGTAGACGGTGCGGTCACGAATCCGACCGCATGGCGGCGAATCAGGCCTTGTGGTGACGAATCAGACCGCTCGGTAACGTCCGATCGTGTGATTACAAATCAGAGCCCCTGGTAACGGGTGTGTGCTGGGGCTTAAATGCGCTTCAGCTGTCAGGGTCATATAAAGCGCCTAACTGTACAATTTAATCAATCCTCTAAACAGCTTTTGTATTGGGTGTCATCCTGAAACCAGATATATCGAAAAAGAGCAAGCGGCTATTTGATTAACGGTACCGAATCAGATAAGATGGTAACTGAACAAACCTCGCATGACACCATCATACCGTATCATAACAACTCAGACGGTGAACACGTGGCAATAAATCGATCGCAGACGGACCGGCGGCGTGGTGGACCAGGTCAAAGGGCTGGCCGCGGTGGTTGCATAGCAACCAGCGGCAGCGGCGGGAACGGCGGGAGCCGTGACCTTCAGAGGTCACTGCAGGAGTATGGCTGAGCGGACAGTTTGCGAGCGTCCACATCGCAGCATTGGTGCGCGCTTTGGGTAAGGTTTTGGACTGTAACAAGGCCAAATTTTCTAGCCCGGAGCGGAAATTTCATCCCGCCAATGTCAATCCCAGGTGAGACGGACGATTCTCTTCATATTGAGAAAACGGAAAGTGTCATCGGATTTTCTGGCTATCTGCATAAAGATTCACTACCTATTACCTTTTTTAAAATATTTCCAAAAAATATACACCTAGACAACAAACCAGTTTTTTTGTTTATTGGATACCAGAGACCGACTCAGGATTTTCCAGGGGGAGCGGCTGTGATCGGGGGTGCAGTTTTCGGGGGCGACGAAGGACGCCAAAGGCCCCGAGGGGCCATACTTCCTTTAAAACCGACTTCCTTATGACTTCACTGCAGCATGCTACGTGCTCACCCCCCCCCCACTATCGTGAATAATTGCGTCGGATTTAAACCGAGAAATAATGCATAAATACGGTATATCATTTCACGGAGTCAAGGGTCCTTCAAAACGTATCAAAATGTTTACATATCATTTCGTCCCGTGCCCTTCCTATGTTTGGATAGGTTCCAGAATAATTATCAAGTTCCCCAAACATAACAATTAAGTCGACGAAACCCATGGCAAGGATAAACCAAGTCCTATATACGGCAGTTGGGTTGACAGCTTCTGTGGATACTGTTTACATATTTGATCAAACAACCGGGCCTTCTTGATATCGTCATTTAGATAAATATGACAGTCCTGAGGTGCATTTTAGGATCGATTTCATACGCGCCTAGTTTCCAACCACTCCTGATGGCTACCATATCTGACATGTGCAGTCGGTGCTTTCGGTGGCTAATGACATGCGTTAGACTGGAGCCGGCACGTGGTCGCCCTGCACCTGGACCGACTTTTCAGAATTCCTCGGCTCGTCTGGATTAGCATGACACGTTCGAACAGGGATATCTTTGACGTGTTTTAACCTTTGACGAAATTTTAGGCAAAAACCATCCCACAACATGAAACAAAAGTAACAACATTGTGATTGTTGCTTCCGCTGTTATTCAGTCGGTTAAATAAAGAACTCAACAAAAACACATCACAAGCAAACATACGTTCAGACGCAGGGGCGGACGAAGACCCGAGTTTTGGAGAGGGCCAAACCCATGTCTGCCTCTCCTCCTGGAGGGGGAGCGAATATGTGTTTGCTCTACAGACCTAGTGTAAACACCTTTTTTCAAAAGTTATCCGGCGTTTGGGGGGCCAAAAGATAGTTTGGCCCCCCTCCAGCGCTTTGGGTGGGGGGCCATGGCCGGAATGCCCCCCCTGCGTACGCCAGTGTTCAGACGTACCAAACAATAGCTGTCAATGACTTGTTGGTGGCCTCTTGTTGTACTACCCGTGTTTGAACCAAACACAATGGCAGCTACCAGTCACTATGTATGCTAAATGTATACCAGTATGTATACTTAAAGCCGGACGGCAGCTGCGCGGCTGGTGGTATCCGGAGTAAGCCCGTTTTTACATTTCGCTGCTGTCCCAGTACCTACAGGGAAACATCGTCGTCACTCGCTTTCACTGGCGTAAACGGGGGGAAGATACCGGGCCATAGCCCCTGTTTAGCCGACACATTCCATCATAGATACCGGGTCCTCCGCTCTTTACCGGAGTAATACATGCAATAGGTCCCTTGGAATGATTTACGGCCACGTCACGGCTCACTTTCCTTTCTTTCACAAGGTGACAGGACCTTCACATTGACCTTACCTGCGCGGAGGGTTGAAACTGATTGCAATGTAAAATTCCTCCTTCAAAATGACAAATAACACCCTATATTCATTCCATTCCGTTGAGAATCGTAAGAATCTTATGTCTATAACAAAAACCTAGACTCGTGGCATTCCTCCGACAAGACGTCAAGAGGAGGTTTCAGACGGACAACGAACCGACGCTGCACGAAACGTCCCTCGGCACACATTCCGAGACATCTCCGCACCTTTAAAGATCATCATTAGCCAATAAATACCATTGAAGAGGCAACAAACGGCATGAAAACCACATGACGCAAAATTTGCATCAACCATGCTTGGGTATTCCAACATTAGCGATCCAACAACAGACGAGTAAATGGTGACGAAGTGTTCGTTACGTCAGCATTTGGACACGTCAGTGGTCCCATTGCCTCTTTATTGCAGCTGCAACAGCACGTTATTGAGTGAACGTGCACGGGTTGCAGAGCAGAGTTGCAGCTCAATGCACGGAACAACCCATACCAACTGCTGAGATCACGGCGGTCCAATAACTCAGCCCAGCCTGTTTTGGCATTCAGCTCACACCGAAACCTAACGCGCGACTCTCGAAAACTCCGCCTGATGCCGAAGACAGGTTCGGCGTCTCAAGGATGTGGAATCGATTCAGGGTCGAACTCGGGGCCCCGAGTGATGCGACATGACAAAGGAGACCAGGATAAGATAGCGCGTGGAGAGGCTGTGCCGGAGCCGGGGCAGCTTCGTCTCATCCGTCATAGCAGATGCCCGCCCGCCACCTTCATGGTAAACACCGGCCCAGAGGTGCCCGCTCGGCCTCACCCGGGACTATGGCATCAATCCACTAGCCTCATCCGGGAATACGGCATCTGATCCACTCACCCTCATCCGGATCTATGGCATCTGATCCACCCAGCCTCACCCGGGTCTATGGCATCTGATCCACCAGCTCATCCGGTCTATGGCATCTGATCCACTCAGCCTCATCCGGATCTATGGCATCTGATCCACTCAGCCTATCCGGTCTATGACATCTGATCCACCCAGCCTCATCCGGGTCTATGACATCTGATCCACCCAGCCTCATCCGGGAGTATGGCATCGATCCACGCAGCCTCATTCGGTCTATGACATCTGATCCACTCAGCCTATCCGGGTCTATGGCATCTGATCCACTCAGCCTCATCCGGGTTTATGACATCTGATCCACCCAGCCTCATCCGGTCTATGGCATCTGATCCACTCAGCCTCATCTGGGAGTATGGCATCTGATCCACTCAGCCTATCCGGGTTTATGGCATCTGATCCACCCAGCCTATCCGGTATATGGCATCTGATCCACTCAGCCTCATCCGGGTCTATGGCATCTGATCCACTCAGCCTCATCCGGTCATGACATCTGATCCACTCAGCCTCATCCGGTCTATGGCATCTGATCCACTCAGCCTCACCGGGTCTATGGCATCTGATCCACAAGCCTCATCCGGTCTATGGCATCTGATCCACTCAGCCTCATCCGGGTCATGGCATCTGATCCACTCAGCCTCATTAGGGTCTATGGCATCTGATCCACCCAGCCTCATCTGGGAGTATGGCATCTGATCCACCCAGCCTCATCCGGTCTATGGCATCTGATCCACTCAGCCTCATTAGGTCTATGGCATCTGATCCCTCAGCCTCACCGGGTCTATGGCATCTGATCCACTCAGCCTCATCCGGGTCTATGGCATCTGATCCACTCAGCTTCATCCGGGTCTATGGCACCTGATCCACCCAGCCTCATCCGGGAGTATGGCATCTGATCACTTGACCATCCGGTCGGCATCTGATCCACTCAGCCTTATTAGGGTCTATGGCATCTGATCCACCCAGCCTCATCTGGGAGTATGGCATCTGATCATTCAGCCTCATCCGGGTCTATGGCATCTGATCCACTCAGCCTCATCCGGGTCTATGGCATCTGATCCACTCAGCCTCATCCGGGTCTACGGCATCTGATCCACTCAGCCTCATCCGGGTCTATGGCATCTGATCCACTCAGCCTCATCTGGGAGTATGGCATCTGATCCACTCAGCCTCATCTGGAGTACGGCATCTGATCCACTCAGCCTCATCCGGGTCTATGGCATCTGATCCACTCAGCCTCATCCGGGTCTATGGCATCTGATCCACTCAGCCTGATCCGGGTCTATAGTATCTGGTCAGGCCGATCAGCCTCACCCGGGTCTATGCCATCTGGGCAGGTCGCTCAGCCTCACCCGGGTCTATAGTATCCGATCAGGCCGCTCAATGTCACACGTACCTATGGCATCCGGACGTACCAGCGGTATCTGGGCGCCGGATTCTACCTCGCATGTGCCGCTTCCATCGTTTGTATCGGTCGGCTCCGCAGCCAGGACTCGCGACGGAGGAAACCGAGGACATCTGTTTCCTAGAGCATATGAACTGCAGCTATGTTTGACTAATCTGTATCAAACAAGTCTCGAATTTCAGTGTCACATTGTTAGTATCATCCTGCCAACATACACAACTGTCATGCGATATAGGTCGGCCGGAGGAGACAGTCGGATGCCGAGCGACGCAGCCGCCCGGCTCAGGGGGAACGGCCGTGGCGTCTGTTTTGATCTGGGACAGTCTGTTTTGATCTGAACCACAAACCCGGCACACCAGCGACGGCAGACACCGTAGCCACACCGCGAGCCAGCTACAGCTGTGATCCGGTCCAAAACCAGATAAATCCCGGCGGCAGCCGCGCCGTACGGCTGCCGCGGACGGGAACACGGCACCCCCGGCGGGCTGGAGCCTGGACTGGTTGGTGGGTACGCCCCCGGCGCCGCCGCGGCGCGGCACTCCCGGTGTCTGGAGCACCGCGAGTGCGGGGAAACGGCCGAGAAGGAGAAGGTCGAGAGAATAATCGCGGCGAGCCGATTACAGCGCCGTCGAAGGCCACTGGTTTTCTTCTCGACAGGGAAGACAAATGAAACGAATGGATCTTCCAGTGAGCGCGCACGGCGCAAGAGGCTGAACAAGACGATCCTCAACGGTGAAATGCAATTAGAAGTAAAACCGGTACAGGGGAAGTCTGTGGGGGGAGAGGGCACTTCACTTATATGTCGTAAAACTTAAATCTGTGTGTGGTTGTTGAATTTTGACAATTGTCTATGAATGATCATTGTTCATCTGGCAGCTTACGACATAAAAGGTTGCGTGGCCATGCCATTTGTTAACATTTATTACGTGACATGAGCTGCCAGATGTCAGGGGACTCTTTCATGGTTTGAAATAAGGTAGTAATCCCCCTCCTTTGAACTTTAAAGCGTGCTGAAATGTTATACAGAGAGCTTTGGGTGAAATCAAGCATGCAAGTGGTTTCCCAACACGCTCTACAAAACTGCTATATCAGTTCAAAACCCATTATAAGCATGGGACACTCCTTTTAAAGACTACGCGGACGAGGAGGCTGGAGTACGCAGTAACACGCCCGGCAGTGCCTTGGATGGATAGGCTGCGACACGAAAAGTGATTTCTAACCAACCAAGGGGGGATTGTATGATTTTATATCGCTCCAAATATACAGGACTACTGCTGCAAAGTCGACTTTTGCAAATAAGAATTCCACACTCTACCCATAGGTAAAGTCCCACTTCCAGAGCCGGGTGGTCCGCTACCTAAATCCGCTGCTCCGCTACTTGAGGACCCTCCAAATGTTAGCGGAGTGGCGGAAGCGGTTTCTAACACCGAAAAGAAGCGAAGGAGCGGGTATGAGACTGAAAAGAACTCACAAGCCGCTAATATCGCCGACTGCATTTCAAGAGGACGATCAACCCGATTGAGCTAAATGTTTTCCTTGTGTTTCCCCACTACAGACTGAGATCTACAATTCTACAGAGATCTAAGGAGATATCTGTAATGGATGTTCTTTTTGTCAGAAATAATAATAATTCGAGGCATGAGACTTGGGCACGGACTAAATACGACAATGTATTCAGAAACAACCTACCGGCTCCATCTCACGCTGGACTCAATGTTACTGCTCATGACGAATCTTGCGGCACACGAACTTGAAAGGGCAGTTCGGCAATTACCAACACATTATCCAAATTTACGACCCAGCAAACAGGGGAAGTTCAGCCCAACCCCAGAGCGCCACACCTCACGCCTGCTGGGTCCGAGTCTCCCACACTGACCGGACACATTTCACAGCCAGCGAAGCTCTCTCGAGAGCGCCGCCGCGCCCGGCTGCACGGCAGCGGAGCGCAGTCTGGCTCCGACACCCGTCTGGGCCTCGTCAGAGCCGGGACCGCATCCGCCCGGCTTCCCGATGAACCTGCACTGCGTTACGCCCACCCCAAAAATGGTCAGCAGCCAGCTAAACCACCACTAACGCGTCGCAACCCATCAACTCCAATCGATCCGAGTTGTGTCAGAATGCCTGACGGCAGTGCACGCCCCCGATGCGGGGCTGACGGCAGCGGCGGGCCCCGCTGTTGCCGTGTGCACTGTGCACGGTGCAGGCCAGACGGGCCGGCGGTCAGGTTTCGGGCCTCTGTCCAGCAGCGGACGTGCTGTGAGCGAGTTCCGAGACAGCCGGTCACACGAGCCTCCGAGCACAGCGGCGTCACACCGCCGCGGCAGCTGCTGAAAACCAGACACGCTGAACGGTGGGGCGTGACGTGTCCACCTCAAACGCGGATGTCGTTTCAAGTGAAATAGCTTTACTAGCAGCGTGAAAATATTTACCCCACTCCCAATATTCATGGAGGCCACCCGAAGATAAAGGATTTAGAAGAACCCCACGCCTACCTCGAGAACTCAACGCAACGAGACGCTTCAAATCGCGTTTCTATTCTAAAAGACACCAAGCCTCCGGAAAAACTTTTGTTCCTACACAAGGGGATGAGGTGGCTTAGTGGATAGCACCCTTGTCTTCTAAGCCACCGGTCCCGGGTTCAAGTCCCGGCGGAGCCTCTGAATAAGTTGATCTGATCCCCAAAATCCCTTCCAACAGGGTGGGAGTTGGCGACGCCGTATGACCCTGGCAGTTGGTGCGTCGTTAAACCCCAACTGTTCCTACACAAACTTCCCAGGTACCTTTGAATGTGTTAGTTTTAAATTTCCCCCACGAAGGCCCCGATCTCATGTTTGATAGACGGACAAAAATGACAAAACGTCCACAGACGTATTCACCCGCAATGCCCCAAACAAGATAACCGGCAAAAAAACCATGCCAAACCTGCAAGAACAGAGCCCTGCAGGAATGTAATGTCAAACTAAACTCCGCATGAACCCGCAAGTCGATGCGACTTCAACATTCGAAGGCACTCTAGAACACCGACTAAACTTAAGGCCCTATTCTGGAACAATGACTGAACGATCGATCCGCTTTGCACGAACTGGGGCCGCGATCGATCTGCCTGGGTGTGCTCCCGGTCAAAATATGCACAACTCAGAACCATACGTAAGGATCAGGAGCGCCTGAATATGGCGGCCGCCACGGAAAAGTGCTCCCTTATTTTTCAGTGATTTTCTGTGGTATTCGGATACATATCGGACCAAAAAGTAGGTGAGATGCAGTTTTTAAGTGCAAAATTCAATACTGGTGCTCCTAATTTTGCCTATCTCGTGTTTATTGCATATGTGGACTCCGTCAGAAGCCGGTGACGAACGAAGTAAGAAACGGCTTCTATTCTGACAGTTTTTCCGGTCTCGTCGTCGTCGTTGTCTGTTGTTGTTGTTGTTGTCTGTTCTGAGCGCTGGTATCAGAGACCTAAAACTTTTGTGGATAGAAAGCACTTCCAAATGAATAAGCACCACGGTTGTCAATTTTCAAAATTTTCAAAATTTTGCCCAGAATTTTGCATTATGTGATTTTTAACTTTTATTTTTCTATTTTTTGCTAATTCATCTAGACTCTTCAAACTTGCACCCTTTTACATCAAGGAAATTTGTAGTTCACACAAAAAGTTGGAAAGAAAAAGCTTTAAATTTAGGGCTCTAAATTAGCTTTTAAACTTTGCACCCTAAATTTGGCATAAAACTCATGGTCTAAACTACAGGCTCGAAATATCTTAAGCTACAGCAGTTCAGGTTCTGAGTCAAATATCAACTTAAAGGCCGGTTTGTGCAGTACTGCACAAACATAAAAATAAAACAAAAACGGAAATTTAAGGGTCCTTTTTGGCCCATTCCGTGAAGGTCTGCATTTCCCAAAATATCATTCAAACCCTTATATCTTCCGATCTAATTGATAAAAATTAGTTCCCATTTCAGATAATAAGAGAGAATAGCCTCCTTTATTATATATTTAGAGATAAAAACTTTTAGGCTAAAACTTTTTATTTTATAGGCAAAAATAAAATATAAGTTTTTAAAATTTTTATTCTCAGCCCCCTGGTTTCCAGACCATGATAGCTACGGTATTGAACTTAACACGGCTGGATAGAAAACTTCGTTGCGGTCATTTTTCTCACTGATACCCCCCACTTATCTCTTACGGCTTCCGCGCTATAAGCCGTAAAATGCATTTCAAAGTGGTAATTTTATCAGTTCATTTTTGCTTCACACCGGGGTTTAGGGTGGTTAGAGTCATTGGAGGGAAATGAAATTTTGCATGCAGCTAGGTAAGAGACATATGTCGATATTCCATCTGCATATATATCAATGAAACACCAAGTTACCTTTACTAACATGCCGTTTCTCCACGCATCGTTGTAGCAAATCACCACGCGTCACCCCTGCGTCCACGTCGCGGCAACGCCGGCGATCGGCGCGGCCGTTTCTGTTTATTTATGGTCTGGTAAAAAAGTACCCAACACTACTCATAATGCATCACAAGTAATTAGAGTACCGTAAAAGTCTGAGTTTACAATAAGAGCATTATGTTTCTGTTTTTGGACCATGGGTGGATCCAGGGAATAAGTAGGCTAGGTGCCCCCCCACCCTTCTCCCCCCATCCCCTCCCCCAACCCCCAATCGACCATCGGCGCCCTCTGAAATTGTAAAGACACGCCTCTCAAGGTCGATGACGCTCCCTGAAATGTCGCTTCCCATACGTGGATCCAGGATTGCCTATCGGGGGCGAGGTGGAAGGGGAAACTTCCTGGTGGGCGCTATCTACACCAGGGACGCCACTTTTGGCCGGAAAAACCTATCAAGTAGGCGCTAAAACCCATCAGTAGACCCCGACACCTGCATCTCGGGGAAAACGACATTTCAGGGGGTGCCATCGAACTTTCCAGGGGTTTCCGGGACAATTTCAGGGGGCGCTAAGATTCTATGGGGGCACCTGTCCCCTTTCCCCTTGGATCCGCCTATGTCGTTTCGGGGGCGGGGGGGGCACGGAGGTGGGGCGTTACTGGTGTGGGTGTAGGGAGATCGAGCATAATCGGATCCAGGACATCAGCATGGGGGTAAGGGCTAAAGAGTTCGAGCATAGGCGGACCCAGGACATCAGTACAAGGGTGGGGCTAGGGAGTTAGAGCATAGGCGGATCCAGGACATCAGTACGAGGGTGGCGCTAGGGAGTTAGAGCATAGGCGGATCCAGGACATTAGTACGGGGATGGGGCTAAGAAGCTCGAGCATTAGCGGATTCAGGACATCAGTATGAGGTGGGACTCGGCAGTTCCAGCATAGGCGGATCCAGGACATCAGTAGGGGGGTAGGGGCTAAGGAGTTCGAGCATAGGCGGATCCAGGGCAGTACGGAGGTCGGGCTACGGAGTTCGAGTATAGGCGGAACCAGGACATCGGTACGAGGGTCGGGCTAGGGAGTTAGAGCATAGGCGGATCCAGGACATTAGTACGGGGATGGGGCTAAGCAGCTGAGCATTAGCGGAATCAGGACATCAGTACGGGGTGAGACTCGGGAGTTCCAGCATAGGCGGATCCAGGACATCAGTAGGGGGTAGGGGCTACGGAGTTCGAGCATAGGCGGATCCAGGATATTAGTACGGGGATGGGGCTAAGGAGCTCGAGCAGAGGCGGATCTAGGACATCAGTACGGCGGTGGGGGCTAAGAAGCTCGATCATAAGCGGATTCAGCTGATCAGTACGGGGGTGGGGCTCGGGAGCTCGAGCATAGTCGGATCCAGGACATCAGTAGGGGGTGGGGGCTAAGTAGTTCGAGCATAGGCGGATCCAGGGCAGTACAGAGGTGGGGCTACGAAGTTCGAGCACAGGCGGATCCAGGACATCAGTAAGGGGGTGGGGTAAGGAGCTCGAGCATAGGCGGATCCAGGACATCAGTGGGGGGAGGGTAGGGGCTACGGAGTTCGAGCATAGGCGGATCCAAGACATCAGGAAGAAGGTGGGGTAAGGAGCTCGAGCATAGGCGGATCCAGGACATCAGTAGGGGGGTAGGGCTAAGGAGTTCGCGCATATGCGGATCCAGGACATCAGTGCAGGGGTGTGACTCCGGAGCCTGAGTAAAGGCGGATCCAGGACATCAGTACGGGGGTGGGGCTAAGGAGATCGAGCATAGGTGGATCCAGGACATCTGTACGGGGGTGGGGCTAAAGAGCTGGAGTATAGGCGGATCCAGGACATCAGTATGGGTGTGGGGCTAAGGAGCTCGAGCAGAGGCGGATCCAGGGCATCAGTACGGGGGTGGGGCTAAGGGGTTCGAGTATAGGCGGATAAAGGACATCAGTACAGAGGTGGGGCTAAGGAGCTCAAGCATAAGCGGATCCAGGACATCAGTGGGGGGGGTAGGGGCTACGGAGCTCCAGCAAAGGCGGATGCAGGCCTCAGTACGGGGGTGGGGCTAAGGAGCTCGAGCATAGGCGGATCCAGGACATCAGTACGGTGGTGGGGCTCGGGCGTTCCAGCATAGGCGGATCCAGGACATTAGTAGGGTGGTAGGGAATAAAGAGTTTGAGTATAGGCGAATCCAGGCCAGTACGGAGGTGGGGCTACGGAGTTCGAGCATAGGCAGATCCAGGACATCAGTTCGGGGGTGGGGCTAAGGAGCTCGAGCATAGGCGGATCCAGGACATCAGTGCAGGGGTGTGGCTCCGGAGCCTGAGTAAAGGCGGATCCAGGACATCAGTACGGGGGTGGGGCTAAGGAGATCGAGCATAGGTGGATCCAGGACATCTGTACGGGGGTGGGGCTATAGAGCTGGAGTATAGGCGGATCCAGGACATCAGTATGGGTGTGGGGCTAAGGAGCTCGAGCAGAGGCGGATCCAGGGCATCAGTAGCAGTTCGGCCGTAGCGTCGCTGCGGCCGGCGCACTTGTAGCTGCTATGCGAGACAGATACCATAGCTATCTACGCATGCTATAGACCAGCGCGAATGCCCGGTGGTGGCAGGGTAGTCTGTCTCGTTTCGACTCCTCTACTCGTGCCGCGGGCGCGTTGTCTACTAGATATTCATATCAGTCGGACGGCCGGGTGGCGGCCGTGCGGTGAGGGCCTGCGCGCTGCGGCGACTTGCGACGAATAAAAAACAAAATGGTGGTCAGGAACTGGTCTGCTTGTTTGGTTTGTAGGGGATGGGGGCTAAGGAGTTCAAGCATAGGCGAATCCAGGGCAGTACAGAGGTGGGGCTACGGAGTTCGAGCATAGGCGGATCCAGGACATCAGCAAGGGGGTGGGGTAAGGAGCTCGACCATTGGCGGATCCAGGACATCAGTAGGGGGTAGGGGCTAAGGAGTTCGGGTATAGGCGGATCCAGGACATCAGTACGGAGGTGGGGCAAAGAAGTTCAAGCATAGGCGGATCAAGGACATCAGTAGGGGGTGGGGCTAAGGAGCTCGAGCATAGGCGGATCCAGGACATCAGTGCGGGGGTGGGGCTCCGGAGCTCAAGTAAAGGCGGATCCAGGACATCAATACGGGGGTGGGGATAAGGGGCTGGAGCATAGGCGGATCCAGGACATAAGTATGGGTGTGGGGCTAAGTAGTTCGAGCATAGGCGGATCCAGGGCATTACAGAGGTGGGGCTACGGAGTTAGAGCATAGGCGGATCCAGGACATCAGTAAGGGGGTGGGGTAAGGAGCTCGAGCATAGGCGGATCCAGGACATCAGTGGGGGGGGGGTAGGGGCCACGGAGTTCGAGCATAGGCGGATCCAGGACATCAGTAAGAAGGTGGGGTAAGGAGCTCGAGCATACGCGGATCCAGGACATCAGTACGGAGGTGGGGCTAAGAAGTTCGAGCATAGGCGGATCCAGGACATCAGTACGGGGGTGGGGCTAAGGAGCTCCAGCAAAGGCGGATCCAGGCCTCAGTACGGGGGTGGGGCTAAGGAGCTCGAGCATAGGCGGATCCAGGACATCAGTACAGTGGTGGGGCTCGGGCGTTCCAGCATAGATGGATCCAGGACATTAGTAGGGTGGTAGGGGCTAAAGAGTTCGAGTATAGGCGAATCCAGGGCAGTACGGAGGTGGGGCTACGGAGTTCGAGCATAGGCAGATCCAGGACATCAGTTCGGGGGTGGGGCTAAGGAGCTCGAGCATAGGCGGATCCAGGACATCAGTGCAGGGGTGTGGCTCCGGAGCTCGAGTAAAGGCGGATCCAGGACATCAGTACGGGGGGTGGGGCTAAGGAGATCGAGCATAGGTGGATCCAGGACATCTGTACGGGGGTGGGGCTAAAGAGCTGGAGCATAGGCGGATCCAGGACATCAGTATGGGTGTAGGGCTAAGGAGCTCGAGCAGAGGCGGATCCAGGGCATCAGTACGGGGGTGGGGCTAAGAAGTTCGAGGATAGGCGGATAAAGGACATCAGTACAGAGGTGGGGCTAAGGAGCTCAAGCATAAGCAGATCCAGGACATCAGCACAGGGGTAGGGGCTAAAGAGTTCGAGTATAGGCGGATCCAGGACATCAGTACGGGGGGTGGGGCTAAGGAGCTCGAGCATAAGCGGAGCCAGGATATCAGTACGGGGTTAGAGGCTAAGGAGTTTGAGCATAGGCGGATCCAGCATATCGGTACGGGGATGGGGCTAAGGAGATCCAGCATAGGCGGATCCAGGACATCTGTACGGAGGTGGGGCTAAGGAGCTCGAGCATAGGCAGATCCAGGACATCAGTATGGGTGTCGGGCTAAGGAGCTCGAGCAGAGGCGGATCCAGGACATCAGTACGGGGCTGGGGCTAAGGGGCTCGAGTATAGGCGGATCAAAGACATCAGTACGGGGGTGGGGCTAAGGAGCTCGAGCATAATCGGATCCAGGACATCAAGGGGCAAAAGAGTTAAAACAGGTAGGGGCTAAAGAGTTAAAACATAAGCGGATCCAGGACATCAGTACGGGGGTGGGGCTATGGAGCTCGAGCATAAGCGGATTCAGGACATCAGTAAGTGGGTGGGGCTCGGGAGCTCGAGCATAGGCGGATCCAGGACAGCAGTAGGGGTAGGGGCTAAGGAGTTCAAGCATAGGCGGATCCAGGGCAGTATAGAGGTGGGGCTACGGAGTTCGAGCATAGGCAGATCCAGGACATATGTAAGGGGGTGGGGTAAGGAGCTCGAGCATAGGCGGATCCAGGACATCAGTTCGGTGGTGGGGCTGAGGTCTCGAGCTGGGGCATAACTCGGTAACAAATAGGCTGAATTGGGTGAAAATCTGCAGGTATAGGTGAAATACCGTTGGAAAACCCATCATATTTTATATTGTATCTCCTTTCTTCTCGTCATGCCCAGTCTTTGCTTAACAAAACAAACATTATGCGTGTGTTTATTTATTTGATGACATGAACAGAGGGCAAGCGTGGTGCAGTATGCAGAGACATGCTAATTTAGGAAAACATGGGCCTAGACAGGGGATTGAATTGAGCCATAATGAGAACACAAAACCTAAAACTCCAACATTGCGTTGTTATAAGTATCAATTTGCTGAAAAAACTCGCCTGTCAATCGAACTGTTTGGCTAACGTACATTGTCACCGGCTTCTCCTGCGCCAGAGCGGCACCTGCCGAGGCCGCAGGCCGAGGTTTTTCTCTCTGTGTGACTGTGTTTTTATGACATAGGCAGGTCAGACAGGGGTCACATGGTAGACCGAGCTAACTCATGCAAACAGCAATGGGACTCATTTTCTGGCGAGACGAATCGCATTTTTAAACATTCATGCCCCAATACGGCGTTATCGCGTACATAATCCGAACCCACCACCTGTATGCGACGGGACACTAGACCTGATGGGCCAGAGACGTTTAGCTAAATCCAACTCGGATTCAGCAGATTGATTGATTGATTATTGGGGCTAAGGGCGCACCAAACTTAGTGGTTATATAGCGCCCAGATCAACTAAGGCCAATGCCTTTAATAACCTCTTCCTGAATACATGTTTATGGTCTGTTTCAAGCGGTTAGTTCTGCAGTAAGACAAACACTAGGTAAAAATGAAAATCTCCCACGTTTCCATCCCCATCACCGGGCAGACAAACAGTTACGTAGATTAAACATCCACAGAAAACGTCAGTACTCACTAGTAAGCTTCACACTCTGCACCCCTGAGCAGAGCAATCACCCTGGGTCATATATGACAGTGAAACATATAGCTCTGAGAAAATCGAGGATCTGGCTGATCATATCAGCAATCCTATCTATCAAATCAATCAATGAACCGTTTAAACATTTTAGTCAAAAGGGCAATCCGACGAGATACACGTGGGGAGATAGCGCGAATGGCTGCCGAATCCCCAGCATTAGCACTATTTCGGGAATTAAAGCCAGTAATTGCTCCAAAACGTGGTACTCCCACAGAACCAGAAAATATATCATCCGATAAATAATAAAAGAATCTTCACATCAGTCGGTACAAAAACCAGACAAACAGTAATTAATCAATTTCAACAGTCAAACATTTCCCCACTTAACGTGCGCCTGCCTAGAGTAAATGCAGGTACACTTCATTTAACGCTGATTACGCTGAGTGAACTTGGCAAAAATATTTCTTCTCTACGCACCAAAAACTCCTGTGTAGAAGGAGATATACCCATTAAATTTCTTTTAAAAAAATTTTTCGGTGTCATCGGAAGAAGCCTCCTTCAGATCATAAACGTAGTATCGTTACATAAACGGTCCCAGCAAGTTGGAAACGATCCGAGGTAATACCACTTCACAAAAAGAGTAGTCCGCCAGAGCCCGCACATTTCTGACCCACAACAATCGTCCCAGCGATCTGCAAACTTATACAAAAAGTAGTGCACAACCAGCTGACAACATATTTGAAAAATCAATATCTTTTTGGCTCTGATCAACATGGTTTCATTTCACAACACTACTGCTACAGCTCTTGCTGTAACTAACTGAAACGGATGAAATTTTGGCGGGAATGAAAAGGTCAGAAATTTATTTGGACTTGATTCGCTGTTTTGACGTTGTGGACCATGCGACAATTATTACTAAACTTCAGCTACTACAAACCTCCCCCGGTCTAATCCTTATTTGGAGTGGTGAAACCAGATAGCATGTAATAAATAAATAAATAAAAAAACGGAAATTTTTCGAAATGATGTCCATAACAACAACAGTGGACAACTAAACTTCCCCGACAAAAAAGTCAGTCGAGGTCAGGAGCGACCGGCGCCAAGGTCGGGCCGCGGTCGGCGTCCGTATCGATTGAAGCGGCTGAGTAGCGGCCCCCGGGCGTCGGCGGGTCTGACCGTCTGGCCTCATGGCGGCCCGTCCACGGCGCCGCCGACCCGTTACCCACCGCCGCCGCCGCCGCCGCTGCCGGCACCAGATGGGTCGTCGAACCCGACGGCTGGAGAGCCGTGGGAGGCCGCAGCAGGCGGAACAGGTGGAGCTGGACAGTGGACACGACACGGCGTCGACAGCTACCGAGAATGTGGAGGGCAGTGGCGGATCCAGGGGAGGGCAAACAAGCCATCTGCCCCCCCAAAACGGAAAAGCTCGGGGAAAAACTATGTTTTACCCCTAAGTGATCGATCTCCTTTTTTGCCCCCCCAGTGATCGACCTTCTTTTTGCCCCGACTCCTTTCTAGTTTATAGGCAAGACTTTGGTGCTTCAACTCTTAACTTCAGGCAGAACCAGTGAAGTTGTTAATATTGGTGTTTTTCCGCACAAAGCTTTAGCCACCGGAGTGTAGTTTAAGGTAGTGTCTTCTTTTAAGAAATTGGATCAACGCGGGGAAGTGGAAAATTAGCTGTAAATTTACACACAAATCTACAGACAACGACGATGAAGCTATAAGGAGAGAGACTTGATATATAAAATGCGATATTTGGGAGGGCTGTAAACCACCACACCACGCCCACAAGTGCATTGCTGTCCCTGGAACCTAGCTCAAACCCGCTCAGTGTATGCTTCCTGCAACAACCGGTACCTCATTTCTCAGAGCAGACAATGGCCACCATGGAGCAATCTTCACCAATTACATTCTAGTTGGCGCCGCAGCCGCCCTCGCTCTGGGCGGCTGGCCCTCTCCCTGCAACACCCAGCGCCACATTTCAGCCCCCGCGACCCCGCCCGGTCACGCCAGCCGCCCCAACAACGCGACACGATTGGAATGCGGCCGGCCGGCAACTCCATCCCGCCCCCAGTCAGAGCACAGGGCGTGAACGTCTGAACCGATAGACCCAGTCGGGTGGCCCCCGGCCAGATGGAAGCGATAGCAGCGTGCCCTGGGTGCAGACGAGTCGGAGACCACTGCGGAGGAGCCGACCCACCATCAACAGGTTCTGGAGCCGATATACCCAGACATCATCCAGAGCCCATCAACCACAGCCACCACCATGCACAGTATTTACAGCGTGGCGGGATGAACCTGAGGGCGTGTTCCACCGCCTCTTATAACCTCTCAATCTTCTCCATCCTCCTCCCGCGCGTTCCAGCGCTTCCACAAACCTCCTATAAGCTCCTCCAATCTTCTCTCAAGCGAGATATGTTTTTCGAAGGCAGAGGAGCACAATTCTAGCGCACGAATTTCAATAAAAAGCCAACAAATCGTTTCACAGTAAGAAACTGACGCTTGTGGGTAATTTGTGATTATGATTTCGCTGTTTTTCCGTGTGCTATTTCCGCTAAGAATATATCAAATGAGCATGGGAGGTGTTATTCAAATTTCAATAAGTCCATGACTTGGCTGCGCCCACCATATTGGCACTGATCAGTCGCAAACAGCAATATCTCCTCCCAGTCTGTTCCATCGGACACCGCTTTTCGCACTTGTTCGGGCGTCCTCTGGGCTCCACCAACTTTTTCAGAGGGTCCGCAGGAACAGACCCATTTAGAGCGGAGCTGTAACGACCGCATTACGTCATTATCACCACATCGGCGGAGTCTGAGTCGGGGCGCAGTACTTCGTCACATGGAGTCAACGATAGCGGCCCCCTCCCACGCCTCGAGGGCACCGGAAACACTCCAACACTCCAACAGAAGCCCGACCAAACATCAACGTATCGGACCAACACCGGAATGTGGTAGTGCCGTGCGACCTGCTTACAGTGCGTAACTTTTAAAACCGAGGCGGGGGCAGCGAAAACGCTTAAGAAAACTGGACATTGCCAAACGAGACTCACAAAGAGGTCGGTAAACATAAAGACGACAGCAGTGACTCAGATGCACAAAAATCAAAAGCACTGGTCACCGCACTTAAAACACACCACAAGTAGTAGTGCACGATAAAGCTGAAGCCCGAATCTGACCACAGCAACAGCAGGCTTGGACCCCGGAGACGCGTTACCGTGTAGCGCACCATCCGGGTCAGCGGGGCCCCGGGTCAGCGGGGTCCCGGCGTCAGCGGGGCCCGGGTCAGCGGGGCCCCGGGTCAGCCGGCGTGACACCGACGACGGTGCGTTAGTGCCCGGCGTCAGCGGCCAGCCACTGGGACGGACGGTGGCTGTCACCGCTGCACTGGCGACAGCGACGCCGCATCACGCGCTCAGCGCCAAGCCAGCGAGACAGCCGTTACAACAAAACAAACACAGGGAGAGGAAGCCCATGTGAAACGACAGAATTGGGGGGGGCAGCGGGCGCCGAAAATACCAGCAACCAAGATGTGAATAAGATTAAACTAGCGTCCAATAAACATGCAGTTTGTTCTCCAATTAATGATGGAGCTGCTTAGTCATTAGAACGTATTTGTATCTCAGGGGGTCACGTACCAGCTCCGTCAGCTGAAAGCCGGCTAATTAAGGGAATACATATTCATGGCACTAGAACTCAGCTATCCGTTCTCGTAGATCATATCGCAAATCCTTGGTTTCATATTGTGTTTTTTTACGATCACAGCTTTGCGGAGCAACGGAACTTCACGAGCGCACTATTTAAAGCAGACGGACACTAGGCCCCGCCCCCTTAGGGCCTAACGGCTGACGGCGGCCGCTCGGCGGTGACAGGGTCCGGACAGGCGGCAGCAATCCGCTATAAACACACGGCATTCTACTGTAAACGGTGAGCTCTGGAGCAAAATCATGAACTCCGATGCTTTTTCGGTATGCTCTATCATCACCGTCGTGTGTGTTGGGGTTTAGGGCCTTCCAGCGACAAGGCAATGTCGCGCCCATCTATCACTTCTTCTTCTCCGTTCCAGCCCAATAGTAAAAGTGCTGATTCCCTTTAATGACCTCGACGCTGATGCGCGGGCGCGGTTAGTGTGCCCCAGCGGCCAGGTACATTATGGATCTGCTCCGGTGACAACCAGCAACCGGTTACACCGAACAGCAGAAGCCGCGGGCTGCCAATCCAGAATCATACAGGTGGCCGCTGAACACCGGGTGGCGAAAACTCGACTGATCGCGAGAGAAAACACTCCTGAAATGACTGAGCCACCAAAATTCGGCAATGTTTCATTGAAGAATGAACATAATAATGCGTAACTGCGTACAAACGGAACGCTTTCATGGTAGTCGTAGGCTCGTGCGTTTTCATCAAGTCCCAGCCTCATCCGATTTGCATGGGCGAAGTCAGGGAGGGTGCAGGGAGGCACTTGCTCCCTCAGATCGAAGCTCGGCACAGTGGCGGATCCAGGGGAGGGGGCAAAAAGGAAATTGCCCCGCCCCCAACGGAAAAGCTCGGGGCAAAACTATGCTTCCCCCAAAGCGATCGACCTCCTTTTTCCCCGACTCTTTAGCTTGTAAGCAAGATTTTGGTGCTTCAACTCTCAACTTCAAACAGAATTAGTGAAGTTCAGTGTAAATATTGGGGCTTGGATAAGAAAAAAGTATCTTGAGCCCATATTTTTCACCCCGTGGCGTTTTTTTTTGCTTTTCGACTTTGGTTTGCCCCCAAACCAACCGGCTAGATCCGCCACTGGCTCGGCGCCCCTCTGAAAGGTCGATGGCGTACCTCTGAAATAATGCACCATACTCCCACCCCACGGCATCAGAGTAATGGCGCCCCCGCAATAGGATTTGGCGCCCACTTGATAGGTCTTAGCACCCCCTCCCCTGGTCCATATGACGCCCCCTTCCGATTGTGTGCCCCTATCGGAAATCCTGGATCCGCCAATGCCGATCCGTTGGACAGGATTCAGTGTGCAAACCGGTTGTCTGGCTTGTTACGTGAGATGGTCCGGATGGATGCACTTCATCAGCTTATCCGCTGGACCGAGTCCCTAGGCCTATCTCTGAAGCGACAAACATCTTCGAAAGAGTTAGAAGCCTTTTGCCAGTTTACACCAACAAATACAGCTATTGATAGAACCAGGGGTGGGTAATTCTGTTCATTTCCGGTGACTGAGAGCGCTGATCAGTTTTCGAATTCGATTACAACATTGCAGATGTCTATGTGAGACGAGGTCATTCGTGGTAGAAGCCCGTTTCAAAGACTAGGCCTACCCTGCACGCCACATTCCCCTTACATCGGCATTTCCGCCCCGCGGCACTAAAGGCGGCAGGGCGGCGGAATATAGTACTACCGCGCCGGCTAACCACCAGGGAAGTTTCCGGGTGCGCCCCAGGATACAGCTCGAACGGCACGTAGAAAGGGAACTTTCCACAGTCATTCTGAGGAAAACTCTACCGCCGGTACACCAGCCACGGTATCGATAAATGAATGGACCGAAACACGAGTAAAACATGGAGTGATCTTTTAGCCCCATCGGAGGCCCGCCAAATTATTGAGACATTTTCCCAACGAACACACACACATGTCGCTTTTATTTACGTCAACGCATTTGACAAGCCAGTCAGTAATCGTACAATGCACCCCTCCCCCTGCCTCCCCCTTTCAGAGGGCAGTCGCAAGTCCCCAGCAAGTCGGCCCGCCGACGCTGGCTTCCGCTGCGGCACTTACACAAAGGGAGATAAAGTCACGTCGAAACACGAGACAGGCGGAGGGGGAGCGCTCGGCTCCATCCCACAGAGAGCGCCCTATAATCCGAGCGGCCGTCTCGCGGTGCCCGGAGCAGGAGCAGAGGCAGGGGACCGCACGCACGCCGCAGGGGGCGGGGCTGCTCCCGAGCGGGGTTCGCTGCCACAGCAGGCCTGGGGGGCTGTTACAACGGACGACGGCGCGCGTCCAGAAGAGCGCCAGACGTACCAGACGCCGCGCAGGGTGAGAGGGGTGGAGGGAGACTGCTGAGCATGGCGTGCAGGCAACGGCTACAACAGCACCAGCTCTGGGGAGGGGTGGGTGCAGGGACGACAAGGACGTCTGCGAGGTGGTCATTTCGGCATATTATTGACTGAGCGATCAGTCTGTCAGGTGACATTGCATAGAAGAAAATCCAGTGAAGGTTGATATTCGGTACAGGTTTGTTGGTTGTTTTTATTTTGTTTGTTACTGAAGCCGTTCCAGACTGCGCCCCCGGCACTATCACGAAATCAACGGTCTGCTCTCAGAATCACAAGCGCTGTGTTTGGATGAATAATTCAGAGACTCCAGCCTGTGCCATGGGGCAACACCAGCGTCGCAATTGTTTCCCATAATGGAGTCAGTGGGGCCGATGGAGATGAGCTGGCCAGCACGCCGCAGGCAGCAGACGGCCGGACGCAGCATATCAGACTCCAAGCGACCACCAAACTCGATTCAAGCTTGCTTATCCGCTGGCCAGAAATCTATCACATACGAAGTCTACCGTTTCGATCGCGCATTCCAAGCATATGCTATACCTCAACTCGACTCGTAGCGATTCTGAGTCGCTCCTAGGGACCATACGTACAGAAATCGGACACAGTAGGCCCCTGGAACCAAGAGTCCCAGCCAGAGGAGACGCCGGACGGAGGTCGGCGGGACTCGGCCCGTGTGTTGTAAACACCGCGTGTGTGAAGGGGAGGTAGGCCGCCCCAGGTGGCTGCTGCCGTACTACAGAACCGTACAGCGCGCACCCCAGCACGGAGCTAGGACACGACGAACGACACCAGGACAAGTCCTATTGCTGTCCTAACCAGAACCCAGACCGAATGCTGAAGGTACTACAATCCAATGTTGAACCCACATACAGACAGTACAAGCTAGTTAGCGTCACGATCAGGCCTCCAGATAGTCCGGTTTGGACCTCCCGCTGCCATTTCCCGCTCCCGAACACGTCAATGCAGCGACAAAAAGTGTCCTTCCACCGAGGACAGAGGACCGTTAGCGCCCGTGTGTGGTGGTGGCCACTCCCCGGCCTGGGATCGGGTGACGGACACCGGCATCGCGCTCCACCGCGCCTCTCCAACCGCAGCCCGGCGGCGGCGAATCCAAAACCATCGCAACGACCTTCACAGGGACTGTCTACCGCGCAAGGCCGCAGGCCACCGCATCGCAAATGGCTTCTGCGCCGGGGAGGAAACAATAGATGCGGATGCTAGAAGGTTTGCGACAAACAGAAACCACGATGATTTTAGGAGCGTTCCTTCCTTTCCAACCCATTCCCATATCATTCAAACAGTGCTAAGAAATAAAACGCGCTCTTACCTCATGTGCTATCCACGCCACACGCCGCCGGGCGTCCACCCCACACAACTACCCCAACAAAACACGGCGCTCCACGGCGGCGGGCGTGTGGCCCGTCTGGTGCAGCCGGCGGCCGCCGCGCGCCGCCACTGTCGCGCCGCCGCCGGCAGGCCCGGTTCCCGGGCTGAAGGTCAGGAGAGGCCGGACTGATTCGCGTCCCTGCGCGGCCCGGCGTCTCACAGCCGGATAACGGCTGTTCACTGAAGACACCCGATAATCTCTTACCCGGTCATTGAGGACGAATGTGTCGACAAGACTGCCATTGTCGTCCGCAAATGTTTGAAGTTGCCGGACACCCGACAGCAAACCCGGAAGTGAATTAACTACCGCACACACGTACGAGAACCAGCTGCAGTTACGTACACGCGAAGAGAAGCGTCCCCTTTGAGGGGTGCAAGGCGCGCCATGCACGGCCTTCCTTTCAAACCAGGGTCAGTGACCTCGGTTAAGTGTCTGCACACTGCACGTCCAGGGTGATGTGAAAGAGGACAAGGATGCATAGCAGTGCAGCAGGGTCGATGTCAGAGCGATTGCAATCTAGTTTGATTTGCCCCCAATGCAATTCAAGACTCCCTGAAAAGTCGCTTTATAAGCAGAGATACACAAAAATATGCTACGGTTTAACCGCGCCCATTGACTTTTGTGACGAACCAACACTGAGAGATGCGCACAAAATCAACACGTATTTCGCAAGGGCGTTCGGTAGCCTAAAGTGGATGGTAAGCATCGGACTTCCATCGCTTCAGCGTTGTGTTTAGGTTCACGGGGACATTTGCAGACAATCATTCTCGATGCAGCTGATTTCGTATGACCTTCCCTTACTTAAGAGCTAAATATATTCGACCTGTAATGGATAAGGGTAGTCTGGTTGTTATTTCTGCCTTGCAATTGTCCTTGTTGGTATAATTGTTGTATCGAAATATCAATTACTGGATACACAGCAACAGACGACAGAGAAATTCACATTTCAGCCACTGTTCAACTTGTTATCGGGATTAATTCGGTAATTTTGGGCGGATTTTTAATCGCTCTGTGCCAGGCTAGACACTGACGTGTCCGCAACTCTTGATTTTTATGGAAAAGGCCATGTGAGAAGCCTTTTCCTCTTGAAAATGTGCCTCAGAAGAGTTATGATATTTCGAATGTATCAATTACAGTAAATACCTGGCTCACCAAGCACGCTCATTGAAAACATGCTCATATCGTGCTTTGTCTTCCTCCCGAATTGGGCACGGTAACTACCCGTGAGCAGCCACATCTTAGACAGGTGTCAACAGTGTAGCGTAGGGATATGGGTTTCAATTCGCAGTGGCCATGCAAGTGAACATTGGCGGACCCAGGGGGGGCATTCCGGCCATGCCCCTGCGTCTAAAATGATGGAAAAGGCCATGCGATGGTGCGTCGAAAATATATCTATTTTACGAAATGTGTATGTATATATATATATATATATATATATATGATATATATATATAGTCTCTGAAACATCCCCGCTTTCTACACCGTTTTTCATTTTCTTTTCCAAACAAAATGACCCAACATCATTCCTTTTGAGTTGCCTAAGGTTTTCACCTACAGTATAACATTTGATATTGTCATCGAATAGTAGGCGATGGAATTTTCCCTCTCTGTGTTTTTTTCCGTTTCGATATTGCAGTCGCAAAATTTTATGTTCCATTCCATCTATTCCATGAAAACAAAACAATCACATATTTTCCGTTTTTATTAGATCCCGAAAAATATTTTAACCAATGATATCCGAAAAATTGGCTACAGCGCATAAGACATTTGAGGGCATTGACGATTCTCGGAAGGCCAAAAGACAATGGCGCCCTTACCTTATGGATCATCCTCTCTCTCCTTGTATGGCCCGTCATAAATCGAATATAAGTTTTAAATGCTTAAAATATGTTTAGGACCACACGAAATTCTATTCTCGAGTCCAGTAGAGTCCGGTAAAAGAAAAATTATGAATATCTCGGGAAAATAACTATCACTGTAAGAGTGTGCCCGCCCAACGGCTCCTCCCGCGTCCGGCAGTGTTTTCCACGGGAGGTCACTGAAAAAAACTTTTGAGATTGTTTAGAAATTGATCTAAACATAAACTATCCCAAGGTATCGTAGACCGCCAGAAAACAACATTGTGATCTCGGAAACACTGCTTAAGGGTGCGTTATCAATGTTAACCCTATGGGAGCATATTTCGTGAAATATCTCGGAAAGTAACGTGGCTAGCGTCGTGATTTTTTCACCAGAAGTAGATAACAAGTGTATCCTTACGACAGTTGCTTTTCAGGCCTGATGCATTTCTAGTTTTTGTACAATTTGACTTTCTTTTTCAAATTTCTCAAACTTAAAGTTTGAATAACTTTTTACACGATATAATCATTGAAAGAGTGTGGGTGGGCCTATGTTCTAGGAGCCAGTCTCCACAACTCTGTTGTTGTACTTTTTTGAATTTTTGTCTTATAAGAAAGATATGAGAAGCTGAAATTTGAAAGCGTTTTCCAAAAATTCAGGGTAAAAATCGGGAAAACGGAAACAACAGAGTTTTGCGGCTATCTCCCCTATACAATTTACATACAGAATCAAAACCAAAAAAGGCTCGGCGAAAAAGTTATTTCAAGTTTTATAAAACTTTCCCAATAGATGGCACTGGCAGTACCGGATTCGCATGAGTGGCCGCTGTGGTAGGTTTGTTCATTCATGCTTTGGTGAATGGGACGGGAGCAGTGGCATAGCCAGAAATTCATCAAGGTAGTTGATAGCAGAGAATCTGCAGTTTGAAGCCAAAGTAAATACCTTCACGAACGTGGATAGGAAGTATTGAACAAAAGGAGAGCCTATAGCCTGGTCATCCCTGGCCACACCACTGGCACACGGACACTTGTTTACCGGCGTGACCGGTGCCTCTGCGCCCCGGGCGCGCGCCGGTCACGTGGCAGCCGACTGGGGACATGATCCAGCTGCTCAGGCCCTGCTGAGTGGACAAGGACGTCTCATTGAGCAGTGCCGGATCTAGCCGGTCGGTTTTGGGGGCAAGCCAAAGTCGCAACAAAAAAACGTCACGCTGTGAAAAATGTTGCTGCAATATAACTTGACGGTGACTTTTGGGGATATCCAAGGCGAAAGGCAAACAAAACCGTGACGGGGTGAAAAAAATACGCACAAGATGGTTAGCTTTTGTTATCCATAGCCCAATGTTTACACCAAAGTTGACTGGTTCTGTTTGGAGTTTAGAGTTAAAGGAACAAAACTCTTGCTTATGAACTCAAGAGGAGTCGGGGCAAAAAGGAGGTCGATCGCTGTGTGTGTGTGGGGGGGGAGGGTGCAAAAGCGTAGTTTATTCCTAGCTTTTCCGTTAGGGGTTTGAATTCCTTTTTGCCCCTCCCTTCTGGATCCGCCACAGCCATAGAGTCTTCATGAACTTTGACTAACGTGTTTTCAAATCAAGTATTGGAAATGGGGAAATATGAAGGCATTGTAAAGAAAAATAATGGGAATGACCCTTACTAATATTACATGATCCCGGGCATCAAAACTGGTTCGGTTTTTACCGCCCCCCCCCACATTCAGTAATCTCAGCAACGTATTCTCTTATTGGATCGATAATCTAAGCAAGCGAGAGGTCAGCTACAATGATGTTTCAATGAGTTTTTGTGTTTGAAAAACTGCCAGCAATCTATAAGGGTGTCTCGTACCTCCTCGTACCCAGAAGTGAAATCTGGCAGCTGATGTTCCATCATTTTAAGTCAGTCTAACAATTTGCTGTCCCTCAAAAACCATGATCAGTGCTTTTACAATCGCCAAACTGAGCTCGAAAGCATCAGACTTCACCCGACCAATTATCCAATCATGATTGATGATATTTCGGTAACTTCTGTATTCCATTACCCAGAGAAATAACAACCTGTTTTATAAAATAATATTGTGGTAATGAGACGAAAATAGCTGATTCGGCCTTGCAAACGTTCCCCAGAATAAATATGTGGGAGTTTTAGAATGACTAAACTACCTAGGAGAGAGAGAGAGAGAGAGAGAGAGAGAGAAAGTGGGGGGGGGGAGACAAAAAGTCAGACGGGAGTGTTTACCTGTACAGGGAAGCCTTGCTCAGGGGATGATTTTTAGGTCGAAAACAGCCGAAGCTAAGCCATAGCAAAATTCTGATTTTTTAATGGGACTGGTGTTTTAAATCAAAACAACTATGTATTATTTTTGTGCTATAAAACACACCATGAATAGAATAACACAATTTTGAAATTGGGTAGGAGTAAGAAATTGGGACAACACTTTTCAGCTATCACACATTTGTATTTCCTAAGAAGCAGGGGCGTCGCCACGAAATTTTCGCAGGGGGGACGGACCCAGGCTGCTGCTGACCGGGGGAGGCGTATTTTGAGCATATTCGGTACTTGAAAGCATTAATGACGATTTACCCAAAAATTTTTGGGGGACATCCCCCTGGTTTGCCAACAGGGGAGACGCGTCCCCCCGCTTTCGGCACCCATGCTAAGAGTCTCATTAAAAACATGAATGGAGCTTTGCGAATTCTACCTGGATTTTTACTTTACGATTGCTGTAATTATCTAATTATGTGACTGACTAATAAATCATAGCATGATCAAAGGGACTGAGGATCATAACTGAGCCGATGGCTACCACATGGTGTTATGTTTTGAGCCCCAAAATAGTCACTTATGTGAAGACCCTACTCCGTCACCGTCATGGATGTGGTTTTATGCCTATGCAACAATGCCGGAAATCATGAATCTCTCGATGTGATACTTGTTCCCATTGGTCCCATAGATCCGACGGGTGGAGTTTATTCTTCATGGCATCCAAAATAGATTCAGCACAAAGTAGTAATTTGTAAAATGCATTCCTGCGTTCAGTTCCTTGCTTTCGCTCGGAAGCTTATTCCGTCTGGTGACCACATTTCAATCACGTCCTTTCTTTCAGGTCTTACGTGCTCTTGTGGACCAGTGAGGGTAACTAATATGCTGAAATCACAAACAGAGCCTCTCCTGAGGCTAGGCCGCTCACTTCCAGCAAAAATTTATATTTCGTATTTAAGGGATTTGGCGGCACAGGGAATGTTCTAATGTACTTAACTGGTAGCAAAAATGGGTCAGAATCTGGTTAGCTTTCCGTTTTGCTGTGGAAAATGTAGTGTCAGAGTTGGAAGCTAAAGTTGTATGGTCCTTCTTACTTTCTGGCCAGTTGCGACCTGCCTGGCCGACGCTGGATGGCGCACACCGTTCTGCAACTGGACAATGTGAGCCTTCATGAATCTACTAACATATGAAACGTTGAAATGTTGCTGAGTTGGTGTTTTGATAAGCAATATGACTTTATAGTTTGCACACTTTTGTAAAAATGCCTCCGAAAATTTTTCATTATTTGGATCATTTTGGACATCCGTTCAAAATTTCGTCGCAATCAGATCACCGTCTGCGGTCGAAAATCAGCCTGAAGTAAATGTTTCATATTCGCAGCTCATCAAAAATCTTACCGGAAAGCTACGTGGGTGTATTTTCCAAATAATATTGATAGAATAGAGCGTTCCAAATATAACTAACCCTCGCCCCACCGGGGGCATCGATGGCCCTCCTAAGGTTTTTCCGGGATAGCAGAAAAACGACGAGGCGCAGCACCGTGGTTGAGAGCTCTACCTCTCACTGCATCATTTTCCCCACCATCCCTGAAATTTTTTACCCCGGGTCACCCAAGTTCAGGTCACCAGACGAGGTCAACCAAGGTCACCTCACTTCAACTTTAGAGCTCTGTAAGAGCTACATTTCGAAGTCGATCGATTTGAAACTTCCTACACTTCATGACCCCTCCAGGGTCTACAAGCTGTATATCCGGGATTTTTCGATTTCGTGACCTGAGGTCAGGTCACGAGGTGACCCTCTCCTATTGGAAAAGCATGGGGAAAGCTGTCTTATGATCTAAAAGTCACAAAAACGATTGAAAATGCTCAGCTTGATCAGAGAAGCGTTCTTGGACACCCTTTCACGGATTCCAGGGACCATACTTGGCCTTTGACCTCTCCAAGGTCATCCAAGGTCACCAGGGGTCAAAACAGTATTTTGACAATAACGTTTGACCTATATAAGCTTGAACGCTGAATCAAACACCATCATGTATGTTTCGTCACTGGCTTTCATTAAATATACGAAAAAAATCACCTTCTGACCTTCCGTGAACTCAGGTCATATTAGGTCACGAGGTGACCTCTGGAGGTCAAAACACTTGCGGGAGTTCATTACGTTCCACATAGCGGATAAAGGTCTGGCATTTTCCTATCGAATGAACTTTATCACATCTCAATAGCTCTAATGGCATAAGAGTTATGCCCAGTTTGCTTAAGCATTGCATATTTGAGTGAAAATAGCCGATTTTGACCTACTTTGACCTCTGGAGGTCAAGCCATTGCCCTGAGTGCTAAAACATGTGAAGTAATTTCTTACTGAATTCACGCCAGCTTTCTAATGCACTTTGCAGATTTGCGCTAACCCCCATATTTTCGGAGTTAGAAGGGGGCATCGATGGCCCCGGTGGGGCGAAGGTGGCGCCGGCCCTCCGGTGGGGCGCGGGTTAAAGTACAAAGGAAGAATACGTTGTTAAATTGTATCTGATTTGCGCCAAATAGCCTAGCTGACCCAAGACGGTGTTTTTACCGACGTGAGCTGAGTGCAATAGCAAGGAGAGGCGGGTGACAGGGAACGATCTTGAGGGAGGTTTAAGCCGAATTAGCCCGCCCGAATCCTGTTCGTACTCTTATGTACTCAAGTAATGGATTTTTGGAGACATATAGAAATTGATTGGCCTATGATCATTAGAAGCAAAAGCCGCCGCGAGAGAGCTGTTTCAACGAGTGAAAACCCAAAACATTATCCCCCAGGGTCAGCTAAGATTTATAGAATCTCAGCTAAGATTTATAGAATCAGTTGCCTGGTCGCGGCGCCAGTGGCCGGACGCGCCGGTATACTCTCCTCCCATGCCCCGCCGCCTAGTTGCCTGGTCCTCCTAATGTGAGCTTTCTATTTTTGAGTGCAAGTGCGACTGGTGAAACGGCAGTTTTTAACGACCGGAGTGCTTGAGAGTGTTAATCGCCGTCCGATTCGACTCGACAACGGGCAAACAACTGATCGTGAGTCCAAACACTAGCTACAAGCCTACATCTGAACCGTCCAGTACCTAAGCCAGTGCTTAAAGCAGTCATCATGGTTCACACTGATGTTATCCGTCAAATCGTATTCCTCTTTGTGTTGCAAGCCGTCATACGTTCGACACAACCGGCCACAAGACCCTGGCCAGTCCACCAAAAAATGCCCCCAGGGCATGATCACGTGACTCTCGGCCCAAGACTAGCAAGTCCGCCTCGCCGCCCACGTGACCCGAGGAGCGAGCAGTCTAGCACGCGAGTGGAGGATGCTTCAGCTGACCCCGGAGAGACGAGGCGCCGCCGCACACACAGAGGCCGCCGGTCCAGGGCGCGCGGCCGCAGGGCCGGCACCCGCTGGGCCGGACCGAAAGGACATCACCCCCGATACCTAATGATAGGACAACTCAACATTCAGTCCATCAAGCCTAAATTACCTGATCTTCGGTTCGATTTGAACGAAGTGCTCAATTTTGACGTGCTTGCATTGAGTGAGACTTGGCTCACGCCTAGTATACCTGCACGTCTTCTCCAGATCGATGGCTACACGCTGCACAGGTGTGACCGACCAAAGAGTAGTAAGCTGCCCAAAGCGCATGGTGGCGTGGCCCTGCTTATCAAGAACCATTTAAATGTGGAGGTGCTTCCGAGACCCACAACGTGTACATCAGGAACATCCAATTTGGAAATAATTTGGCTGCTTGTCAGAACCGCAAAACACCGGAATAGTGTCATAGCCTCGGCATACCGACATCCAACGAACACTGTCTCCCCAAATTACGTCCGATTTCGACGATTTAGAGTCACAATTGCAGTTTATGATTGCATCATACCCGGGATCCGTACTTATTATTGCCGGTGACTTCAATGCTTGCCTACTGAAACCGACCGATGTTAGCAATACACCCAGTCATAGGCTACGCCAAATCATCTCAACCTACGGACTACACATTTGCAACACGACTATGACAACTTATCGACCAGCCAGATCTCTGATTGATGTCGTCATTACTAACCGATCAGACATCGTAGTGAAGTGTGATGTCACCAAGTGCCATTATGGTGGACCACACGACTTCACCAGGGTGCTGATGAAGCACGGCCGGCGTGACAAATACAAACCACCGATGATAGAGACTCGCAGACTAAGTCGGATCAGCCAAACTGAATTCAATTTAGCATTGGCTACTTCTGACTGGAGCAGTGTTTACGAGGCAGGAGGACCTACGGCCAAGTGGGACAGATTCGTCTCTCTTTTCACCTCCCTACTCGATACCGTGGCACCACTGAGGAGAACTAGACAACCGCAGCCGACCGCCCCACACGTGTCCGGCCCGACTCGAGAGCTGCTGGCCCGGCGCCGTGGCGCGCTGGCGGCCGGCGAGACAGCGCGCGGCGAGTATAAAGACCTCAACCGCCAGTGCCGCGCAGCAATACGTAGGGACTGCAGGGACCACCTTACGCACCGGCTTACAGAGGCTGGTCCGAGCCGGACATGGAGTGTGATGCGGCCAATACTTGGCAGCAGAAAGACTACTGCTGCCTTACCTAGTGTGACCCCTGATGCCATCAACACCTATTTTGTCCGTGTGGGCCCCCAAACTGCGTCTGGAGTGGCCCCACCTACGTCGCGTGTGCCTGTGAGGTTGCCCCGAGTGCCGGCCTGCGGTATGAAAGTGAAACCTGTCACTGCTGACGAACTTTGTATAACCCTAGGCTCGATGAAACCATCCTCCTCCGTTGATGTTTTTGGTTTTAGTGTATCGATGTTTCAGCGTTTCTTTTACGGAATTCAACATGTTTTACTTCACATTATCAACTCTAGTTTTACATCGGGAATAGTGCCACAGACATGGAAACACGGCATCGTTGTCCCAATACACAAGGGTGGTAGTACAGCAGATCCATCTAATTGGCGCCCCATCACAACACTGCCAGCGATCACAAAAAGTAACCGAGCGACTTGTGCACACCCAGCTAAATACTTACTTTAATCAGAACTGTTTATTCTCAAACTCTCAACATGGCTATAGACGTAATCACTCTACCGAGACTGCACTTACGGTTGTGACCGACAAAGTCTATCAGGCGATGGATAATGGTGAAATATCGATTCTTGTACTCCTAGACCTGTCAAAATGCTTTGACGTCATCAGTCACGACAAATTGCTACACAAATTTCAGACATACGGCGTTGAAGATCACTGGTTTGGCAACTACTTGAAAAACCACACCCAACAAGTCAAAATAAGGTCAGGAGGTAAAACAACGATGTCCCAAACGCTGCCTATTTCGAGCGGGATTTTTCAGGGTGGATCGCTCTCTTGCTTGATGTACTCAATTTTTGCCAACGAATTGAGCCTGTACACAGAAGCGTCGACAATAGTGCAGTTCGCTGATGACACTCAAATTCTCATATCTGGACGTATTCAAAATTTACCACAGATGATCCGTTCCTTAGAAACTGACCTGGCATCGCTACTAGACTGGTTTTCACAAAATTCACTCAAAATCAATGCATCAAAAACGCAAGTCTTGGTGATGGGTACCTCGGCTATGCTTAAGAGAGTACCAAAAGTAAGTATCCGCGTTGGCAACACCTCTGTCACAGAGTCCCGCGAAGTGAAAAACTTAGGCATTTACCTCGACAGCCACCTCACTTTCCAGCCCCACATCAATCATCTCACAGCTAAATGTACTGGGATTTTAATAGGCCTCACTCACGCACGACATGTAATCCCCACTTCTGTTCTGAAATTAGTAGTCGATGCCTTAGTCATCTCATCTATTCGCTACTGCATCTCTGTATACGGTACTTGTGGGTCGACGCAGCTTCACCGAGTGCAAAAGATTATTAACTTCTGTGCTCGTATACTCTGCGGCAAAAGGAAATTCGACCACATTTCTGGCGATGTAGAGCGGCTGGGTTTCCTCACAGCGCCACAGCTCGTGTTGTACCACCAGTTGTGTCTCATGAGGAATGTGCTGTATACTGGTGAGCCACATGACCTGAAATCTCTTTTTACATTCTCTAACCACGATCATTATACGCGTCGACATACCCAACTCAGGCCACCACGTGCTAGGAGCACTGCTGGACAGAGAAGATTATGTTGTGCCTCTGCCGCAGCGTACAATTCCTTACCACCGGAATTACGCAACGCACTTAGTCTTGCCGCCTACAAAAGAGGTGTTAGAAATGCCGTGAGAGCCAGAGTGTGATAATTTTATTTGTGATGTATGTGTGGTCATTTTACCTTTTACCTGCATACCTTTGTTGACGATAGGACGTGAAAAGCCTCGCATTGCTAGGACGTACCTGAATAAATTGAATCTGAATAGAAGCCTTCTTCATTTGTTGCCCATCATCCTCCCTCAGTGCAGAGCAAAACTTCCAACAAAGCGAGAGGTGCTAAAATACGACCTTACCAGCAGCAGGAACATCCTCGCCTTTGTGGAGATGCCACTGCTACCAGTGCAAGTGTAAATGTGAATATGTTTTGAGCTATGTCGTTCACGGAATATAACTGCAAGGGGAATTTGCGACGGCTGCTGGATGGAAGATTTTTTCTGACAAAGAACAGAGTGAGAGGGTGACGGTAAAAAATGAAAGACGCGTTTAGTATGCTGGCTAATCCTTGGGATGTCGCAGCGCCCCACTCCGCAGTGTCTCAAAAATGGTTTTGCACTGGGATACTGAGTGTAAAATTCACATTTGAAAATATGGTAGGCGAGTGGCAAATCCAAACGGTGTAATATTGTAGGATTTAGTTTAAACTCAATTGCATCCCTTACTTAAAGTTTGCTCATTTTTCATCCAAATTTTCCTTCCTTCCACACTAGATGATCTTTATACACTAGGATTATTGAATTATGCCAAAATAAGTCCACTAAAAAAGTGGGTCCAAAAGTGGGAAAGAAAAAAGTGAATGGGAAATTCAGAGCGCCTAGGTGTCATTCTCTACTAAGCATTCTAGGGTTTTGATCATTGTGCCTCCATCGCCATGGTCAAGGATGACACTCTCGTGTCAGAGGAATACAAACGGCAGAACACTAGGCTCTACCAATATCAGTAAGACCAATTTCTGGCCGCCATGAACTGGAATGACAAGAACTTTCAGGGAAAAGAAAGCGGCGATGTCCCAGGAGCAGAGTGGAAAATGACGACGACGACCACAGGGCAGAAATTCACTCAATTAGTGTGTCCCCATAGTACACTCCTCATAAGAAAAGGCAAACAATTGTGTGAGTCAGATTTCTGTGTCATATTCTGCCAGCACCTGTTATCGCCGAGGCTGCTGACTAGCGACCTTTCAGGGGGAGCCATCGATCTTTCAGAGAGGCGCCGCGACCATTTCAGGGGGCACCGACGGTCGAACGAAGGAGGCACGTGCCCCCTTTGCACCCCTGGATCCGCGATTGATTCTCCCACTTTGGGGTGGCCATGTGAGGAATTGCGTGTCCCGTTTCTTAGTCCATCAGCTTTATTGCATTCAATGTTCCGAATTTTCAAACGGTAAACTGTCTTCACCCTCGGTGCTTGAAGCTCAAGCCCGATTCAATTTTTTTGCTGCTGATGTTGCCACTTTGGAATTTCTTTAGCAAAATAACCATGTATTCCTCTTTTTTTCTGTGGTTTATACACATTTTTGCTTCCCTGATATATTACGGTATTTCCTGTTTCCTTTAAACTCCATAAAAGTCATTCTTGAATCTATAAATTTCCAGGAAGATAATATTTTCTCGTCCAATTGAACTAGTGCCTTTCCTGAAATGATCACAATACTACTTGAAAGGCCGATGACACCCCACTGAAATTTCGCGGGGAAGTCGTGCTGCATCACATCACCCCTAATGCTTCCGAATATTGCAGTAACGTCGTTTATTTCTTGAAAATCGGTACGGACTATACAACTTTTATTGTGCGTGTTGTGCAAGAACATGCCGTTAGCTCTTAACATCAGGGAACTATGGCCTCGTGAATGGAGGTATGTGAGGGTTATTTGGACATCAGGACACATTTCAGTCAGAGCTGAGGGCCTATCCATAAAATACGTAACATGTGTTCTTATAATTTTAACCCCCTCCCTCATGGTAATACTTCCTTACGCCCTGTTGTAACGTCTAACAAAACGGTTGCTGCCTTCCCACCCCCTGTTTTTCCTTAGGTACTTTATGGACGGTCTCTTGTTTAGATCATCTTTTGATTCTGACCTAGGTCAGGGCCTATAACTTGGGAAACTGCTTCCAATACATTACAAAAGCTTCGGTTTATGTCGAACTGATGTGGTCAGGAAGGGTCTGAACGGGATTGAGATCGTACACGTGTATTGTCGATTACAACACAAACTATCCTATAATCAGAAACACCTCTCGATCACAGTGAGGACAACTCCGCACATGATCAGGGGTAGAACGCTACCCCTTCTCCGAGCACCAGAAAAATGTTCCACAATAAATACTTGGGCAAACACATGGAGCTGCGTGCCTCAGGGTTCGGTGGGTGAGTGAGTCAGTGAACCCCTTTTCATGACCGCTACGACGCGGGGGATCCCTAAGATCCGCCAAGGCGGTCACAAATGCGGGCGCCCTGCCCATGTGTCATGTTTATGTGCATGTGTGTGTACGCGCGGAGAATGACGACCCACCGACGCAAGGCGGGCCAAGAACATACAATTTGGTCACGAAAGTGGCCGAAGTGGGAAGGAGGAAATGGGCACGGATCCTACCGCTGACTAGCTGCTAACTAGCGCAAAAAAGGGTAGCCAATCCACAGCCATGCTTGAACTGCCATTTGGCTAGCTTTGGTCCATCCCAGGTGACAATGGTGCGAGCTACAACCGCTTTCTCATTTAGAGAAATCAAGACATTTGCCCAATAGCAGTCTGCCCCCGGAAAAATACTGGGCCCGCCTCTGCGAGAGCACCTGTTACTGCGACTCGTCTGACCTTGCCCGCAGCGGTTCTTGGTCACCTGAAGGGTCGTAATGCGTGGAATGCGCAGCGTACTACAGTTTACAACCAACGTGTCACGTGGGCGATCTGTATATCAGGATGAATGAACGAATGACCTGACATCTGTTGTTGGGGAAACAGGGTATTAGTTCTGATGGGTCATGTCGTGTGGCGCATGTGTCGAGGGTAACGCACCCTTAAATCAGTGATTCATCTTCTACATCAATAATGAGGCTCACGATTATCTTCGGGATAACAACTTCGAAGCTTAGATGATCTCGTAGATCACCGATCGTGCATTGAGACTTCCTTTCGAAGCTTAGATGATCTCGTAGATCACCGCATGATCTACTAAAAGGCAGGACCGGGATTTGAACTCAGACGCTCAGATCTGATGGTCCTGCCATCTGTCGCCATAATCAAAAGTTCGTTGCAAATTAGCGCCTTTCTTCGATGCGGCGTGTGCGGTGGGCGCGCGCGGCGGATGAATACTGTTTTGAGCGTTTTGCGCCATCGTGAACCCGTGAGTTGCAAAGCCTGGTGAGTTGAGCATATTTTTTGAGGGTGGCTGGCGTACCTAAATATGTGCTAACATTTTTGCAATTGAGGTGTTTTGTGTTATTCACGAGACAGGTTCTAAACGTTGTAAAAACGTTGCTTCAATAGATAGATTGCCTTTCCTACAAAAATGCGTGGACCTAATGCTTTATCTTAGTTGATCAATACTCTCATTGCTCTGCAGATAAGTTACTTCGACAAGCTGGAGCGTGAGAGCCCGAGGACAGTAAGTACCCACTACCTACCCACACTAGCGGATCCAGGGGAAGGGGCTAATCGGGCATTTGCCCCCCAAACCCTCCGTTGCCACCCCTTTGGCCCTCAATTTTCTTTAAAAAACATATGTTTTTCACTATTTGCCTAGCCCCTGCTGGCGATAGCGCACGTTGTTATTTCATAAAGGGTCTTTAATAAAGGGAGGAGCTCCAGGATGAAGCAAGTGTTCGGTGTTGCCTAGCCCCTGCTGGCGATAGCGCAGGGGATCGTGTTCACGTTGTTATTTCATAAAGTTTTCCGATTTTCAAATATATGTTTGATGGTCACGCGAATGTATTTTTCTCCATACAATCAGAACGGGGCACCGATCGTTTTGAAATATGTGAATATTAAGGCGATAATCTTGGAGATCAGAGACAAATATAGATCTGAAAAGTCTTCGAGATTAAATTGTATGAAAACTATCTCGGAGATTCATGATCTGGAAGATCACGATCTACTTTAGTGCTAGTAGCTCTGGTGATCTTCAAGATCGCTCGTTGATCTAGGATTATTATCTTGGAGATCACGGCATGATCTCGGAGATCAGATACAAATATAGATCTGAAGAGTCTTCGAGATTAAATTACATGAAAGCTATCTCGGAGATTCATGATCTGGAAGATCACGATCTACTTTAGTGCTAGTAGCTCTGGTGATCTTCGAGATCGCTCCTTGATCTCAAACTGTTTTTCAGTGTAGTCTACACCCTCCAAAAATTAGGGTTCTGTGTCCGCCAGTATTTCAGAATCCCAGCGGCTACCTTTTAATTCAAGATTGAATTGGATTAGCATCAACACGTATTTGAGTTGAGCGTATTACGGGGATTGCCACGGCCCTCGGCCCAGATAAAATCCTTGCTATCACGAACGAACATGGTGCGGAAACTGTGTCACGAAGGAACGCTCTGGAATCATGGCGCGCACAGTACGAATGAGTCCGTGTCAAACCGGGAGCACCTCAGCTTCAGTTAGCCATTGAGACCTGTGAATGTCCAACGTAACTCGCCTGCTTAAAACCTAAACCACATTCAAGTTTAGCTGATCATCTACGATTTGTACAGCTAAAGCACACTGTCATTAACAAAGGCCGGACATGCTACTGCAAGCCTTACAGGACTGGTGGGACTACCGTGCAGGGCACCTATCACAGTTGTAGAGCTCGGAAAGTCAGTTCCTTAACAGTACAAGATACAGCGAGTGTAGCTGACACTTGCGGAATCCCTCCACGGAGAATGGTGTCACGAGGAAGAGCCTCCAAACGCCGAGTTCCTCGATTTGGTAAGACATTGTCTGAGCAGCACAATGGAGCTGCGGCCATGGGAAAGGCTTCCCTGTCCAGCTGGCGACACCCCGTCAGAAGCCCGCAGACCACAGTGCGGGAAGGGCGGGTCGCAACACTTTTTGGTGCGCCCAATGGACTGGTGATGCAAATATCCAACCAGTGCCTATTGCGGTAACACTAGCGGTGATAACATGTTTACACCCTACTCCTCGATGTTATGAAGTCATCCGCCTATATTTTTACCGTTCGCCATTACAGAAGGGCGATATAGCAAGGGATGATTTCTTGAAACTGCGGAAACCTGTTCTATACACTGAGTCCGAGGTCTGCATCTCGCGTTGAGCGGGCAGACGCCTTTGAATGCGACAATGCCCGCACATAGATGTCGCGGACAGGTCTGTCACCGCCCCAGCACTACCTGGCGGGCCGGAGACAAAGCACGGCATCGGACTGCCACCTGGCGGGCCGGAGCCAAAGCACGGCATCGGACTGCCACCTGGTGGGCCGGAAACAAAACACGGCGCTGGGCTGCTACCTGGTGGCCACCGCACCCACAAGAAGTCTGGAGTCCGGGGGCAGAGCGGGCCCGCGCAGGGGGTGCCTGCTATTCTGATACTGACGTCAGGGCACGCTCCCGCCCCAGAGCTAAGTGAGAGCGGACGGGCTGTCCGGGGCCAGAGCGGGCTCGCACAGGGATGCCTGCTGTTCTGATACTGACGTCAGGGCACGCTCCCGCCCCAGAGCTAGGTGAGAGCGGACGGGCTGTCCGGGGCAGAGCGGGCCCGCGCAGGGATGCCTGCTGTTCTGATACTGACGTCAGGGGCACGCTCCCGCCCCAGAGCTAAGTGAGAGCGGACGGGCTGTCCGGGGCCAGAGCGGGCTCGCACAGGGATGCCTGCTATTCTGATACTGACGTCAGGGGCACGCTCCCGCCCCAGAGCTAAGTGAGAGCGGACGGGCTGTCCGGGGCCAGAGCGGGCCCGCGCAGGGATGCCTGCTGTTCTGATACTGACGTCAGGGGCACGCTCCCGCCCCAGAGCTAAGTGAGAGCGGACGGGCTGTCCGGGGCCAGAGCGGGCTCGCACAGGGATGCCTGCTATTCTGATACTGACGTCAGGGCACGCTCCCGCCCCAGAGCTAGGTGAGAGCGGACGGGCTGTCCGGGGGCAGAGCGGGCCCGCGCAGGGATGCCTGCTGTTCTGATACTGACGTCAGGGGCACGCTCCCGCCCCAGAGCTAAGTGAGAGCGGACGGGCTGTCCGGGGCCAGAGCGGGCCCGCGCAGGGATGCCTGCTATTCTGATACTGACGTCAGGGGCACGCTCCCGCCCCAGAGCTAAGTGGGACAATTGCTGGACTTCAAATATCGAAGAATAAGCATATAGCGATGAAAAGAATGGTCGAATTTAATATTTCAGCAGCAAAATATCAGTAAAAAGGCTTACGAGAAAACAACAGCATGAGAGGCTGAGAAATGTTTGGACACGGACAAGAGAAGGGCTCTAAACCTGTCGATTTCACATGATATAAAAATCACGCACTGGACACCTCATCACGATTTACATCACATGTTGGCTAAAAAACAAATATGATTATAAAAAAGTGGTTCTGAAACAGGGGTGGGGGATTTTGCAGTCTGGTCCAGCATGGGCAGCACTGAAGCTCGTAAGTGAACTCACGAGAGTCGACACCCCCCCGTGTTCAAACACAAAATTGATCAACAGTCATATTTGCAGAGATCTGCGAGCATCATCAGCTTTGCTAACCGATCTGCTGTCGCCCCGCCCATCCCTTTACTCACAGAAATTTCGGTCGGTGGACGTGAAAAAGAGCCTCGGTATTGTATCGCGATTCCACAGCCATGCCTGAGTTAAGTTCATAATTTGATAATTGGTCTGGTTCCTCGAATCCTGGATGCAAAATTGAGCAGATTCATTGTGATGATATTTCGGGCACAGTCCTTCATTTGAATCTTCATTAGACCAGAGAACCCAGCCATACTGTGAGCCGTGATATCGAGAATATGAAAATTCAGTTATAAATTCATCTAATGCCTGAGGGAGATTTGGATGAAGGGCTGTTTCAGAAAATATAACAGTCAATTTTCACAATTTTGCATCCAGGATCCGTGGAGACTGGTCAATTAACAACACAATATTCCCTGCCCTGAAAAAGGATAATCATCATGTTCTCTGCGAGACGAGGTTTGTATACATGCCCTCGATTCTGGTCCGCCATCAGTCAAACTTACCTGATAATCAGGCGATGAGCAGGGAGTGTTGCTATCATATTTCTTGCGTCTGATGTTCTTCCTGTAGCGAGCTTGCGCCAAATCATGCCGCTTCACTTCGTAGTCCGAAGCCCGCAGATCCACCTACTGATTGACGCACCAACTATACTTACACTGGCTTCGAATAGGTGGCAGCACCACTAGACCAAAACACGTGCCGCACTTCACTGATCGCAACTCTGTAAGCAATGGATCAGTTCCGGTCTCCACAAGCACTCAATCGCACCCATCACTTCTTCCCGGATTGTCTCCTCTCCACGTGAGACCACTTTAATCACCCGAAGAGATCCGCGTTGCACCGCGTCGATTAGCGCAGCCGCGTCCCGGTCTCACCACGTGTTTCCATCACTCGCGAACATCTCACTCCGCACCGCACGTCTGTTTACTCCGCCAGCGCGTCACTCGCGGCACCGCTTCCCGCCTACTTCACAGACAGCCATCGCGATCATGTCCGATGCGATCGAGACAGATACTGCGCACTTACTCTGGCCCAGGTCCAGGATCTAATGGGGCTGGGGATGGGGCGGGCGCCGGCACACAGCAGCTTTAAGATCGATCAGAATTAGAGATAAGATCGGATTTACGCCGCGTGGTTAGTCGCTAGCCTGAATTGTTTTGCCACAATGACCTGAACATGGGTGCAGCGGCAGCCAGTGCAAAGGAACAAACGACCGCGCCGTGACTGGACATATGCTATCGGCGGTGGGTGACCAACAACAGCTTCTGCTGACTGGATTCATTAGGGGCGCCGCCGGCCGGGGCCAGGGAGAGCTGATGTAATCGTAGGACAGATATCCGACTGAAGCAAAGAAATTCCATTTAAAGACGATGTCATCAAGAAGGCGATTAAAGCGTTGACAATTCTGCTTACATAAATTTTCAGATAGTCAGATAGATAAATACTGCACAGCCTGTCGAATAAGTATATTTCTAATCTTCGGGTACTGAGCCGTGCAGTTTAAGACGTTTTATAGGCCTGCACCAAATCAGTCATCATAATTACCATCACCCTGGTGCCCTGGCTTACCAACGACGATGATTAGGCCTGAAACTTCTAAATAAATATTTTATCCTGTACCATTCAGCACCATAGGATGGAAAGATACTCATTATACAGACTGCACATGTGCACATTTTCTATTATCATATTAAAGGGAATGTGGCACCTTGGTCGAATCCTGGAATTTAGTGAAATTAGGCGTACTTTTAGCCAAAAATAATGAAACCACTCATGATTTCTCTGAAAAAATGTACAATAAGCTCAATATTTTGTTTTTTAAAAATACTCCACTAGAAAAAGAAATAAATATCAGCCTGTGGATGATGTCACGATCTGGCAACCACTACCATACTTGAAACGCTTCAAGGGCTTCGATTGGCTGATGCTCATCGTGACGTTGGCATATGTCGTCACACCAGTAGCTCACAACAATGGCCGCCCGGCGACGAGCTGATGGGGGGCTGGTGTCAGGTAGGTTTTAGCTTTTTTCTACGAATATATTGAGTTCCAAGACAAATGAAATATGGAGTACCGGGTTTTCCGACTTGCTTTACAACTTGGCTATCTCAGCTAAAATCACGTTGTGAAGGTACCACATTCCCTTTAATAAGTCTTGAACATCCTGCATGTAAAGTGAAGTTAAATACTGAGAATGTGCTTGAGCGCTGAAGCCCACCCACCTGACGACCTTTCTGCCGGGCGACGGCCGCTGCCGCTTGGCCGGCGAGCGGGGCGGCTTCTTCTGTCGCACCGTCACGTTAGCTGAGAGCAGGGGCCTGCCGCGCGTCTCAGAGCCGGCCGCCGCCACATCGCGGGCGCGTGCCGAGCGGCTGCGCAGCGGAGCCACCCGCGGCAGCGATCCCACCCGGCCGGACTTACCGGGACTGAGTCCGCCGCCGGTCCGCGCCGCAGTCCGGCTGAAACGGCACAGAGGGACTCACTGAAGCGGGCTCACGGAAGCGGACTCACGGAGGCGGGCTCACGGAAGCGAGCTCACGGAATAGGCTGATCGCCCCCCCCCCTCCCCACGGCATGAAGATCAATGATATATATTTTATTCAGCTAGGTGCCCAAAAGGCGAAGAGAGCGAGAGCGAGAGCGAGAGAGAGAGAGAGATTTATATGCATGTATACTGTCAAAACGCAAACAGAGGCAATCAGCAGATCAAAACTAAAAAAAGGTATCAACGCTGAATTCCATAAGCTGTGTTCAACACCAGACACCTACAAATGCCCAAAAAGCAAGCCAAATTGCTCGTAGGCTACCACTTTACGTCTTGAAGACTCCTGCATCTAAGGACGTTCTAAAACATACTCCGGTACCAGGGCCCCCTCAGCAAAGAAGGTACGTGAATGCAGCCCTGGCCCCGCTTGAACTCGACAAATGCATGCATTTGAATCATAAATAATCATACCTACCTGTTGCAAGATAATTAATTATGTGTACATTTTCTGGAGTGGAACCATACCCAATGCAGTAGCTGTAAGAGTTGCCAAGCGGCGGCACACTCGTACTATTCATCGCATCATTGGACGCTGATGTCTGTGCAATGGGGCACTGTTTGCGTTTTGCCGCGATGATTATTTTTGAAGACACCTCGACCAAACAGCCACATGACAGGGAACGTGTCCCCAAGGCTGGGGCCACAGAGGGATGCTGGCTGTCAGCGAGACGTTGGTGGCGGGCCGATTTCCCGGCCATACCGCTAAACGGCCCCACAACTCATCCGCCTGTCACTAGGCAAGTATACAGCTTCGCACGTAGACAACCGCGCTGTCCGGCGGTGCAGGGCTGCGTTATTTCTAAATTTTATACCGATCCGATGCCGGTTTGCCCGTGTTTCCGACTGAGACAGATAACCCATTGGAATACCTGTCTGCCAAATGACCGAATTTGGAAAAAAACCGGCAATGTATTCGCAAATATAAAAATACAAAAGAGTACCTATCACTTATTATATTGAAACTTAACAATGGTCAGTTTTCCGAACCTACGACAACGTCTTCGACGTTCTTCCAACTCCGGAAAACTAATGATGGTCGCACCAATGGCTCGCAATTTAGAAAGCAGTGTTCGTAAAATTACCGACTCTATCTTCATCATTTCCAATACCACTATGTGTGACAATGGCATGTGCACGGTGGACATATTTGCATGCAAACTTAGTACGCTTTCAAGAAGTGCCGGTCAGCAAAAACAGAGTCAAGATTCCTGCCGCAGAGCTAACAACGACAGTCAAACACAGGTTTTAAGGCTTGTCAGGTCTGAAAATAGTCACTAATCAGGTTGAAATCTGCCCTCGGGACCCTAGCCACCATACAGGTTGTTACACAAAGCCATACAAAAGGGCTAATTTTCTCTAAACTCTCCCTTAGCTTCGCTCCACTGTGTATACCTGTTGTCGCCCCCCCTCCCCCCCCCCCTCCCCACCACCACCAGCGTAAGTGTTAACCAATGCAGCGGCGACCAAGCCACTAAAAGGTATCCGCCCATGAACTTACTTAGACGCTAAACCCTATAAAAAAGCATTGCGACAACTCAGACCAGTCGTAAAACCACCGGGCCATTTTCAGTTTCTCTACACATGCCGGCGGCGTCCCTGTTTTAACCCAATTCAGCAGCGTTGCGTTTCCACCACCTCTCGGACCCTCCTTCCACAGCGGAGTGACAGTCTGGGCCGGGGCCCGGCGTCTGCCGGCGGCGCGGAGGCGCTAAGTGGCTGTACCGCTGTCACGGGCCGGACGCACACACCTCAGCCGTCACAGCCGCCAGACATCGAGCGCTCCATCGGCGCGGAGCCAGCGTCACTCCCCCTCCCGTGTGGATTAATCGCGGCGTAATTGAGCGCCGCCGGCGACGCCGCGATGGCGTACAGTCCAGTTCGGGAGGTGCGCCGAGACCTAAGCTGAATTAACGACCGATTGATAACCCCAGTAGACGTCGTAAGATGGCCGAGATCGAATGTCCGACGGGTAGACTGGAGCATTAGAGCGCAGAGAAAGGAGTTACAAATGGGCCCGGTGTCCACATCACTGAATAAGGTGCTGCCAAGAGGGAAAGGATGTCGCATCCCGCCGCTGTTGTCTTTTCGTGTATCCCATTTCAAAACAGTAACACGTTTGTGAGGCTAAGCAGCTATCCCAGATACATCAGCAGCCTCAGAACGGTACCGACTGCGGGAACGGCCCGATCCACTCATGTATGCAGATGTCTGGTGCCTTTACACCACCTGTCTTAGTCCTCTCCCAGAAGGACCATGGGGTCTGGTACGGGCCGTTTAGTAAGCAAAGGAGTTGTGCGATAATATTCATCAACATAAGGTGTAATACGTAAGGTGTAATTTGTCATGAAATATCCGTTATTTTGCAATCAAAAGAAAATACAAAGGATGACAATAAAGTGATATGAGCTTACAGCACTTTTGAAGTCAATCGAAATAAATCAAATTTGTTAATTATTATTTTGGTCCTTACAAAGGTTTGCGGTACAATATTTTATCTGGCACTGCTGGTGCCGTGTCTCTTTTGCTTTGGCTGCTGCGTGTTGTGGTGTTTGGTGTTGTGCTGTGTTGCGTGTAGGTACTGCAAAGGAAATCAAAATGAAAATAGATTGAAACGATGACGAGGTGGAAGCATTACCCAGGATTGCCTTCGGCCTTTGCTGTAGGGCAGTACACAAACACATTCGCACTACTTTTATCATTTGTCGCAGCTGCGAAACAATCCCCCAGTACGATATTTGGGTACGCTACCTGAAGCTCTAAACTAACATACGTCTGACGTCACTGGAACGCTTAAAACTCATGTAGTTGGCTTTTGGTGGTACGGCCTTGCTAGATAGTACGGTCCATTCTCTGAACTGCCTACTCATGTATCCGGGGTAAGTGGTAGCATGTTAAAAATCGGCTGCAGGTATAAACAGTTTAATTTAGCAGCCTTTTCAGTGTATATCTACCAATTGTGCACGGACACGGACAGCTTCCTTCATCCGAATTAATAGTTTTTGGGATTTTCTCATGCATTTGACGCTCCACTGGTTAGAAACACAATGCTGGTTTTAGTTAAATAAAAGCAGAGTTAATACGACAGTTGACAAATAAGCCGAAACGTGATTCTGAAACAGGCAATATATGAGACATGAGACTGGCGTTAATCTGGCGTCACAACCTTGCCAGATGCCGATGCTCAAATTGAAGATTCCAAAAATGAAACTAGTTCATCAGTTCAAATTCGAGGCAAAGTTTCACAACACAAACGGGATTTCACGTAAGTTACGAACAAAATAAAACCAGAGACTTCAGAGTGCCACTCGGGGCAGTGTAAGGCCGAAGAACCCTCCGACACCAGTTAGACAGCAGACCAGACGCACCTGGCGTTGCGCTCTGCGCCGGGACCGCGTCTGGTGGGGGTGCTGGAGTAGGCCGCCCTGTGGCGCACCGGCGCGGGGCCCGTGGCCACCAGCCGCACCGTCCGCGGGGTGGAGACGGTGCGCTGCGTCCGCGCTGACCGGACAGCACCGGCAGCGGCACCGGCAGCGGCAGCGGCGGCAGCAGCGGCCCGACTAGAACCGCCGACGGCTGCCGCAGCAGACGGACGGGTGTGCTTCATATCCGGTCGGATCTCTCACGGCTGCACCTGCGACAGGGGCAGAGGCCAGGTCAGGTCACCGCTGCAGGGCTCATAGGCGGAGATAGGGCTTCCGATGGGGGGCACATTGTTCCGATGGGGGGGGCACAGGCAGTTGACTATGATCCTAGTGTTCAGCTTTTCTTGATAGATGTAGATTGTTTGGCGGGGATGGAAGCCGGCAGAGTCTCAGCTCCGTCGGAACCAGTGAAGCGCGTCCACGGTCGCCGCGCTCGGCCGCAGCTATCGCATGGTAAATACAACTGAGCCCAGCGATGGCACAGACTTCACTATTTTCCTGTTCAACATTTGCCACGGAATCCCGCCGCCAGCACTCGTGAATTCCGGGAGATAGAATATATATCATATCTGACGAGAGAGAGCGCTCTTCTCATTTGTGATTTTTGCATGAGTTAAATCCAAGCTGTGATCCACAAGTATAGCAAGTCAAAATCACATGGACAGTCCCATTAAAAAGGATTCAATGTTGAGCAAGATCTCGGACCGTGTGCATCGACATCTACGGCGGGCTAGCTGGCGGCGGCGACCCTGATGCACTCGTCTCCGTTACGACCCCACCGGGCCGCGGGCTGGCGGCCGTGGCGGACGGACGGGTATCGATCACACATCGCCACAGTTTTGTCGGCACCGGATCAATCACACGGCTGACGCGTTACAAAGTGCGTGACAGCCGGCCGCGTGTTTGTCGGACTTCTTGTTCCAGCAGCTGCCGCCGAGGTGCTTTTTACCGGCGATCGTGAACTGGCCCAGTTCAGCTGTTGGGGCTGCCGGAGCTGCCGGCCGCCGGGCCTCGTTACCTGCCCGCCCCCTCCCGCGCTATTGGCCGGCAGGTCACGCGCGCGCGGGGGCGTGACTCTGAGCGTGACACGCGGCCGCGCCGCCGGGTCCCCGCGGCTAGCGGCAACTACGCACCGGCAACAGGCGCCGTAGTCGGAACGCACCCGGGGATTCTCGGATTCTCCACTCACGGGGTTTCAGTGTTTTCCGGTTAGAGCGTTTATTCTAAACTCCGGTATAAAAAGGTTCAAAACATTCCACATTGTTTACCGAATTAAAACGTAAAAATGGCCATGGAGACAGAGCGGACAACTAGGCAAAGCGCGAGCGGTTCCAGGAGCTCCCCTCACGGAAGGCAGCTCGCCGGGTCCCGGCTGGGGCTGTTCAGAATTCAGGGAATGTGCGCATCGCCGCCGATCGCTGTCACTAACATTCATCATAGTACAGCCACCAGGAACAAAAGAGCCGCCACCGTCCATTTGCTCACCTCTCACATGCTAATCGGGTCTATTTGGGTGGCTATTAATTTAGACCCATTTGCATGTTCGACAGGGGAGGTAGCTCAGAACGTGCGAAATGCGAGAGCCGTTCATAGACAACTTGAGAAACAAAGCAGGCAGCACTAAAACAAAAAGGAGCAAATCAACATTAGTTTGACAACAGTTTGAGATAACCTACTTCGAAGAGTCGTTCAATTTCGGGTAGTTTGAGTAATGTGTCATAGCATGATACAAAGGACAGTGGTCAAAACTTCTGAAACTATCTACGAAAATATTCCAAGATCCTTTATTCAACACCATCCAAAATAACATGGCTAGGCACATGACAACGAACAATCAACATGTTATCTTGCTTTTCTGGCCCGGCGTGCCACGCTTGCTCCATTGCGTGTTTATTGCGTTACCGTGCTGGCTGGGATAGTTGGGATCGCGGTGGAGGCACGCCTGCCCGCCTTTTAAACGGGGTGGCTGAGTCTGCTAGAAAAAGGCGGCGACGACCCTCAACGCTATCAGCACGCCTGCATGATCGGACGACGGCACGAAATAAGACGGCACCAGGGTCGTCGCCAGATCGCTGTGGGTCGCCGCAGGTCATGCCGTGGGAGTAGCCTCCGGCGGGGTCAACCAGAGGTCACGATCACGACCCAGTCTCTACCCCGTTAACTATGATACACAGCGGCAAACAGCACCGGGACAAGAAGAGTGTAGACTGGGAATGTAGCATAGCATTTGTTAGGCGGCTCCTTACATCAGTGGAACGGTGACTCACCGCCGGACAGCCCGGTCAAAATATGATGGGCATGGCACGAAATATGTGAAAGTGTTTGAGTGCATGTATTGGGGTTTACGAGAAGATCAGATGATAGCATCTGTGGAAGAACTGGTACCGTAGCAAAACCACTACCATCGCTATATCTAGCCTGTTCCCAAACGCTACAAACATGATTTAATTGAGAAAATATGCTACCTTGGCGAAATCATGGCAGTAAAGAACGACCACAGGCCAGCGTGCGACCCAGCCACGTGTGACACTGCAGGCCGCACGTTCTCGGGCTTCCAGAAGCCGTGCACCTGCAGCAGGCTCTCTAGGACCGCTCCGCCAGTCGGATCAGCTGCGCCGCCGGAGAGCGCTGATACATACTCAGTCCACCGCCCTGAACAACCGCACCATTAGCTGCCATCAGCTCAGCCGGAGTACATGAAGGGACAGCCCGGTGAGCGTCACCATCGCTGGAGTCCACGGACGCGTCCCCTGCACCGGCTTCCCAGAAACAACCGCTTCCATGCTGAAACGCCATTGGCGGACGCAGGGGGGTGGCATTCCGGCCATGACACCCCAAAACGCTGGAGGGGGGCCAAACTATCTTTTGCCCCCCCCTCCCAAACGCCGGAGAAATTTTTGAAAACAAGTGTTTACACTAGGTCTGTAGAGCAAAAAAATATTCGCTCCCCCCCCGAGGAGAGGCAGACATGGGTTTGCCCCCCCCCCAAAACTCAGGTCTGCGTCCGTCCCTGTGAAACGCCCTCATAGAAATGGACATTGGAACAGCAGCTACACAGCCGCTGTACAATAGTACATGAACCTCGCTACGGGTTAGCTTCTTTAACCCTGGGGGATCACTGAAGGCGGCTGGTGGTGCCACATCATCCCCCGCGTGCGGCCATGACGGTTACGGCCAGGCAGGGATGAGAGCAAGGCCCCAGTCGGAGAGTTGACCTTTGAGAGCCGAGCATCGAGCGGCGGCGGCCGGTCGATGGAGATGCGGAACCGCACCAGTCATGGCCGGAGACCCGCACAGGCGGGGCTTCATACAGCGGACACAGCCGAAACCTGCAGTACACGGGACACAGCCGAAACCTGCAGTACACAGCTGAACCTGCAGTACACGGGACACAGCTGAACCTGCAGTACACGGGACACAGCCGACCCTCGGTACACGGGACACAGCCGACCCCCGGTACTGACGGGACACAGCCGACCCCCGGTACTGACGGGACACAGCCGACCCCGGCGGGACAGCCGTCTCCTTATCCCACCAGTATACGGGCGCGGACACGTCTCCTTATCCCACCAGTATACGGGCGTGGACAGGTCTCCTTATCCCACCAGTATACGGGCGCGGACAGGTCTCCTTATCCCGTCAGAATACGGTCCAGGACAGGTCTCGTTATCCAAAAGGATACGGGGCGGGGCGGGTCTCCCTAACCCCCACCAGTATACGGGGCGGGACAGGTCTAGTTATCCCGTCAGAATACGGTCCGGGACAAGCCTCGTTATCCACCAGTATACGGGGCGGGACAGGTCTCGTCATCCCACCAGAACACGGTCCCGACCCGTCAGTTGTCCTAATACTGAACAGGCCGGAAATGCTTCGGTGGCGGCGGCGCTCTGACACGGTGGCCCTGACCGTCCCTCGCACCACAGTACACGACAGCGGCGCGCACAAAAGCCGGGGGGAGGGGACGCAGTGGCGGACAGCGCGGGGTGTAGCCCAGCCGCCGCAGGGTCAGCACAGGCGGCGGCCCACCCAGCCAGCCTGATGACGACGCAGCAGCAGCTCAGATCAACACAACACATGGCTTCCCTTGGTTTTGAATTCGTTAGTGCCATAACCACTTCAGTAAATTTTACTCAGGAGGGGAGAGGGGGTACGGTCATAGCTTACATACGCGTCGGAATAGGTGGAGTAGCAGGGGCCACCGCCCTACCCCGCCCCCACTTTTTCATACTAAATTTGATCGATTTCAGTTACACCTGATTCTCCGAAAATGACTGCTTCTCCGCTACAAATATCCACCACCACATTCATCCCAAGTCCTCATATAGACAAGTTCATCACTACCAGGCGACCACGCGGGATGGGTCACGCCTCAGACGTGACCCATCACCCCCCCGTGCGTCGCCAGAGACCCAGCGCCGCCGGCGCCCGGTCACGCGGCCCTGGTTCCTTCCCCATTTAATCAGGACGCACGACGCTGGTATCGACGGCCTCTCCGACACCACAGCCGTAACGGAGCCCGCGGCGAGCCCCGTGCTGGAGAGATAGCACGGGTGTCACGATATTGTCACGGAGGCGGCGCCAGCGCCCGCGGCCGGTCGCAGGCGGCGGAATTGGTCACGGCAGATAGCCGACTGTCACGGAAAGGGTAGCAGAGTCACGAGCGGGAGTCACGGAGACGGTACTTCGGCAACGGGGGTGGGAGAGTCACGGATGGGTTGCAGGCGGTATTGCCAGAGCAGTAATGGGAGTTGGTGAGAGAGAATGAGAATCGTGGAACGACGGCGACTGGAATGACCTAGTTACACGTCTAGAGGCGTTGACATTGGGGTATAAAACGTGACAGTCACGGCCCTGCAATAAAGTTACGGCCCCTGAGCCTACACTCAAAACATGTCAAGCCAATTAGGTACGGCAGGCCCCCAGCTTGTTTATTTCCTCACGGGGCGTTTGTATACAGGTCTCTGCCCAGAAACAAATGCATGAATAACATAGCAGTCAGTCTAAACATCCGAAACATGCTCGAAATTTGAAAGTCAAATGCCAGACTTGATGAATACGAGCTTGGATTGTTCGACCAAGGAGCGAGACAATGCCAGAGTCTAATGAATTGTCAGTCATTAGTGATCTAGAGAGAATTTGTTGAAAGCGAGACCGCTGGTAGTATATAACTAACAATCACGGCGATAAGTTCTTCGAGGACGTCCGTACTTTCGACGATTTCTCAGGGATACCGAAGCCCGTAAACGGAGCTCCGTGAATGGGGTCGGAGCATTGGACGGTCCGGCACTGACCGTGGGAAAACTGCACCGGCGACAGCAACAACAAAACACACAAACGCCCGACAAACACGGGCGAGTCTCTCACGGCCGGAGAGCTGCGGGTAGCCGCGGCGCGACAGATGTGACGCTGTTGGACACCACCACCGTCGCTGAGACGGCCCGGCCCCACAGCGCGCCTATCCCAACGACACCGTACTAGCGCCAAAGCCCGTAACTAACTCGCAGCAACGTCAAACGTACGGTGGGGACCAATTTACAGGAGTTTGTTCAAAGGACAGACTAGAAAATTAGGAAGCCTGTCAAAGGCACCTCACTTCGCGGTGTACAGCGAGAGTAAGATGGCAGTAAGCACACTGCACAGGGCATGAGATAGTCTAGAATTATAATCCCATATCAGAGGAGGAGCTGTCTCCATAGCGCTGCAGTTCCATCCAGAAATACCACGACGTCTGAGGGAAGACAATTTAAGCAATAAAAAACAAAGTCGCGCATAAATCTTCCGCATTCGGTCCGACAGTCGCCTTCTAAACATAAGCCACACCTCATTACTGGATTCCCGCGGTGTCGTTTCGGCATGGAATTCAAATGGAGGGCTGAGATGCCAAAACAACAATCTGCCACTTCTGACTCTGCTCTCAGAGCTCAATCTACCAACATCGGTTCCGCCACAAAACAATACAAATGGTGAGAATGCCGGCGCGTTTTTTTTTTGTTAACTCCCAGACCTGAGCGGGGTGGGAATCGTCGCGTCGCGGTCACCTCTGCCGCGCGGCCGATGATGAAGTGTCGCGTCGCGCAGCGGCCACACCTGGTGCCGGCCGCCCGTCGCGTCGGCTCCCATCGCCGATGCGGCGCGCCACTCCCGTCGACGCCCACGCGTCGGCGGCGACCGACCTGCGGCGGCAGACTACACCGCGCCGAGGCGGCCGCCATCCGGGCCGACCCAGAGCCGGGAGATCGTTAGTGAGCTGGGCTCGCCGAAGTCAAGGGTGGATCTCCCCACCGGAAACGATGGAGTGACAAGCAGACAGGCAGACATACATACATGCATAGCCACCCCAGACGCCAGGACTGACGGACAGGCAGAGAAGGATCACCGCCGGAAACAGCTCCGCGGCAGAGATAATGGCACTGGCAACCAGGGAAACTCGATAGCCGGATGGTTTGGTTGTTCTTAAAAACTACACACAGCGCAAATGGTGTTTCTCATCACGGATGACGGAATTAGAACTGATCGTTACGCTTCAAGCACAGGTTGGTCTACACAAGGCGGTATACGGGAAGCGAAAACGGGAGTAATGACAAAAAACCGCCGATTAAAGGGAGGGAGGTGTTCATTTTGGCTCAATATAGATGGACGCAATTCAGATGGTTGTAATAGAATTGTTAAGTTGAACAACACACCAACAACTAATGTTATCTGGCGTGGCCAAACCACGGCCCGTTGGAAGGGATTGTAACGACCAGAGGATTCTGGAGTCGCCAACCGACACCTCCTTGGAAGGGATTGTAACGACCAGAGCATTCGAATTGTGCTACAAGCAACAGATGCACTAGACCAAACGCAGCAGCAAATATCAGCAGTGCTTGCAAACATTCTGTTGTTGATAACTTCAAGCTTGTCCTACTACTCGATTCTGTTGGGGTTGTAGCAAAAGCCCTGACCCAGTCGTATAAAGGCTAAGGTTCCGAACCTTCGAGTGCCGTGGCGCAATTCTACGGTGCGGAGCAGAGGCCAATTCTTTGTACCCCTTCTCACTCAGATCTAACTCAAGCATGCCTACAATCCAACGAGTTCGGCGTCACAGCAGCACATGAAACACTTACGGAAAAAGTGTTTAAAGATGGTATTCTGGCCTGGCTGTCCACAACTTGAAAAGTCATACGATCGGTATTGGTAGGAGATCATCACTCGTTGCATTTTTATGATTTAAGAATATACAACTCTACTGTTTATAGATAAATGAAAGATTAAACCAGCTTTCCCGGGGCCGTTGTTATTCTAATTGATTCGATTAGCTACGGGGCGAATCCGAGGGCAGAGCCCAGCATTGCAGGTTTATCTAAACCGTAGTAAGCCCGATCCTGCAATAACGAAGTGCGAAGTATAACACCACCGACCGTTTCTGATCTCAAGACCTCCTGAGCAAAAACAAAGTCTGTACCTGGTCCAAAGGATTCGCGTGCTTGCGTCACGCACGCCTGTCGATCATTCCAGCAAAACAGATTGACCTGTCAATCTGGCGACTCAATTCAAGTCATAGATTCTGCGTTCACCGACCGACTCGGTGAGAAGCCATACATTTTCAGACCAGACCTATGTATGAGCCTTCGACAGTCCCGTGCTGTTCCGGAGGGACAGATGGACGCCAGTTTCCGGTGCGGGCGCACCATGGCGCGCACCGCACAAAAAGTGAAACGCCGAGTGTGGCGGCAGGCCGCGGCCGCCGTCTCCGCCGCTCAACAATGGCATCGACACGCGCTGGTCGCGCGCCAGCCGTCGAAGACGACACAATGGCGGCCGACGCGCCGCGGAGCGACGAGTGAAACGGCACCTTTGCGGGCGGTGTGCACAAAAACCCAAGGCAGAGACCTACATGTCACGGCAACCGTTTCTCAACATCACCCGGTGTCAATCACGGAAACACAATCGGCTTTGACCAGCTCGACACCACCGAAAGGCCGGTAAGAGTGCTTCTTAACCAGGTCAGCGACCCCAGCAGACAATGCCCAACAGGAACAAATGGAGACAATACTGAACCGAGGCAGTCATCCGCAACGGACTGTGGCTGTGGCCCGTAAACAAGGGAAGCCGACCGCGCCGAGACGACGCTGCCGCTGGGAAGCCGCCGCCGGTGAACTTGTCCCAAACCCGGCGAAACGAGCCGAGGCGCGGAAGCAGCGACTCCGCCGACCGCGGCGGCGCGCGAGACGGACATCGAAGCATTGGTCAACGGTGGATACAGAGCTGAAGAGGAGAAGAGAGAGAGAGAGAGGAAAGAGAAAGAGAAAGAGGAAAAGAAAGAGAGCGAGAGAGAGAGAGAGAGAAACAAGGCGATATAACATGAACAGAAACTGAGAACATCCGTGGGATTCGTAAAAAAAATCGCACGTCGGACCCAGAACATGGAAAAACATCAGCAGCATCACAGCAACGTTCTCAGCAAACGCTAACTTTCTGCCTGCCACGCTGGCAGGTTCGCTGCTTGCTCCATCGCACCCAGCGCGGACGGTAGCGGCGGGTGGTGCAGGCAGCTCTGATCGGGCGGTCTCACAGCTGCCGCCCAGCAGCAGGGCGGGTGCCACCGGGCAGTGGAGCCGTTGCCACCGGCGCGGCGGGCGCTGGGTGGCTCTGTAATTGCCGGCGGTCGCCGCGTGACTCAGCAGCCGCCGCAGCGTTGCCGCTCAACTGCAGGCCGCGCGGACTCCCGATCAACAGGCCGTAATTCTGGGCCGGCGCGGTGAAAGCGGGAGACAGCGTGGCGGCCGCTTTTGTGAGGCTGCCACTGTCGCAACAGGCAGGCGGCAGGTACAATGCTGGTGGCAGCGGGCCGTAGCGCATCACGACCGTGTGACACGGGGTCAACCGCAGGGCGGCGCTGGGTGAGAGGGTGCACAGACGCAGTCAGCGGGCGGGTCAGGGCGGGCCGCCCGGGGCCGTCCGCAGGTCAGGGCCAAGCGCGGAGGGTCACCGCCCGTGGCCCTGCTTTGAGTCCGGATTTTGGGACAGCTTTAGGTCCGAATGGGTGCCATGCTGGGGCGAGCACTGGAGAGATCTGAGATCCAACAACTGACAGAGAGCGTTGCAGCAAAGCAACTGGAGCTTCTTCTAAAGAAGAGAGTGGAAGGCGGCTGCATCAACTCGATAGTGAAAACAAGGGTAGCAGCCGAATAAACATCGACCAGAAAGTGTCAAATTTAGAGTAAACCGATTAAGACCTTGGCCTGCCACCTGTCCCATTCCCCGCACATTTTCTACCGCTCCTAGTGAGGCGTTCAGCGGGAAGAGCCCGCCCTAACCGGTCCCGTCCTAACCACCCACCCTAACCTAGCCCACCCTAATCAGTCCCGTCTGCCTCCAGCATTGAAGTGTCGCTGCCTCAACAGCTTGATCAGATCGAGCTGACTTCAGAACCTGGAGTGATGCTTCGTTCACCCGGGAGGGTGACCTCGTTTCCGAGGAATGCATCGATTATTCCGGGATAATTACAGACCGTACTGTTATCGAAAGGACGCCACCCTTCAATTTACTCTCTCTAATCACTGGTCTCACAGGCAACCATGTCGCGGTGTTCCAAAACCAATATCAGGCGGATGGCTATTCCGACATTGAAAAGAAAACATTTACTGAGATGGCTTATCCATAAATAGTCCAAGGCAAGTTCATGGAATAACACACACGCTATGACTTAGGGGATTGGGCTGCAGTGGAATGGTGGTTAGCATGTTCACTTTCCATGCAGCCGGCCCGAGTTTAAGGCCCGGAGGATTTCCAGGACAAGGAGCCAGCTGATTCCTCAGAAAACCTTCCAACGGGGAAAGTATTCGCGGAGCTTCATGACACTGGTAGTTGACATGTCAATAAGACCCAAAAAGTATTACCTAGACACTATAACTTACTCAACTGTAGTGACCCATCGCACGATGATAAGAGGAAATCAGAACAGACGGAAACGTTATGCGAAACATTTCGCACCATAGTGAGCGAGGTGCGTATATAATCGTCCCTTGTGAGCTGTGGTAATTTGTGACATTTGTTGCCTGCCGCCTAAAATAAGCGTGTAGTTGGGTGAAATACCTACCAGCAGGTGACCCCCAGCACATGGCCTGATTATGCATCACAACGGTCGCAAGAACACAGAGTAATTTCAGCTGCTACAGGTTTGGACCCACAGTCCGGCCCTGATTACGGGGTCCCACAGGTCAGAAAATGGCATCTGTGCTCAACTCAGGGGAAAAATCGCCGGGTAATAAATTTCCAGCCATCTATCAGCCTATCATCTTAATTCAAACTCCAGACCTGGATTGTACATTGATGAGACACTATCCACAATTGTGGGGAGGGCGATATCAGAGCAAATACGAGAGAGAGAGAGAGAGAGAGAGAGAGAGAGAGAAAGAGAGAAAGAGAGAAGAGAGAAAGAGAGAAAGCGAGAAAGAGAGAAAGAGAGAAAGAGAGAAAGAGAGAGAGAAAGAGAGGAAGAGAGAAAGAGAGAAAGAGAGAAAGAGAGAAAGAGAAAGAGAGAGAGAAAGAGAGAAAGAGAGAGAGAGAGAGAGAGAGAAAGAGAGAGAGAGGGGAAATGCACGAGTGCTGCCGTGCTGTTTAGAGCATTAGTCAGCGGGGCGGGCGGCAGGGCAGACACAGAACTGGCTCAATTGGCCGCGTTAGCTTCCCCGCCGCAGCGTGATGGGCCAGCCGTCAGCAACGGCACCAACACGGCTGTGACGGCGCTGAGGGAGAGCGGGACCGAGGGACGGCCACGGCGCCGAGGGAGATATGATTTTCCACCCAAATTTTCAGAAAATATTGTAGGAGAACTTCTCTTAATGATCTTATAATCTTAGTCCGCCTCTGGTGTATACCCGGCTTTTTCTGTTTAATTACGGCATTTCACGATAGGCTCCTAGCAAGGTCCAGATCTGACCTTTATGACCTCAAATCTAATAACCTAAGTCAATGAAAGTTGGCTGTAATGTAAATCACTATAGCCCGCACAAACTAACAAACAGAAGTTGTTTTCTAACCCACTGGGTTTCGGAGATATAAAGGGGGAGCACTTTAAGACCCCTCCACTGCGTGTTCACGCCAGACCGCTCTCTACCGTGCGAGTAAAGAGGAGATAGCAGTCGAAAAAAAAACAGAAAATCAATCGGAAGGTAAACTGCTAGCAGTTCATCCAAGCGTACTCTCGGCTTTGCAAGATTTCACAGAATTGTGCATTCTTTCATCCCGAATCCTCACTCCCTTCTCCTAAGACCTTGATTTCGGCCTTTCAGCCGCGGATCGCGCAGGCTGGTGTGGACGGACGCTGAACGGGAGCCGACACACCCACTGACTACCGAGCTATAGCGCCAGTGTGAGCACTAGCCGAGCACGCAGGCTGGTGTGGATGGACGCTGAACGGGAGCCGGCACGCACACTGACTACCGAGCTATAGCGCCAGTGTGAGCACTAGCCGAGCACGCAGGCTGGTGTGGATGGACGCTGAACGGGAGCCGGCACGCACACTGACTACCGAGCTATAGGGCCAGTGTGAGCACTAGCCGAGCACGCAGGCTGGTGTGGATGGACGCTGAATGGGAGCCCACTGACTACCGAGCCATAGGGCCTGTGTGAGCACTAGCCGAGCACGCAGGCTGGTGTGGATGGACGCTGAACGGGAGCCGACACACCCACTGACTACCGAGCTATAGCGCCAGTGTGAGCACTAGCCGAGCACGCAGGCTGGTGTGGACAGACGCTGAACGGGAGCCGACACACCCACTGACTACCGAGCCATAGGGCCTGTGTGAGCACTAGCCGAGCACGCAGGCTGGTGTGGATGGACGCTGAATGGGAGCCCACTGACTACCGAGCCATAGGGCCTGTGTGAGCACTAGCCGAGCACGCAGGCTGGTGTGGATGGACGCTGAACGGGAGCCGACACACCCACTGACTACCGAGCTATAGCGCCAGTGTGAGCACTAGCCGAGCACGCAGGCTGGTGTGGATGGACGCTGAATGGGAGCCCACTGACTACCGAGCCATAGGGCCTGTGTGAGCACTAGCCGAGCACGCAGGCTGGTGTTGACGGACGCTGAACGGGAGCCGACACACCCACCGACTACCGAGCAAGCGCAGAGTCAAGGGGGAGGGCAGGAACGTAGCTCCAAACATTCCACACCCTCGTGGACGACAAGACTCCGCACAGCTCTGCTTGTATCACCTGACACATGAGCCCCAGTCGAACGTCTCAGCTAATCAATCGGCGGTAATTTGTATGCGGGTCATCCTTCATCGCGGCCCGGCCCCGATGGTGCGATACAGGTGCCAGTACTTAGCGCCGGGTGCTGGCACAATGGTAGGTCCCGTCGGGGCCGCCATCGACGCCTGTAGTGCATCCATCACAGTCGGACAGCCATCCACCCGACCATTAGCGCCCCGCCACCGGCTCACCGGCCCAGCAGGAACGCCGCGACGGCTCAGCGGGCACAGAACACCGCACGGCTCAGCGGCCACAGAACACCCGCTCAGCAGGTAAGCCAGGACGACTCAGCGGCCACAGAACACCCACTCAGCAGTTATGTGCGCCAGGACGGCTCAGCAGGCACAGAACACCCGCTCAGCAGGCACGCCAGGATGGCTCAGCGGCCACAGAACACTTATTCAGCAGGTAAGCTAGGACGGCTCAGCGGGCACAGAACACCCGCTCAGCAGGTATGTACGCCAGGACGGCTCAGCGGGCACAGAACACCCGCTCAGCAGGTTCGCAGGGATACCGGCTAGGCCAGTATGGAACACAGAATCAGCAGGTCCAAACCACTGACTCAGCGGAACTAGAGCATCGGCTCAGCAGGCACAGAACACTGGCTCAGCAGGTCCTAAACACAGGTCCAGTGGATCCAGATCACTGGCTCAGTGGGTCCCGATCACCGGCTCAGCAAGCGCAGAACACTGGCTCAGCAGGCACAGAACACTGGATCAGCAGGTCTAAAACGCCAGCCCAGCAGACGCGTCGATCCTATGGAGATGGCAGCTCCAGGGACCCGGAGCAACCAGCTGCTGCGTGGGGAGCATCTTGGTCACGTGATGACCTTAGTGGGCTTTGGTTCAGGACATCATGCCTCGTTTATCAGCGTCAATCCCAATCGCATTAAAAACGACGGCAAGCTCCAAAGTCCAAACAGAAATACAGACAAATGACCAGAAATTTGGAATGTTCGTCCTGAATCGAATCAATCAACCCGAAAAAGGCAAGCATCCATGGCGAGCATACCCCCGCTTTTTTAGCCCCACGCGAGCGGGGTGCTCATGAGCCTAGAGTCCCAAAGGAGCATAATGACTACCTTCAACTCACCTGACTCTCCATACATACCACATCAATTCAAACAAGGCCTGAAGACCTTGTCGTCTACAAAACACCACAGAAAATTACAACCCTTCAGTTTGACATGTCACAAGCGAAACTCGGGGGTATTTGGTTCACGCAAGTCTAACAGGAGGGTATTCTTAGATGTCGTTACGGTTCGGAGTTTTAGGGCGCTTCGACGGTTCGACAGATCATTTCGCGCCCATGGGTAATTAGAATACCCACGAAAGTTAGAAGTGGCCACATAAAACATGGCGAGTTAAAACGGCAACTAAGTGAAAATAAAACCCGCAAATACCACCCCTGATTGCAGTCTGGTTTTAGAGGACTTTATGCTGTACAGAGTGCTTCCAGAATAGAGCTTCCATATCAAATGATTCGCGCGGGAAAAACACGGCGGTGTTTCCATTCTCGGCATGGTTCAGCGCTCCGATCCAGGGCCGATCAACAGTCCCGGCATCCGTAACTCTGTCTCAATTACTGGCGTCACCCGGAGCGACCTTGGCGCTGCGGCGTTCGTCAGCCGAATCCTTCATCATCAGGAAGGTGCCGACGAGGCCGCCAGCGCCGCTCCTCCACCACCGGTACATCACTGTCGCCGCTCACACTCATCGCCCCGCTAACGAGCCCTAAATGGCGATCTGCTGGATCCAAAAACACTGGATTTAATCTGTTCAGGTTGTCTGCAGGCAGACTTTCCAGCTGCTGATATGGTCCGATGGCTGCTTATCTAGTCTGCAAGGATTGAGTACAGGTTGCTTCAACCCTTACAAACGGAATGTGAGGTAAGAATTGGAAGTAGTGTTAAAGGAGGATATACAGATGAAATTCTCTCTGAGCAAAAATGCCGAATCCTCTTCCCTAGTCACCCGAGTCAGCCTTCCAGCACCATCAGACATTATTGTCATCAGCGACAAAAAAGTAAAGCTCCAGGGGAGGGTCGCCTTTGAAATTCCCAAGAGTCTGGAGGCACCATCACCCACAAATACAAAGAACTTAAGTATTATTAGATGCAGCCGATGCCCAAAAAAACTCCACGAAATCGTACTCGAGCTCTCGCGACATCACACTGGAGCTCTCCAGCCGTTTTGCTATATAAACACGTCACACGCGACCTCAGCGTACACATTACAAGTGTTCTCCACGCCCCCGTCACACGCGTTACGCGTGTCCCCGCTATCACCGGCAGTTTTACATACGCCCCGGAAGCGTGTCCCGGGGGCGGCAGCAGCAGCCAGCGAGCGGCGGCCGAGATCGTCACGGCCGGCGCCGGCGTCACGGTCGCCGCAGCCGTGACCGTCACGGTCGTGATGCGGCGTGACGCCACCGCAGACGGCGCCGCGCCACGGTAGCGCGCACCAACCACCAGCCGCAGTCGTATGCGCAGTCATTACATACAGCGGCGATCCCCAGACAGAGACGGGCGCGCAGTCTGGGGAGGTCTTCTGAGATCAGATTATCCTTGCATGAATATAGAAGTTGCATCGTATTCGGACAGAAAGCAAACGCAGAATTCCACCAGTGACTACAGCCAAGTGAAGTTATAATATAAAATGTCCTTTGAAAGAGACACCCGGTATACATGAGCAGCCTCGGTACCAAGGTCCTCTGTATGCACTATTCGTCGTACACGAGCCAAGCGATATATGGAGCGACCCAGACGAAATATGGCAACTCAAAACGGACCATTGTAAAAAGGAAATGAATGATCATTCATCTAAATGAAACATTTACGTACGCTCATAAACTCTTAGCCTCTCTTTTCCTATTCATTCATAGTCAAATAACTGATATCCAATGAAAAAATTACAATACAACTTTACCAACGCTGTTGTATAATTCCTTGGCTTTCTACTGGTCCGGACTCACTCGTAAGTCCTCCTTCTAGAGGAGAGCCAACGAGCGGTAAAAGCACACCAGACAGCTGAAAACACGAGTCGACTGGTCCGTTCCCCACGTTCGGTACGGAAATAGTCCGGACTGAGGCTGTTCATGTATCCGGGTATCTATCTTGACATGTATTCACTGGGGAGGTGAGCGGCTTTGATATTGAAAGGAATAATTCACTCCAGAGCGTTATTCTTCATACCCAGTAAATGAGCGCCGGCCTTTTCAAGTTTTACCAAACTAATGCATGGAAAAAGCTTGGTCGACATGGAATCCTACGTCATGACATACACATCTTGGGTGTCACAATTATGTTATGCTTCCAATAAAAATTGTGCATGTAAGACGAGGAAAATTACCAGTCCAGAGCATGTTCAGCAGCCCGTTCGACTTGATGGCTTTACTATTGAGATTCTCTAAAGACATCAGAGGACGCATCAAGCACTTACAGCGGCTAATCGTCCTCTACCCGAAACAATGTGCACAGTTCCAAACCATACTTCCCGACGCCTGCAATATTCAGCCTCCATTTCAGATCCCTGGATTACTATTCCCACTCTGGTGTACCTGCAAAGTACACACATGTTCTCTCCTGACTTCTCTCCCCGGACCCGGAAGCCATGCCCTCGCACGGCGTTGACGCCACAATGTCCATACCAAACTCGAACTCGGCCCAGCACAGCACCAGAGTTTACACCTCCGCACCCAAGATGCCCGTGCGCGATAAGCCCACTCCTTTCGCACAGGGCTGGAACGCCGGGCAGCAGGAGCGTGACGCTTGAGCAGTTCCCCAATCGGCGACGGCCGGGGGCGATGCGGTAAACCAGCCGCCCGTCACGCCGGCTGTTGACGTAACCAGACCCAGCTGGTGGTTTCAGCTGGTGTCGCCCTCGTCCGCTGCAAGCGCGCCGCGAATGCCTCACCATCATCGCTGGTGCGCCATGAATGTACAAGCGGCAGAATCGGCGAGTTGAGACCGCCGCGTGTTGGATAGACGGCGGGTGTTCCCACCGGTTGGGAGGCGGGGCGGTACAGAGCGGAAGTGAGGCGGGCACTTGTGCAAGGACGATTTACCAAGGAAAGGTCAGGGAGGCTTGACGGAAACATCATGAACTGGGGAAGGCACCAGATTTCAGTGCAATGGGCAACATAAACACATACTTTTCTTAGTTTCAGAATCGCATCCCAAGGTCTACATCCAATAATTATCCATCTACCGCTGAAATTCATCTTGTTTTTGCGATTTTAGGACGCGGCAGCACGCGAACTGTGCTTGTGTCGCAATTGACCCGTGAGGAAGGTTGTTCAGTGCAATACTTGAAGAGATACCAGCGTCGGCCCAGCACAGCCAACGCAACCAGACTCGTATCCACCTCAGTTTTCTTCTTCTGGTTCTGTTTTAACATCTGGTCGTTCCATCTGATATAGGAAATTTGACGCCAGGCGTTAAACGGGCCCGATAGCGACAGTAGCCGAGCTAATTCGACACTATCGAGAGCCGATCGGTGCACGCCCCTCGCGTAACCCAGAGCTCAAGGCGAGGCGCGGGGGTCCAGACAACTATATGTCGGATCGCTCGGATACGGAGCGCGATCCCGGCGAATAGATAGCTCCGGCATGCGCCGCCGCGGGCGCGGCGCGGCCCACATCACCTCGCACGATTGACTCCTGCGGCAGGTCTGCGGCCACCGTGCCGCCGTGCTACACGGACGCGTATCGCCCCCGCGAGAGGCAGACTCTCGGCTACTTCATCTAAACACCCCGCTCAGTGACATGACTGAACACCCGCGGAAATGTTTACGATTTATCGAAATGCGTCATTCAGGACTTGCATAATTTCGATGAAAAATAGGGCTGGGTTTCGTCACCCTGCCCGTGCCAGGATATTCCACCGCAAGGCGGCGAACCACCGACCAAGGCACAAACGCTGGCATTTCTGTTCTCTTTAAAACTACGTTCAAGGGCAGTTGAAGAGGGATATAGAGTTAAAACGGCACTAAAAAAATCATTCGCAAAACCGGCTTCCTATACATTGAACCCAGCAATCTACTATGGGCATCATGTAGGCCTTTTTGAATGACCCCTATACTTCCTCCAACATTGAAGTTATCAAACTGAACTTTACGATGCATTATCTAACATGACACAGCAAACATGTTGGCCACTTCAAATTTTCCATCTCGGAAAATTGTACTTCATGACCCCGTAAGATAGTTTTGAATGACGCATTTGACCAACAGTGCAAAGACAAACATGTTTTATCGGAAAGGGATTTGAGGTCTAGAGATAGTCTGTCCTATAAAATAACTAGTAAAGTCATGGCGTGACGAGGCGGCGTGGACTGGACACCCGCACACTATGACAGTGGCTGGACAGTAAATGACTACGCTCACTTGCTTGCATCACTCGCAAGCTTGCTGGATATGAAAAAAATTTTTTCTTTTGGAGCTGCGTGTATGTTTCCAAACTTTGAAAAAATGGCTCACTGCTGCTGCAGAGTCAGTTTTGTTGCAACAAATGACCTGATCCTGCAGAGTTTTACAGTCAGAACCATTTCCAGGAGTTTTACTTTTTAAAAATTGACCGTATATATAGCCAGCCCTGTATACTTTTTTAATTTATAGTCATTTACCTATCTATCTATGCATGGTCGAATAAATTAAATTAATATAAAAAAATAAGTTAGTTGATAAGCGAGAAAATATGTTTAGAGCTGCACAACATGTCAAAGAATTATAGCTATCTGAAAGGCCTCCAAGACCGAAAACTGCAGTAGACGTCCAATGTTGGCACCGGGAGGCTGAGACGCGCTCTGCGGAACCTCAGGACGTAGCCAGAGAGGCGCCGAGTTCACGGATGGGTGACTCCACCTCTACTGATGCCACCGAGCCCACGGGCAGGTTACTCCACCTCTACTGATGCCGCCGGGCCCACGGGCAGGTGACTCCACCTCTACTGATGCCGCCGAGCCCAGGGGCAGGTGACTCCACCTCTACTGATGCCGCCGGGCCCACGGGCAGGTGACTCCACTTCTACTGATGCCGCCGAGCCCAGGGGCAGGCGACTCCACCTCTACTGATGCCGCCGGGCCCAGGGGCAGGTGACTCCACCTCTCCTGATGCCGCCGCCTGCTCGTTGCCGCTGCAGCTCGTAAAGCGGGCTGGAGAGGCGTTTATTGACGAGCGGGCCGGCCTTGGTGGCTGGGCCGACCTTCGGCACCAGTGACCGAGGCCCGGCTGGCCCGACACGCCGCCATAGCCGGCTGACCGCCAAACTGCGGTTTCCAGCGCTGAAATGTGCGGTGCCCGTGCGGGGAGTGTGGCCAGCCGCGGAACCGACGCGGGGGCCGGGACTGGCTCTGGAGTCCGTCGCCACTGGCCGCCGGCGGTCTCCGATCCACGTCTGCATCCTCTATGGGACGCCCACGCCGAGCCGACGCCCCCATGGCGTCGCCTACCTGATTTACACTACCTCTCAGACATGAATTTTCGACAGAGCCACTTAGCCCGATATCAGGTGAGATCTATGATAAGTTGCACTGGCCATTGGGCACTCACTCGTCTGTTGAGAGGGCGGTGGCACAGAATCGACCACCCGCAAATACGACTGTGTTTGCGTCGCACAGATTACCCAGATACAAATAGGTAGCAGTGAACTCGACTTACCACCCATGCAGCCTCGACAATGTACCGTATAATCGCACACTAGATCAGTATGACATAGGGGGACAGTATGACTTATATTTACGGGACCTGTATTAATGGTATAGTAGAACAGGTTGTGTGGTAAGAAATACTAGTACATATTATAGAGGGAAAGTATGCTATACAATCACGTTTATCCCCTATTTCTCCAAACAGCAAACATAACTCAGGACTAGAAAAATAAGTCACAGCCGATTATTAGCCCTTTCGCGGCCAATGAAAGCCAAGAGGTGAGGATCTAGAAATGGAGCCTGGTCTCAGCTGGATGAATGCAGAGCACTCAGCTCAAAACATTGCCCATGGGACACTCCCAAATTTTACGACCGCATCCCATATGTTTCGCCCTTGCTTTTAAAGATCAGCCGTTTGAGACAGCGGCCGTCTGAGAACGCGCCCACCCGGTCGGCAGGCCTGAGTGCGCCCCTGCACGCGGGCCCGCCCGTCACGGCGCGGTGGCTTTCATCCGGGAACGCCCGCAGTGACTTCAGCGGCCGATCTCGTTTCGCCAGCTCTGTCGCTCGACGTCGCGCCTGCCTCCATGACGTCAGCCGTTGACGTGCCGCATCGTAACTGCCCGGCAGATTACAATATATTGGCGTGGTGAGCCTCAGCCGGCGTTATGGATGTTGTTCCCGACAGTATTAGCAGATCGGCTTGCATTCTCTCACGTCTTTAGCCGTTGTCTGTGTTCAGGATGGTCATCCCATTCGCAGCAGGTTTATCTTGCGGGAGCAATACAGGCAATTTAGCGAAGCAGCTCGGAGGCACGGTAACATTTATCTTCATGGTAGCAAAAGGTCCTGCTGTTACAGGAAGTTAGTGCAAATTACGATGCGGCACCGTGGTTCAAGCTTCTGTGCATGACGAGAACGTACTGGCCCGCGGCGATAGAGAGATAACAAAGACGCCTGCACGGGGCCCGTGCAGGCTGCCCGTTACTGCGTGATTCCACCGAGATTCCATCCCAACACAGCTCTAGGACGCAAGTGTCCACTCCTCCCAGTCCAATTATTGTTATTTTTAGATGAACTGGCTCCAGTTGCGGTCACATCTTATTATGTCGGGAAAAAATAGATTGAATCTTAATCTTTTTAGATCATTGATGGACAAGTGGTGCCACCAATCAGCCCAGCCTCGCAATTTTGGCCACTTTTGGCGAGTTTTAGTTTTCCTGCATATCGTTTACTGGACTTGGGCCGGTGAAAGCCCCAAAGGAAAGCCTCGAAAGAAAGTCCCGCTGTTCTTTTCTGGACTGCATTGGGCTATGATTGTCTACATAGGATTTGAAACATTGGATTCGGAGTCGACAGTGTTGATGCCGACAGCGACTTCCGGAAAATATTCGCCCAAGAATTTTGCGAGCTCAAAATCACGCTGGAATCTAATTTTTTAATATAAGATGGTTCTTTCTCTTCAGAACAGCATTAATCATTTTCTAAATTGTCCCGTCCCGAGCCAGTTTCGCAAGCTCGGTGAACTCGACAGTCCTGGTTTTAAGATGGTACAGTTTATTTACTTTGATTTTACCATGGAAGTCAAATCCTTGTTGACATGAAATGTGGGATTCATAAAAAAATAAAAAAAAAAAAAAAATCCCAGACGGGTAAATGCCACTTTGCAGAAAGTTAGGACATCAGCTGAAGGTTGATGCTCGATCCACGTACAGCCACGGACATTGTCCGCCACTCGTAAGCACGTCACTATTTAATGCATCCGTGTACGCCACTTCACTCGTCTTCAAGTACTTTTACCAATACAGCTCACTCATGTTTGCGTTTCTCAAGCGAAGCTAAGTTTATCTTTTGGCTCTTCGGATCACCTGAAGTATTAAATAAGAAACTCAGGAAAACTGAAGGAAAATTAGAAAAAGCACGTATTGTTCTGGTTCTGATGCACTTTACTCAGCAGGCCTTACTACGCTTACCACTTAGGCATCAATTACGATTATCACATAGCTCGGCGGCTTGTATTATAGAAATAGGAATTCTGGTTTAGCCTTGCGATGTCACTTGAAATTAACAATTCCGATACCCAGTACCGGGGTTCCGGGCAAACCGAGTTATACAATGCACGATCCGACTCCAACGGATATTGAACTCCTTAAGTGCTTTATATAGTTATTCAATCCATTTATGGTTCAGAATCACAACTCACATAGGTCCAAGAAGCAAACGATACCGTTTGCGGGCCATTGAAACATCCTTGCATTCTCATTATTATTATTAGCAAGTTCTCATCAAACCCTGCTAAATGGCCCGAACTTAAGAAAACTGCCCATCATCAACATAAGCCATCCCAAATATACTGTTTTTCCCAGTCTATGAAAATGCTCCAAAATGGAAACTAAATTTCAAACTTAAGCCTGGAAGAAATTAAACACATTGCTTACTTTTAAAGCCACATTTTCATCAATGCAGCTTTCCTACATACCCCGTCCATGTACGCTATTAATTGGCAATAACAGTTTGTTATGGCTTCAAATACACAGATACCCATAATTCACATCATAGGTTACTCAAACTGTAAATTATTTCTTCAATTTCAGTACCTTTCTGATATCATTTTTAACATTTCCCAGTTGCTTCCTGCTATGAATATATATCGCTGTCCTGTTTAGCTCAAGAAACTTGATCCATGGCAAGCTCTAAAGCATGTTTTGGTTTTGACGAGCTAAAGCCAGCAACAATATTTGAACCCACATCCGAATCCGTTGCCGCGACATTCCAGGCTAGTCTCTCCGTTCGTTGTAGACTTTGCGACATTCCAGGCTAGTCTCTCCGTTCAGTTATAGACTTTGCGAGATTCCAGGCTAGTCTCTCCGTTCAGTTGTAGACGTTGGACATCCGTGGTGATATCCACTCAGCGACAGACAGCACTCCAGAGTATGGCCGCTATTCCTCTCCCAGGATCTGTTCCAGCGCCTTCTGCAACCTCCTAAGCTCCTCTGGCCTCCTTTCGCGTGTTCCAACGCCTCCTCCTAGCTCTTCTTAAGCCACTCCAAACCTCCTCCCAAGCGAGTGATGGTTTTTTTCTAAGGACGTTGGAGGAGACTCCTTGCCGTCTGTTCCTGCGGACACCGGCTCTCGCCTTTCTTGCTCTAAGCTCTTCTCCTTTTCTTTAGGAGACGTCATTGGAACAGGTCCCGTTCGGACATCTCCCGGCTGACGCGTGCCGTGGCGGAGCGTCTGGCCGGACGGGGGCGGGGGCGGCAGTGCTGCGTGGGCACGCGCGCACGTGGTGTCATGTTTACGCGCCGCCAGCGGGGCGGCGGCGCCGGTATTTGCGGAGAGAAGTGCGTTGGGCGCGTGCCACGGCGACGCCGGCAGGTCGCGTGTGGCGGCCACGCAGTCAACGCCTGGGGAAATGCCGCAGCATGGCCTGGTGCTGACAGAGGAGAAGGTGCAGCCGGACTGAGGGCTCAACAGCCATCCTAAGTACCGTCACGATACTCAAAGAGCACTGTGCGTGCTCCCAAGGTTACGGTTTTGTCGTCCCAGCACAGTGCTGAGGTTTAACTTGACAGAAAATACAGACGACGTCACAAAACACCTCGAACGGAGATGAAAAACCAAAAAATCGCACAAGGATTTCTATATTTTCCCCTACTCCATGCCACCTCTTTCCGGGCCATCAAAACATCTAATCAAAACACGCCAGCCAGTTTCTACGTGTCGAAGGTGAATACAGCGCCAAGAGCGGAGTGCCACCTCTCGGCCGGAATGAAAAGCCATTCGCTATGCAAATTAGACGTGACTGGAGGAAAAGCGGGCCCGTCACCTGTCTGGTTTGGATGGGCTCGGTGGCGGTCACTACCGGAGGAGCCGCGACAGCCTCCGGACCCCCTGCCAGCCTCCGACAGCCGCGAGGAGGGGGAGGGGAGGCGTCGCGACCGACGCGGCGGCGCGCGGCTGGAGAAACAAGTGTGGCCGCCAGCTGCGGGGCAGAGGCGCCACGTGCGCCGCCGCACTGTCGCGCCTCACACCGGCGGGGTCTGGCGCGATGGACTGCGAGATGCCTGCTTACCGATCACGGCTCACTGCACAGTTTCCGGTCAGCACATTTTCCGAGCTAAATACACCTCTCAGACCCTGAAGGCGAGTATAATCTGTTCCGGTACCTCCCTGGTCATGTGCCGACTTCACTCATGTTCTGACGGTCGGGAGTACTGCATTCTCTGCGCAGGCCTGACCAGAGCCCAGAGATATGAATGGACCCTTTCAATTGGTCCGTTTGTAGGAAAGTCAATCCATTTAATCCATATTTAACTATTAGTTTAATCATAATTGTACAAGGGGAGGGGCGACAGAACCCAATATCATAAAAACGGATGGGTTTAGAAGAAACTCGGCGAAAATTGGGGTGTTCAGGGGCAAATGCCTTTTGCCCCACCCCTGGACCCGTGCCAGATCATACCACGGAAACACCTTTAAGAAACTGAAACTGAAATTTTCAAACTTTTCTGCCACTCGTATTTTTTTCTTGTTGCGCCTTTAGCCTCTTTCGTCATTGTTTTAGAGGTGGAGGAAAGTTTGTTGACGAGAGGTAATTGCTGACGCTGGGGAGGGGGGTAGGGGGTCAGTCATTTACTGACGGCTGTTGACAAAGCTGGGGAGGGGTTCGGACACCCAAACTTTGCAGACGTCATATGTGAACAGTCCCTAAGAACGTAGAAGGATGTGTAAAATTCAACTTAAATAAGGACGAGACACGTAGGTTTAGTTCACCACATAAACGAGTCAACTTTCTGGACACGGGAATTATTTGAGAGGCCTAATCAGAGGGAAGTCATTATATATCGCACGCTTATTTCACTTTTCCAGCAGTTTGGCTGATTTCTAGACGTAGTCCTGCTCGACCCAGGTATCTTGGCTCGATCCAGGTTGATTCGATCGATTGATTCTGAATTTTTCTATTGATTTCCACCGTTTCCCTCCTAGAGCTAGAATCCTTCACTGCCAGAAAACACGCAAATCTGTTCGATAAGCAAAACTACGGACAAGAAAACGCAGGTGATTACGACGGTCTTTCCCTGACCACAAAGTTTCTTCCACCCCTGAAAGCGGCAGCACCGTGTTGCTCTCCGTTTGCAGATTCAGTTACCACCCATACTCCTCCCCCAGAACTGCAGCCGCCCCCCCGCGCAGGCTGCTGGTTAACCGCAGGTGACGGTACAACACGCACCGTGCAGTATCGCAGAGCACGGTTCGCAGCCCAGCAAAGGCCCTCGTCGACGCCACCCCACCAATGCAGCGGTTAACGCCGCTGGTAATTTGCCAACTGTGCGGAGCGGGGACGGACAGCCGACGGCGCGCGGTACCCTCCCTCCTCTGGCCCGGCGGGGCAGCAGCAAATTTGCGTAGTGGATTTCGTAATCCTCGACGAATTACGAAGTCCTCGGCGACTGGCAGCCGACCACCAATCAGAAATGGCATTCAACCAGAAACGAAGGATACATGAGGTGCTAGTGTTGAGCGGGAAATACGGCCCAGTGTTACCGCGTCCGGCGGTCCCGCAATGCCAGATAAGATATCCTCTCCACAGAGATGCACCCGGCCTAAAAAAAACGGCTTAAGACCTCCAGAAAAGGCCTCTTCGGAAATCGTACACAATAGACATGACACGCCTGCAGCTTGATTTGTGCAAAAAATATTTGAAGTTACTTTCCCGGACATACTAAATTGATTTCACAGCAAATGAAACATGAAACCTGTTCAACATAGCTACATGCAGCAGCCCGTGCAAAAATAACGGCCTGATAGCGGGCATAAAAAGTTAACTCATGCTTATTCATAGTATATCTGCATTGTGAACTTTTGAGGTGTCCTTAACCTTATCAAGAATATACGACTCTAGTTAGTCCCAAAAACACTCTGGGCTAGTTATGATCATATGTTTAAGAAATCGAAAATTCCGCAGAAAGAATACACACTAAGCACACAGAAAATCCAAACCAGAATCCGGAAACCAAGCAAACTAAAGAAAGAGGTGAGAGTTCAAAATCCGACGACCACCGATATACGACGACCGAAAACAAGAATTAATAATTGTTAAGTGAGCGAATTTCCCAACGATCAGCAGAGTGCAACAACGCGCTTTCAAATTTTCGGCGACCTTGACCCAATCTCACGGTGCTGAATGTTGGGCTAACAGACGTGTTGGTCCGTTTATTTTTCCAACGACCGCAGGTTACAAAACTTTATGGTAAATTCCGTTGCACAAAGACATGATGATTCAAGCTATCGCAGTGAGACCTTGAGATAAGCTGCAGTCAGACCTTGAATACTGTTAGGTTACAAACCTAATGACTGTATTTTCAATTTGTCCAAGTTGTTGCAAGTTTGGTTATTGGAGTCGGAGCCTCACTAAAATTGTAGCCTCACTTTCCGTTTAGGTTCTTGTCTTGTGTCTGCTTGTCTTCTGACTCGTTGGCAAGACCGTGTTTCACTGTAACATAAATGTGCAAACTATATTACCTATCTTTAACGTTCTATGTTTATTGTTTTTTATTTGTTTATGCTCTTTGGTTTTCCTACAGTGACCGAGGTATCAGATCTAAGCGTAAAAGCCAATGAAATACTGACCTCCAGATTGAGACTGATGAGACTAGGATGCACGCTCCCCTGTTTACTTATACAGTAATCTTACATTACGCTTTACACGAGGTCAAACATATATTTCACACAACCACAGGGCCTGGGACGCGGTGCGACTGGCAGTTCAATCACGCGACATTTGGCCTCGTCAGCAGCGGTTCTTTACGCTGCCATCAGTAACACAAGATGACATTTCACCCGAGACTTGGGACAGGTTTTCGCCATCCACGGACCAGCGGGTCCAGACGTTCCAGTTCGTCAAACGATTCAGCCGAGCGGACCAGTGCACCGACAGGCTGCCGCCGGCCGGAGCCGACAAGGTGAACATGTCCAGCGAGCGGAGCTAACATCGACGGCGACGCGGTTCTCTAATCCAATTCCGCCGTCGAAACGGGCACCCATTGATCACCGATTGACATACCCAGCCGGCTGAGAACGGGAGAGAGAGAGAGAGAGAGAGAGAGAGAGAGAGAGAGAGAGAGAGAGAGAGAGAGAGAGAGAGAGAGAGAGAGAGAGAGAGAGAGAGAGAGAGAGAGAGAGAGAGAGAGAGAGAGAGATTGATTATTGGGTTTTAAGGGCGCGCCAACCTGCGAGGTCATATAGCGCAGAGAGAGAGAGAGAGCGAGAGAGCGAGAGAGAGAGGGGGAGAGAGGAGAGACAGAGAGACAGAGAGACAGAGAGGCAGAGAGGCAGAGACAGAGACAGATAGAGAGGCAGAGAGGCAGAGAGACAGAGAGACACAGCGAGAGTGAGATTCACATCCATAACATCATAAAGTAAAGACGTCAGAAGAATTTCAATCGTTTCGAAGGTGACGTCCTTGTACCTTACCACGTCCCAGCATGCACCTGCTGTTTGATCTTGCTACCAATACGACGCAGTTCTACTCAGGATCGAGACCGGGGGCTCGATGTCACGGCTGATTAGGGCGTGCACCTGGCACGGAGCCGCACTCAATGCTGCTGGCTGGAGTCCGCCCAATAAGAGCGCGTTTGATGCCTGCCGCCGCCAGAATCCAGCTTACCACCACAGCCAGACGTCACCAGATGATAGCAAGCAGCAGTCGCTGCACATCAAAATACTAATTAAGACTGGGGGCGGGTGGAGAGGGTGTCGGCTGAGGCTGACGAGTGTTCCAGTCAGGGCGCTGAGGACGCTGGCGACGCTACTGACAGCCCCAGAGCCGGTTGGCCCGGGCGGGGCTGGGCGACAGGTGGGAGCTTCTCTCGCTGCAGCTCATTGGACAGGGTTCAGACATGAGCGGACAGCTGGGATCACCGGCAGGCGCGGCCCAATCCTAGCCGAGCTGACAATAGAGGCGGGAGTTGCGGAGATGCAGCCGTGTTCGATTTGGGAGCAGGTGTTAGCTCCCCTGGGGTGTAAATTCAGATGGACATAAATTGTTATATGCAAATCCGACTGGCTTATTGCGTGAATCCAGGCTTATTGCGTGAATCCACCGGCCTGCCGAACCGGCCGGGCCGCTCGAATTTCCTGTCAAGTACTTTATCATTTTTCGAAAAGCAATGCCAACCACCGCAAACATCAACAACTGATCAGACAGAACTAGAGAACTGTCGATGACGCAACGTCGCTATGCCAACCATCGGCAGCATCCCCCTGTCCTCCGGTAATGGCCTCCGCCCTCTTCATTCGAGAAGTGACATCTACCCATCGGCGGCGCCGCGTCACTGAGCGAGTACCTAGCGACCCCACATCAGCCCTCTTGCTGCGAGCAGTGACGTCGCCTCGTCGGCGGCGCCGCGTCGCTGATTGACTGGCAGCTCAGCGGGAGATGGCGCAGCGGCCAGACACCTCTAGCGCGCGGACCGCGCGGCGCGATGCCGACGGCAGCAGCTGCCGCGGCAGACCCGCCAACCGTCCAGTCACGCGCTGACACCAGCGCACGCTCCTTCTGGGAAACAAGTGAGCGAGTGAACAGTTTGCTACTGTTTTGAAAACGACTGTTCAAAAATTCCCACATCAAAGGCAGGTTCACCAAATATAATTCACAGTGTCGCTAGTAAAACTCATCATATCTGAATATGCGTTGGTTCGCTATCGCCATCAACTATCAATCATATCAGGCATCAATCAATCACCAATTACCCCTGTTGTTTTAGGACCCATTTTCATGCTGCCCTATGCACATATGCAGTGGTGGATCCAGGACAACACTTGGGGGGCTCGAGCCTCCCCCGCCATTGCCTCGGAACAGCCTCCGGCTATGCACTATAGGCACTCTGTCATTTGGGGGGGGCTTGAGCCCCTCTGGCCCCCACCTCGCATCCGCCAATGAGCATATACACCATACGCCGAAGTGCGGTATGTTTGACTATACACGATTAAATTGTGTAATAGGAATGTGAAGCTCAAAGTGGATGTGCTGACAATTATTGTCAAGCCTTCCGATACGACACCGCATGGAACAGAAATGAACAGCAGGGACACGCGCTCGGCAGGTTTTGACCAGCCTGGTTGAAGCAGCAGCCGTCCCCTCTGCCGTCTCCCCATGACCGCGGACCCTCTACGTCTCCGGTTTCTCGCCGCAGAACTGCTGGTGAAGCTGATGAAGCTGAAGCTGATATGGACCGACAGTGCTGGCCGCAGCCCGACCACAGAGGCTGTGGAAGAGCACAGCCTCACCATCTACCACGACAGCGCTCCCCAGGAGCCGGACCGCAGAGGCTGTGGTGGAGGGCCCGGTCTGACGGAGCAGAGCACAGCCTCACCATCTACCACGACAGCACTCCCCAGCAGCCGGACCGCAGAGGCTGTGGTGGAGGGCCCGGTCTGACGCAGCAGAGCACAGCCTCACCATCTACCACGACAGCGCACCCCAGCAGCCGCACCGCAGAGGCTGTGGTGGAGGGCCCGGTCTCACAGAGCAGAGCAGAGCAGAGCCTCGCCATCTACCACGACAGCGCACCCCAGCAGACGGACCCAGAGGCTGTGGTGGAGGGCCCGGTCTGACGCAGCAGAGCAGAGCCTCGCCATCTACCACGACAGCGCGCCCCAGCCGCAGGCCTGCCTCCCGAACTGCCGCAGGCAGAGCAGCTAATTCTGGACCCGGCCCCGTGGCAGGCACGCCGGCACTGGGGTGGCAGCGGTGGGCCAATATAGCAGAACTCTGTTCCATGGCCGCTGAAAATAGACCAGATGCAACAGACCAGGTTCATGTGGTGTCATTCTCTGCATAGAATGCATGAGGAGTGGTCTTAGTCAAACGAAGAAAACAGGCTTGGAAATAAAAGAGGACCGAGAACAACTGGGAGAACGGAATCGACTGAAGCTGGAGAGTTCACGGACGATGCGGATCGAACAGAAATACAGCAAAACCGAGCTCACCGCCACGGCGTCCCGCGCGCTAACAGCAATGTTCGCCCCCAGCGCGTGATGTTTCTGCACTGACGTGAGAACATCTCATCGCTATCATCGCGCCAGCCGCCGGATCGGAGCCCTCATGGGCGGACCACTCTTCAAATTTACGTTTGAGTGACTAATCAAGAGACCGCTACCGCGAGCACACGAGCAGCTAAGTACGCTATATTTACGTACAAAGTACGGACCGGGATTGTCGACTCATGTAACCGTGAGTCTGCCTTGGGGACTCCCGGTCACCCGAGTCGATAAGTCCGTTCCCGCGACCGATACGTAAATAGAGCGCACTGCAGCTGCTCGTTTATACGGGTAAATGGTCCAAAAGCTATGATTCCACGCAGAGATAACTGTTCCTATGCCGATTTGCCGTGTAGCCCGTCACGCCGACACACCCACCAATCATTATTCTGTGCCTACACCAAAACCACACCAAACCAACAGAACTTCTTTAGCTTCAGTTCCTTGAAGTTTCACATCCTTTCAAGCTGGATTCTGTTAATACTTTTCACCCGACGAATCACGTGACTTTCGGGAACCAAAGTACATTTAAATATACAAACTGAGCTATGACGAGGAACCCTCACGGATGCGAGGCTACGCCATGAGTCTGGTTGGACCCATCTCCTGGATCCGGGCACATGTCTGGCGGGACGGCAGACGGCAGGACCGCTCTGTGTTACGCAGCGGCGGCTCGGCTTCAGAAGCCGAACAAAGCCCAGATCGCAGCCGTAAAACGGTGCCGACCGGCCCGCAGCCCGCTTCCCAGGCATAAGAGCACGGCCGCCGCGGCCAGGCGTCGCACGCAAAAACGTCGTCGGCGACGCTCTCAACGTTTCCACCGGAGAACCGTATCGACGCTCGCTGGTGTTAGCTCAATGGTGCAACGCTCCCCCTCTCCGCACCATGACTTTACGCACAGGGTCAGGCTGACAACAACGCGACCAGATCATCCAGGACTCTTCCGATACGCACCTGCTTACAAAGGCCTCATAAAGGCCGGATCCCAGTAGAAGGGCACACGAAAACCCTGCCGAAGTAGAGCGTACCACTGGTCACGTCAGGCTTTATCATCGCAACGACTGACACTTCCAAAAAAGTGTTTTCGGATAACGAACTCTACAACACCTCAGAAGGAGATTTTGTGTTTGCAGGGTCAGTTGCGCCTCAGAGGAGAAAAGTTGTATGAAGCTGAATTTGCGATGCAGCTCGAACGGCGGACTAAAGAGCGCTGCACTGTCCTTACGGCAAACTTTATCTGCCAAGATCTGAGAACTCCTGCAAAAGGTTTCACCAAAACCCCCAAAATACTGTTTCTGGCCTGCAGCCGCTTTTAAGAAGGATTGGGGCTTACTTAAAGTGAGAAAACCTGTGATACTCTCTGCGTCTGACTAGGCTAGTATCAAGATGAAGCTTAATTTTGTTTTATTAGATAAACCCTACCTGCATAAGAGAATACGATTGGACTCATCTGTGTGACATCAAATGTACCACGAGTCGCTACTTAAGAAAGTATTTTTCAAATTGTTGGACAAATACCTCTGGCATGTGATTACCCCCTGCGATGCGAACGATTTCCGCCATCTTGTATGAAGAAACGCGACGCGTTTTAATTAGCCCCAGGATGTCTCTCAGTGCGGTTTCCTTCAAACCCTCTGATCCTTGTCCCTTATACATACAATGTCATAAGGAAAACGACCAAGAAGGGCTAAGCGTCGGGTGGCAGCGTGTGAAGGCAGTCAAATTGCGACCTTGTTTCTGGGATAGACAAACTTTTCCAGCCTCTTTGATATATCGCAAGGGAAAACCCGAGCTCAGTCCCCAAAAACGTGTGTTGGTTTCTCCAGGCAAACTTTCTTTAACTGTCAACGCTAGCAAAACGATATACCAAAAATAAATCAAATAGAAAATAATGAAGCATGGACTTACTCATGATGACACGGCGAAGGTTCCCTCGAGGAATCGGAGGACCAGTCTTGAAGACACCTAGCCTTGCACCTCACGCTCGCATCGACACCTCCCAAACGTTTGCACCACCTGACCCACACAAATCGCAGCACGCCACCGCCTGCAGCACACGCCCTGCCCTCTCTCGCCGGCGCGGAGTCGGTGCACTGACGCCGGCGGAGGGCTCAGCACGCGGCGGAGCGGCTGCCCGCCAGGCCCCGCCCCTCCGCCGGGCCGGGCCCGCCAGCAGACACGCACCGTCGGGTCAGACGAGCGCACCTCACGCACCGCCCGGCCGTCCAGAACTCATCCAAAAAAGCAATCTTCTCCCACTACTGAGCTGGTTTCCGCAACATACTTCCGTTGTGTCCTGCGCATGACAGCTCCAATAAAGGTGTTCTGTATCCGAACATGTTTTATACTTATCACAGACGCACGCACCCTCGGGCAATCGTGCGAGCGACGCGAGCGCAAGGGGTTGGCGGTGGGAAAACAGCGACGGTCCCGGCATGGGACAATTCAAACGTCGACGGCGGCCAGACGCCACGCCGCGTTCGGTCACGGGAGGCGAGGTATTACCCGGCCGGAGCCGTCCCGACAGCACCACCAGGCACACACGCCGCCCCAGCGCGTGACGAAGGGTCACAATCGCTCCGAGCGGAATGGAGAGCGTGCTGGCACCAGAGACGAGACCCATATGGGAAACTAGCGCTGGCAACGAACGGAACCGAAACTTACGAGAAACTGCCGTGTCGAGAACGTCGACGACAGCGGGCTGCATGTCATAGCTGTGGAGAAATCGAGTTGGCGAGGGACACGCGAGCTCTGGCCTGCGGCGCTGCTGTAGAGCAGAGCGGGCGAGAACGACGGCGACGCCGATGTTCCGACGTCATGTCATCGTCGCTGACATGTCAAACAGCAGGGTCGATCGTTCAAATCGGCCAATAAATAAGCAGGTCCGATGCCCATCCATCAGAGGGTCCACCCGACACACCCTCGTCGGAGCGACACGCGCCTATTATCACGTTAAATGAAGCAAAACAATAATTTGCCAGCGCTCCGCTAACCCGAGATCGGCTTCCTAGACGAAAAACGCCCCGACATCAATCCTCCGAATGTATGCCGTAAGTTTCCATGGCTTAGATGGAGGGAGGTCAGCACGCGATTGCAGGCACCCTCCAATCTGGAGAAAATTCGGACAGAATGGTGGCGGACTGGGAAGTAGGGACTTGCTGAGCAACGGAACGAGAAAAAGGAAATTTAAGCAGTACACATTTCATAAAGGCAGGTAGCTCATGATTGGCAGGTAGCTCAAAAGAATTCGAATTGTCTAAAACGGAAATAGCTTTTTCCCAGTTTAGTGTGAAGAAGACGTCCATTCCCAAATTACGTCTAAAAGCTGCATCCTGAGCGATGAAAGCCAATGTAAATTGCTTGTAAATACCTGAGGTTTAGGTTGGAATAGAATGAGAAATGCGGAAGTAAAGGCCCAATTCCGTTCGAATTATTACATTAGTTTACCCATAAAATCGCCAATTATGCCGACGTTTCGCTTTAAAAGCTTCATCAGGGCTCAAATATGCAAAATGTAATACAAAAACACAATTCAAATGCTATTCAAAACACAAGAGACAGGAGCAAATATCACATCTAATCGCACCACACCTCGAATACAGCCTTCAAATATAGCCCAATACACTTTTTCAAACATAGGCGAACCCAGGATTGCCGACCAGGGGGGGGCACATGGTCGATGGGGGCGCCATCCAGACCAGGAGGCGTGGCTTTTGGACGGCAAAACTTATCAGCTGGTCGCCAAATTCTATCCTGGGGGCGCCGACACAGCATCCTGGCGGGGGTGGGAAGCGACGTTTAAGGTGTGCGCCATCGACCTTTCAGGGGATGCCGTGACAATTTCAATGGGCACCGAAAGTTAATCGGGGGAAATCCCCTCTTACCCCCTCCCCCCCACCCTGTATCCGCCAATGCTTCGTACACAGTCGAATACAGTCTTAGAATACGTCTGTATTTGAAATGTGGTGTGATTAGATGTGATGATTTTCGTGCTTTTACGTTAAATTACATTTGAATTGTTTTGTATTACATTTTGCAAATTTGAGCCACTGATGAAGCTATAAATGCGAAACGTCGGGCTAAATAGTGACTAAATGGTTAAAGTAATCTAATAATCATACCGTAACTCGACCTTCACTTACGCATTTCTCAATCCCAGAGGGAGGCACTCAATAATCTCATCCCGAATTAGATAATTATACCTCCATAAGCTTTTTCGAAGGCTGCTACTTTGATGCCGATAACTTGATAATCAAATAAATTACTGATATCGCGTATATCATTTATTTATATAATATTATCATTGATGTATTTGATATTATCATTGATTTATAAAATACCAGTGCTGCTCAGTTGTGTGACCAAAACAATAAGTTTTACCCAACAATAAAAATGCGATTTTCATGCATTAACTGTAAAACATACCGAGCAAAAGAAAAGTCGTACGTTACCTAGGAAAACATCACCAATTCAGAAAAGAGGCCCTATCAACGGCCCCCGATATCTCGCCTGTTCACGGTTATGAGCTGAAAAGTCGGCCAAAACGCCGAAGCATTTCTCTTCGATCTTCTCCCTCGGTTCCTTCTAAGCCTGGCAGTGGCAGCGGAGGTTCTAGATTTAAGGGGACCACCATGGACTTTTCAACCCATTTTGCTGGAGTCAACACCAAAGGGCTAGTGTAAACATTCATAATTTAAGGTACTCCGGTGCCCCTTAGTTCCGCCGCCTATAAAGCAGACCCTTTCCTCTACGATGTCAAAGTGAAGCAGGTTGCCATTCAGCTACACAAATATAGCTAAGTCCCTGGGGGTTAGGGTCTTTCTCTTGGGCCTCAAAAAGCCTCGTTAGGGTGAGACCATCCTGCCCACCAAGGACGGACAGGCGCTGGCCGTGTAGCGGCCCTGGAACAAGCCAACAAAAGGTCAAGGAGTTCCCACTCTGTTGTGCAAGGAGAAGATGACTTGTTTACGGCCCCTTGGATATTCCCCGGACAATATCCAGCTTCTTCCTCGCCTCCTTATTGCTGCAGCCTCTGATGGCGTCAGTATTAGTGGAGCCCATGGCCCTCACGATGGACATACTGGGTGCAGGACATTGGCCATGAGGAGGCCCTCTTCGCCGGAGAGGTGCCGAACCTCGTCAAAAGGCCGGCGTTATACCCCACACCGTTCAGCAGAGTATCCACGAGGTTCGTCGGCGCAAATTCAATCATGTGTGGAGTTAACTTCGGCTGAATAGCTAGACTAGCTCCTCCAGAACCAGTTTCAAATCTATCATCCGTTTTGACTTCGGTTCCGCTCAGACCCAAAGGAAAATCTCAACGCCGCTGAAAGGCTTGGAAAAGACTCAGGACAATGTATGTACTGCTCCTAAAGGGAAGGTGGCACCTTTATAACGTGATTTTAAGTGAGATAGCCAAGTTGTAAAGCATGCCCGAAAACCCGGTACTCCATATAACATTTGTCTTGAAACTCAAAATGTCCGTAGAGAAAAGCTAAAAACTACCTGAAATGTACCCTACATGTACCCTTAACAGCAGGGCACCATTGTCAGTTATTGGTGTGACGGCATATGCTGACGTCATGATGAGTATCACAACCTATTGAGTATGGTAGTGGTTGCCAGATCATGACATCATCCAGAGGCAGATATTTATTTCCCTAGAGGTGCATTTTAAAAATCAAAATATTGAGCTTATTGTACATTTTTTCAGAGAAATCATGGATGGTTCCATGATTTTCAGCTAAAAGTACCAATAATTACACTAAATTCTAGGATTTGACCAAGGTGCCACATTCCCTTTAAGTAGATGTGACTGCGTCACCCAAACCACGAAGTTTTAACTTCGTTGTTTTACAGTCCTGCCGAAAAACTGTCATCCGACGTGTCAATATACAAAGCAATCCCTAACTCGAAACGATGATAAGGTCAGTAGCAGGATATGTTGTTGAGAACAAAACGAAGCTAAGCACTTTTACACCCTCAGCCAGATACTGCGAGATCTGCACAGCGCTCCCTTCACGTGCCGATCAAGCATTGATCCGATTAAAAAATAGCGCCGACAGGATACCCCCAGCTTCAGAAAACGCACATGGGATTGTTCCTGTCTCTGACGGCCAGTATGGTTTCGGAGCCGGCAGGCGTGACGCCGTAGCCGGGGGAGGGGGCGCGAACGGGCTGGTCGGCGCGGGCGCCACGGCCGGGCGCTGGGTGGGGCGCGACACACCGCGCTGCGTCATACATCACACGGTAATAACAGCCGTGGCCGCCCCGCGGAGGGTGGGTGGTTGGCGCTGAAACCGCACGGGTCAGCTTTCCCCGCCCGCCCCAGCAGCTCCACAACAGCCCCCGCAGACGCCTCGGGTCAGATCTGCGCCCCCCCCCCGCGGCTGGCTCTTGGGCCCATAAGTAAACCGACGCAGCCGGAAAAAGTGCAGGGGACAGACAATCTTCAGCATGCTGCTGACAAAATTTCACCACTAAAACCAAAAACTCATCGGATTTGGGCTCATTGTTGCATTCCACGGTGGCTGGTCGCCAAGTTTTGGGATTTCTTCCCAATTCAGCTGAAATCGGGAAAGTTTCGGAAGTAAGTGTCCCCACCTCCCCCATTCAATAGCTAATTGAGCTTTAGGTCCATGAGAGTACAATCTTCCTCAGCGAAACGACATGACACACAGCACTCAAACACAGGCATTGTGACATAATGATAGCATTATCCTCCAGAGAGAAGTTGTATTTTCCGAGCCTTTACCTGTCAGGGTGACAAATATTAACTATATTGTTGAGGTCCCACGAGGATAACCCTCGGAGGGTTCTGAGATTGAAATACAGGCTACACTGCGCACTTTAAGAACTTTTATCCGCTTCTTAAGGACGTTTTCTTTTTCGCAAAGCTCGCGCCATTGAAATGGATTGGGCAAACTGCAGTATACGCAAAAGGAGAAAACGAGAAAACAAGAAAACGAAACAATATCCTTAAAAAACCAAAGAGCGTCCTTATAAAACAACAAACGTAGTTAAAAAGCGAGAAAGCAAAAGAAACGATAAAGTATAAATATTTGAATTTCATTTTTCGATTTTTTTACGCTTTATGATCATTGTTTACGAGTGTAGGGAAACTGGTGTAGTCATCGCTGGAGTGGTAGGCGGCGGTATAAGGTGGGTTGATTAAATACTGAAACAATTTTGATATTGTTTTTGCATGTCAGGAAGCTCTCTTTGTGGCATTTGGCAAGTACATGCATGGAAGCTATCTAAAAGTAACAGGCAGATTAGAAGTTATGACCAAATGTATCTAATCGTTGCTGCTTTATTTTATTTTATTCCCGTCATTTGGCGTGCTCAGTAAATCACTTTTCTGAAGTGACAGTATATTGAATATTGGATTTGAATTGCTAAACGTGTTAACAACGGATGTTTGGTCGGACGATTTGGGTCCGTATAGCGATTGAATACCACGAATAGTAGAGGACCATCTTCACCGAAGCCTCCTAAGAATTCGAGCCTGGAACTGCTGTTTTCACCCGGTTGAAGAGGGAAGCTAAAGCGGCGGTGTCGTAATGCACGCGCATCGGTTGCACAACGTCAGCAAGGATGCGTGAGGAAGGCAGATGAATGATGTGGGGGGGGTGAAAGCGTGAGGGGTGCGCCGGATGGCACCGGAAGGGACCAATACTTTGCTATTGGTACCAGTCTAGGCTTTCGGGATTTTTGTCCTCGCTTCTAGCTTTAACGCCAAGATCAAAATATATCACATATACTTATTTATACACTACCTATGTAGTTTTTAAGCCCTCCGTGCATTTGCTTCAGTACGTTAAGTACTTTTCCCACATGCTTTTGGCCTAAAAACTTTATAACCTCCGTATATTTACTTTGAACTTCTTCGTACGTTCTTTTTCCTACGTACTTTTGGCATAGGAGCTTTTTACCCTATGTGCGTTTGTTTGCGTACTTTTGCGTAGGTACCTTTTCCAGCGTACTTTTGGCGTACGAACTTTATTCCTAACGTATATCTGCTTAGATATTTTTTGGATAGGTACGTAGGCACTTTAGCCACACGTACATAGGGAGACCAGGGCAAAGCGGACAGCGGGGCAAAGCGGAAAAAGCTGAATAACCCTCTGCAAAATGCTGCAATCTGCCGTAAATGTATGTCATACTGAGCGTTGCTTAGCAACGCATCCCGCGCATCTTCATCAGCTGTCTCCTCATTTCGCTTCCAGCGCGGTGGAGAAAGGTAGGGTTTTTAGGCTGTTAGCTGGCTTTTGCGCTACACTTCGTGGTCTTCAAAACTCCATCCGAGCAGCACGGATTTTGTTTTATTGAACTGCTGGACACCAGTATGGGTCCCTTGATTGTTTGGAGAAACCTCGCCTGGATTTGTCGCTCTTGTGATGACTGGTCTCCCATTCTCTTAGACTGTGTTGCATAGGGCACGAGTGAACCGGGGCAAAGTGGAATCTGTCCACTTTGCCCCATGAATGGAAAGGGGAACGTAGTGCAGGAAATAATAGACTGTGACCATAGCGCATGGGCGTAGAAACGGGGGGGGCAGGAGGGCCACTGATCTCCCACTTTTCTGTGGTGGGCCCCCGCAACGGATGCAAAATATCATAAACTGTAAAAGAAAATAAGAAACCCAAACGGGCCCGAAAGCCTGTCTGGGAAACTTCTTAAGCTGACCTGGGCGCCTGGGCTGATTTAAGGTCCTAAGAGTCAATCCTGAGGGGCCGCTGAACTGATCTCTGATGCCCTATAAGCTAATCTGGGGGGTCTTTGGCTGAACTGAGGGCCCCAGAGCTAGTTTGGGACCTCTAAATCGTTCTAGTGTATATAAGCTGAGCTGAGGGCCGTGAACTTGAATGGGCCATTGAGCTGGTCAAAGACCCTATATCAGCCGACATTGGGGCCTCTGAGCTGAGGTGTTCCCCAAGGCTAATCTGACCCCTGAGCTAATCTGGGGCCCTGTGCTGAACTGGGGGCGGGCTTAGCTGGTCTGGACCCTCGGCACAGTAATAGGGCCCCTGAGCTAGGGGGCCATGAGCTTGAATTGGCCCTCCTGAGCTGTTCTTAGACCCTATATAAGCCGACCTGGGGCCCCTGAGCTGATCCAGGTCCCTAAGCTAATCTGGTCATCTGAGTTCATGCAGCTGGGGTCCCTGTGCTGAGATGGGGACTCCCTGAAATACTTTAACACGCGGATTGACGGGGGTCTGAGCCACCTTCGCTTTGACGAGGGGGCGGGTACCCGCCCCTAAGATCTCGAGAACCAAGATAAGTAGCAAAAACGGTAAACGGCGTTGGGTAGCCCATTCACTTCTCCATCGAAAATATTTGAACCTTTTTTTCAGGTTACATTTAAGGTCACGAGAGGTCAAAACATGCCGTAATAGGGATAACATGTAAATTAAGTTTTTCGGCGATTACATTTGAACAAGCAAAGATAGAGCAAAACGACTTGACTTCATGAATCCTCGCAGCAAGCCAAATCGAATGATATATAATTTGACCTTGCTAGGTCAAATCAAGAATTTGACCTGACCTGAGGTCATGTCAGGGTCAAATTATATAAAATGCATATCATTAGAACTGAAAAGCCAAGGCAAGTCTAATGAAGCCAAAATAAACGCTCTATCACTATCCGTTGCTGAGTTATACAGTAAAACTATTTTTCCCATGTATTTCCAATGGAGAGGTCATGCCTCGTACCTACCTGACCTTAGGTCATCGATATCAAAAATACCGGAACATATTTTAGAGAACTCGGTGGGCCCATTATGTGATATGAGTCTCAATCGGATAAGTTTACCCTGCTCCGACTTATGCTATCTTAAACCTTTTTGAGGTCAGGTCACTTGACCTGTACTGGTGACCTGACCTGCGATGACCCTAACCTTAAAATTTTCACAAAAGTTGTAAAAATGATGCGGGAAAAGGTATGCCAAGTACGGCGGCGCTACGCGGCGCCGTTTTTCTGCTATTTCCGAAAACCCGAGGGGGCGGGTACCCGCCCCTTCATGCGCGTGTTAAAGTCACTAAGCTGGAGGTTGTGAGCTTGAATGGGCCCTTTGAGCTGTTCTGGCCCTTTAACAGCCGACCTGGACCCCTGAGCTAAACTGGGCCCTAAGCTAATCTTGAACTCCCTGTGCTGAACTGGGCAGCGCCTGGGCTGGTCTGGGCCCCCTGCACAGTTATAGGGCCCCTGAGCTGAGCTGGGGACCATGAGCTTAAATGGGCCCCGGGAGATATTCTGAGAACCGATATATACCGACCTTTGAGCGCCCCTAAATTGAGCTAGGGCCCTAACTCAGTTGAATAGCTGGTGCATAAGCGTTGAAAGTCCCAAAGGGGAAAGCAACCACAGGTGGAGAAAACCGGCACCGTGAGGACCAGCAAGGGGTTGATGCGCAGAGGACAAGGAGCAAAAGACCAAGAATGGACATCAGTGGTGCGAGGGCTGGTCCGAGCCAGAGAGGCCAACCGAGACCCCAGTTCTTCCAAACTGATGACAATGGAAATGAGAAGCGCCTATTGTACAGAGACTTAACCTAAATCCCAAAAAAGGTGATGGCTGGTCACGCTGCGCAATATGTCCTAAGCGGGTCCACGGTACATGTGGGAGGGGGGTTGATGCAGAGGATATCGTATTCGTTTGTGGCACGTGCCAGTAGTGGGCGCCTTGGTTCGTGAATGGTGAGGGAGCATTAGTGATCATCCTGAATACAGAAATGTATGCGTGTTTCTTCCGGTTTTAGTGGGTTTAATAAACCAGACCGAAATTTTACACAGCAATTGACATTACGTCATCTGCAGACGTAGCAGCCAGCATTTGACTTATGTCTTATACGACTGAACCTATCAAAAGCAAACGACAGCAATCTTTTAACCACCACAAAATGCTATATTCCATCGCTTAAAACCTCTACGCAAACCAGAATATTTCCACCCGAATAAGATCAGCGCATGCCTTCCTATTCAGCTCACGACTATCGTGACATGCGACTTTGTCTATTAAAATCGTCGGTTTTCTGGTGCTGGAAGCTACTTAACCATCCATGTGGGGCGCAGCAGCATACCACAAAGGCCTGTCGTAAAGTATTTTAACCATCAGATAGGAACATTTAATGCTAGAGCGTTTGGAAACTGAGTAGTGGGGAGGGGATAGCAATATTGCCACTCCGCACAAGCTAACATATTACTTAAATGGATCTAAGCATTTATGTTCAATTATAGATTAAAATTATATCAAACTGAAAAGTATACATGCCAAATATCTTGCAAACAAAGAATCGAGGCAAAATAAGCCTGTCCACTTTGCCCCGTGCTTGGGGCAAAGTGGTTAAAATAACTTTGGTTTATTTGTTGGTTTCCTGTGCAGATGTCTTGTATTTTTGCCTTCTTGTCCCCTCTTTTGTCTTCAGAATAGAACATGGGACAAAACAATGGTACCTAACACAAGAAATCGGGATTACAAGTTCTTCAAAATTGAGCAAATATCACTAGGGTGACTGCTTAGCTCTGGTCTCCCCTACATACTACTTCTTTGCATGCACACTCTACACATACATACATTAGGCATACGAGCATTAGTCTGGCACAATATCCCGGACACCTGCCGCCACCTATGAAGAAACAGCGCTCGCCACCTAACGGCTGCATCAGACACAGAGTTCACTGACCCCCTGATCCAGGCAACAATCCTTGAAATTGCCCTTGATTAGGTACCCTATCCCGGGTTACATTAGCCCACAAAGAACAATATTAATTTTTCTTTACGAGATCTTCTTAAGAATTAAACAGATGAAACACACCGGGAATGCTGCTCCGCACATCAGACTCGCTAGCGAAAAGAAACTCGAGCTTAACATTTCACAACCTGTATCTCGACTACAAGGGCCTGGCTGCTCCCCAGTCAATGGTTAAAATTATATTTAAGGGCCTTAAGCAGTTGTTACAGGGTCCGTGAATATTTCAAATCGATCCCGTGTGTTCAATGGGCCTATTGCAACAGAGGCTGAGGCCTCCACAAGATGAATTCCACCCGAGCCCAAGAACCGATTTGGCCCCACTTTCTGGGAGCAATAGGAGGGAGCGGGTACAGTGCTCGGTGGCTCGGTCATCGGTTGCCTACAGGTATGTTCCACCACCTCCTCCAAACTCCTGTAGGTTCTTGTTTGAAGAGTAGAATTTTCTGCCCTAGCTCTCTATTGAACAGTGGAAATTAGTAGTTTCTACAGCTTTGGGAGCAGCTTGGAGGAGGTTGGAGAAGATGCTAGAACATGCCAATAGTCTCAAAAAAGTACAAGTAGGTACCTCAATGCAAAAGAATTGCTCTTTTTCTAAGTGTTTTATAGGTGACAGATGATGTCTGTTCCCTGAACTACAAATCCTGATCAATCAGTGAGCCTAGAGCTTGTTCCAATTCAGCCTTTTCAAGAATGATTTGCTTGTCAAAGTATTCTAAATAGTATTGCCTATTCTAAAGAAAGGACAACACAATTAATAAACATTTGACCCCATGGGTGGTTGGTCCTATTGTAGAAGCTCCTTTCATCAGTCAATATTTTGATTGCAACAGTATGTTTACAATAAGGCCCTGTGGGAAGGCCTTGAATGGGGGCTGCCCACTGGACATACCAGGTCAGTATATGTTCTAGAGAAATCAAGATTTTTCTAACAAGCTAATCAAAGTTTTTTCTATTAAATTTCAAGAGCTTTCATCAAGTTGCAAACAATAGAATCAATGTAGTAATTTGGTTCCTATGCCTGCACAGAAGCACTCGACTCCCTGAAGCTGTATAATGCCTGCAAGCATTGCAACAATTATGCCAGTGTTACATGTTGACAGGCAACTTGAATAGGGGCAGCCCACCAGGGTTTCCAAAAAACTCTGATATCCATTAGTCACTTGACACAAGTTGAAATACTCTGTACCTATCAACCTAAGCATAAAAACGGATCACCTACCTTAAAATCCGCCCCAACATCAGTCAGTCTCCATCCAGCCAAGCCTGCAGTACACATAAAGACTTGAACTATTTGGATAGCACATTCCAAAAAGGAAATACAAAACACAAATCTGAATAAGCCATGACGACAAAAACTTGAACAAGGAAGCCTTTAACTTTCAAAAAGTTCTAAATAAATCACTTTATGTATAAACTTGAACTTTTAACATCATTAGCACAGGATTCGTTCACAGAATCGTTCTAATACATAGTTTTCCATTCCCACCCAGACACTGCACATATAAATGTCCATATATCATAACCTAAGCCTTCTGTGTAATTTAGTTCTGACTTCACTCCATAAAATAACATCATCGACTGCCGCCCACCCATATTACTGACTTGATTGCCCTTCTTTAATTGCACAGCGTTGCTTGCGTAGGTAATCAAGCAAACTGAAGTGTTGAAAACCAGGGCAGTTGAAAACTTCCTTGTTGACAATATAAAGCTATTACTAAACAAATTGCAATGCATATTTCAAATTGAAATGCTCAAGGCCATAGAAATGCTGCTGCCGTTTGAATTTTGCGCGACTTCTTTTGCGTACCAGGTCCGAAGGTAGAGGTATTTTACTTTACCCAGAAAACCTCTATTACCTCAACTTTGCGCTTTGTTGCGTAGTCAAATATTTCTGTTTGAGACGGGACAAGCCATAGGATACGAACACGGGGAGGGGCGGGGGGGGATACAGGGTAATCATCCCTTCAAATTGGTAAACAGAGGACGTCCCTCCCTCAGACTCGACCGATTATTACCATTCGGCATTTGTTGTGGCACTTAAGGCAGGAGCATCGCCAAGGAACTTTTTACTGGCGGTGGGAGGAGGACAAACCTGGGACTATCAAAGGCGGATCCAGGATTGCCGATCGGGGGGCACCTTCCGGGGGGCGCCATCCGGACCATGGGGGCGCCACTTATGACCGGCAAAACCTATCAGGTGGGCGCCAAATCCTGTCGGTGGGCGCCGACTTTCGTATCCTGGGGGAAGCGACACTTCGGGGGGCGCCATCGACCTTTCAGGGGGCGCCGAGGGTCGATTGGGGGGCAGGTGCCCCCCTTGCCCCCTGGATCCGCCTATGGGGACTATGGAGGGAGGGGGTGATATCCTCGGCTCCCATATAGGACGCCAATTTTGAGCATGATGCATCATGGTAAAATGCATAGGCAGATTTAGGAGCAAATCTTGGAGGGGCCAAACCATTGTCTTGGGGGCTAAATCGAGAAAAAATCGCGAGAAAATAGTATTAATAAAGAAAAACGGCAAACATTTTGTCCTTTAGGGGCGCGTATACGCGGATCCAGGCAGGGGGGGCAAAGGGGGTACGTACCTCCCCAATTGACTCTCAGGCCCCCTGAAATGGTCACGGCGTCCCTCAAACCTGAAATATCGCTTCCCCCCACAGGATGCGAAAATCGGAGCCCACCGAAAGGATTTTGCGCCCACCTAATAGGTTTTGCCGGTCAAAAGTAGCGCCCTCCGGTCCGGATGGCGTCCCCCCCACCCTTCGGGAAGGTGCCCCCGATCGGCAGTCCTTGATCCGCCTATGTTGGGTGGGGGTGCAAAAGATACTATTTTAGGCTTTGGTGGGAGCCAAGGACCCTTGTGCCTTCCCCCTTAAATCCGCCAGTGTTTACCTACATATATACCACCAACTTCAGACATTTTGCACGTCTCATGGGCAGAGATGGCCGACGCTACGTTACGTTACCGAATTACGCTACGTTAAGTTCGATTTTGGCCAAAACTACGTTACGGAATTACGCTACGTTATACTTCATCGACTACGGAATTACGGTACTTTAGCTACGGCTAGGGTAAAAATATATCGTACTACGATATCAACATTTTGTTCACACATTCATACTTTAACACGCGCATTGCGGGGTGGTTCTTCGATTGCGGGGGGGTCCCGCCCCCAGAGGACCACGGTGGTGAACGGACGGCGTTGGGTGCACACTCCTAAATATTTGAACCATTTTTGTGGTCATTTAGGTGGGTAAACTGCCGTTGCGCTGGGAACATGTATATTTTGGCCATTTGACAAGTGTGGACACTTACTCCTACTGGAGCGATGATGATTGATTTGCCTGTGGAAATCGGGTGGTGGGGGTGTTCGAACACCCCCTCGGGTTTTACCGGCGGCACGAAAAAACGGCGCGAGGCGCCGCCGTACCTGGCACATCTTATCCTTGATCAATTCTGCAGCTTTCCCCAAAATTTTAAGGTTGGTCATCTCAGGTCAGGTCACCAGTGCAGGTTAAGTGATCTCAACCTCAAAAATGTTTAAGGTGCCATAAGTAAGAAAGGGGTGAATCTATCGGATTGAAACTGATACCACATACTAGGCCTACCGTGTACCACAACATATATTCTAGGATTTTTCATATCGACGACCAGGTCAGGTACGGAGCATGACCTCTCCGTTGGCAATGCATGGGGAAATCAGAAATTGGGCTGTACCTATTTGTGTAGATAAAGCTGAGAATGTCTTCATATTCCCCAAATCGTAGCATCCTGGGCTCCTTTCTAGCTTCCTATTACAATGTTTTACCTGTGACCTCTGAGAGGTCATCTGGGCTACTTCAGCAGATTTTCAGACTTGGATCAATAACTTTGCAGGAAATGACGATAAAGCTTTTATTTTGAAACCATTACGTTGAGATTGCTACTACGAGTCGATCAAAGTGCATATTGACTTTGCTAGATTAGATAGTGACCTTCACCTGACCTGATGTGTGACCTGGTGGCCTGATGTGTGTGATCAATGGTCGGGAATTCTTGTCACCAGTTGAAAAATATAAATCGAAATCAACCGAATTCCAATTTTTACATGCCCAAAAATGTGTCCGTGACTTACATCATCCACAAAAAAGGTCCCGATCTTAATTGACAGCGATTTGATGCATTTCCTTAAGTTTGTTGAATAATTTCTTAAGTTTGTTATTTTAAAGTAATGGTTTGGTCGTTACTTTTTCAAATACTATCACTTCTATTTCAAATTACAGCAAATCGCTCCCTAAAATACTTAGTACCGCGATTTATATCACGGGAAGGTATGCACATATGTGGCGTAACATGCTTTCGCAGTCCGCTACGATACACTAAATTCTGGCGTAGTGCGCTACATAATTCGCCCAGCTCCGCTATGTTTCATTTCCAGAGCTACGGCTACAGAAAAATAATTTCGTAACGTAGCGTAGGCCATCTTTGGCGGGGGGAAGGCCCGGGGGACGCAGGGCGCATCCCCCAACTTGCGAGTTAGAGGGGACATCCCCAATTTTTTTATTTTGACATGTTCGCATTCTTCCCCTAAACCTGCGTGAGCTTACGTCAATGTTCAGGCAAAGCGCATATGTTATTAGCGTTTTCAAACGGCCACGCTGGTAAAAATCCTGTATAGGATTGTAAAGGATTCCTACACGAATGGAAAATCGCAAAGGTCTAAGGTGCATAGGATTTGCTTGTCCCATGCGAGTCGCATAGGATAAATCACATGGGACCAAAGTGCATAGGATTTGCTCGTCCTGTGCAAGCTACATAGGATTTGTTAGCCAAATGCAAGGAGAAAAGGATTAGTTCCAAGCAAGGTCATATCATAGAGCTTGTAACTGATACTATGTGTTCCAAATACATCCACGGATAACGAAAGCCAATGATCACATATTGGAACAGTTATAATTTGACAGCACTACAAGGTGTCTATGTGAATTGACCTACATAATGTATCAACCGAGCTTTCAGTATCATCTTTTTAATTTTTGTAATTGTCATCGGTGCTGCCCTTCTCCAAACATCCTTACCTTACCCGGGGCTGAGACAGCATTTGCGCCTGTGTGGCTGCGCTGCCTCGCCTTGGTGTTTCTTATCCCAATCCCTCATACTCAACCAGGGACGGCGGTTTTCAGGGGGCAAGGGGTGCAATTGCACCCCTTGAATGTTTTAAAAGGGCGCAGAAGTATCTTTTAGCACCCCTTGTTTTGGCTTGGTCCAGGGAGGCACCCCTTCCCCCGGATTTAGCCGGCGCCCCCGGCCGGTCAGAGAAAATCAAGCCTAATCACCGCCTACCTAAAGAGGTAGGATCCTCTATGAGAAATACAGTGATTTTCAGATATGAATGGTGCCCCCTGACATCAAAACTGCCCTCTGGACAGTAAAAGGCGGCCACTCGCCCTGAGAAAAGGCGCCCTCTGGATTCCATAAGCGCTCATGGATAGCGTAGGCGCCTCCTGGACAGCAGAAGGCTCCTCCGAAGAAGAGCAACAGCGCCCCTGGATATAATATGCGCCTCCTGGTTAGCACAGGCACCCCTGGACAGCAAATTATCAGCATCCCCGGAAGGATCGATGGCAGCCCCCGAAATTTCGATTAGCAGCTCCCCCTTCTCAGCGTGCGAGTTTCACCGCCTCTGGGATAGAGCTAAGGTACATAGGATTTGGTAGTCCTATGCAAGTCGCATAGGATTCATCGCATGGGACCAATAAACTGCATAGGATTTGCTAGTCCTATACAAGTTACACAGGGTCTGCTAGCCAAACGCAAGAGGAAAGGGTTAGTTAGTTCTAAGAAAGTGTATAGAGATTTTATGATCCTGTATTGCCCTATGGGCATAGGTCCATGAGCGTTAGCAGGTCGGCTGGAGAGGGGGGCAAGCTCAGGTCGATAAGTAAAATGAAGATTTGTTTAAATGTTAAATATTATAAACATTAAAAAAATATACAAAATTGTAGGTGGGTCGTGGAAACGGTTATGCGCAAGTATATGAAGGTACAGTGCAAAGTTCAAGGATAGTTAGGTAGGTAAGGTACACTTCAGTCCATTACGTGTGCTCAATTGCTGCAATGTGTTAAAGCCAAGCTGCAGCCGCCCTGGCGCAGCTGCTGTAGTAGACGCTCGCATCCATAATGTGAAGTCGTCAACGAAAAGTGCATGACGTATGTCTTCGGGAAGAGTGTCTGCAATATCATTGATCATAACCGCAAACAAGACTATGGAGATCACAGAACCATGGGTTATGCCACTCTGTTGCTGATACTAATCCGATACGACTGAGTTTACGCGAAATCTAAAATACCTATCTCTCCGAAAATCAGAGGTAAAGCATCCCATGTGGCCTCGCATGCCGAGTCCAAAGAGCTTCTGCAGAACGCCCTTGGATAGCACAGGCGCCCCCATGGAATGAAGGCGCCCCCTGGGGATGAAGGCGCCCCACCCGAAAATCTTGCACCCCTTCTCGAAAATGGAATCCGCCGTCTCTGTACCATCCTATCCTACACCATCTCCTTCCATAGTATTCTGACAACAATCCTCATAGTGACGACGTTGGAAGCGCCACTGCAATTAATTGGAAATGTTTGATAAATAAAATAAAACATATACAAAAAACAAACGATAAACCTTGGCAGCCATGCACCATTGGGCCGAGGCATAAAATATAGATTATGCACCCTCACCATTGCGTTACTTTAAATCCTTTCAAGGGCACTTAAAGCTAGACGTCATAAAACACTGTATTACTCTCTGCAAGAGATACACGGGGTTTAGCCAGCCGACCTGTGGACTACCCAGTATGTACCGATTACCCACCATATATGCAAAACCCTTATTTCGTTGGCCCAAATATTTTGAACAATATTCTGACATTTTGAACAGCTTTTCCATATCAACATTCCATCTTCGTGTAAAAAATCCACGTATTGCGCACGCCACAAAAAACGGATAGTTCAGTTTATTGAAATCATGTGGGTTGTTGCTGATGTGTTCATTTGACAATAAGCACAGGCTTTGTAGCACAAATACGTCACTCTTTGGTCGAAATCGGTGCAGGACTGAAGCCCTCCTTTATAACTAAAACACTGCTAGGAACTACTACCTCGGGCCATTTCTACCATCATCGCCATATTTTATATTATAAAGACTTATTATTTCTCATTTAGGTACAATTCGACAAGCTATAGAAGACTCTAGAGGTTCTCTGGAAATTTGTGCCCAAATCACAAACATTCGTATGTAACGACAGACGATGACTGTAGATAAGTTGGCCTCTGAATGCTTCACACCGTCCAGCTCGGACCTACTGAAGTGGTTGAAACAATGCACGGAGTTGATCCAAACACGCCTTGGCGGAGTATTACGGCAGACAGCACTCCGCCCGGATAGAAAACCAGCGGGACTCTCCCGGTCCGCGGACTGACAACTGTCCCACCCCGGCGGTATAAATACAAACTACCGTATATAACAAACTACTGCCCCTCTTACATCACCACCCCGCCGGAGCAGCCGTCCCGGGGTTCTACCGACCGCGGTCCTGCGTTATTGCTCAGTGCCCACATAAAATGACTCCCGCAGTTGCCAATACGTAAAAATTATACTCCATAACAGCACTATTCCCGCTGAGTACACGATAAGGCCGCAGCGCCAGAATACTCAGCTCCGAACCTTCTCCCGCATCTACCCTGCCCTGGTTTATGGCCGGTCCTATTCTCTCAGACTAGACACTGCGAAACTATACTTGCATTACAGCCACACTGAAGGCACCGCGTATACCCAACTAATTACGCACTGCACCTGATACAGTTTTGTGCATGGGCAGGTTGTGGGCTACCGCACCAGCTGCTGGCTAAATACTTTACCACAGCGAGAAACAGAGCATATCATTCGACTAGTGTGAGTTTGAAATAGACAGGACTCCAGTGCCCAGGCTATAATACCAATGCCATTTATATTTCCCCGACGCGAACACCACCACTGCGTTGTAAACCGGCCGCACCGACACTCCAAACTTAAATGAAACAGAACATGATTTGATTATGGCCATCGGGCTGAATTTACGCCGACCGCAACATCATGGTTTCCGCAAATTACCACCTCTTTACCAGAGGAAACACATGGGAAATAAATGATCGAATCATCTTAAATATATAAAACTGGTCACCATCAAGCTAACAAAACTGCAGCATGTACCGCTGCGCGCCCTCTTATCTGCCGGAAATGAGACCACGAGTTTGATCATGGAGCGGGGCAGCCAATGGCACTGCCCTCAGTTACCAGTGCCACAGCGGCTCTGGGAGGTACCGTGCGCGTCAGCTCGGCCGGTTTACTCCCACTCAGGGGCCGCGGCTCTGGGAGGTACCGTGCGCGTCAGCTCGGCCGGTTTACTCCCACTCAGGGGCCGCGGCTCTGGGAGGTACCGTGCGCGTCAGCTCGGCCGGTTTACTCCCACTCAGGGGCCGCGGCTCTGGGAGGTACCGTGTGAGTCAGCTCGGCCGGTTTACTCCCCTCTGGGAGGTACCGTGTGCGTCGGCTCGGCCGGTTTACTCCCACTCAGGGGCCGCGGCTCTGGGAGGTACCGAGTGCGTCAGCTCGGCCGGTTTACTCCCACTCAGGGGCCGCGGCTCTGGGAGGTACCGTGTGCGTCAGCTCAGCCGGTTTACTCCCTCTGGGAGGTACCGTGTGCGTCGGCTCGGCCGGTTTACTCCCACTCAGGAGCCGCGGCTCTGGGAGGTACCGTGCGCGTCAGCTCGGCCGGTTTACTCCCACTCCGGGGCCGCGGCTCTGGGAGGTACCGTGTGCGTCAGCTCGGCCGGTTTACTCCCCTCTGGGAGGTACCGTGTGCGTCGGCTCGGCCGGTTTACTCCCACTCAGGGGCCGCGGCTCTGGGAGGTACCGAGTGCGTCAGCTCGGCCGGTTTACTCCCACTCAGGGGCCGCGGCTCTGGGAGGTACCGTGTGCGTCAGCTCGGCCGGTTTACTCCCCTCTGGGAGGTACCGTGTGCGTCGGCTCGGCCGGTTTACTCCCACTCGAGGGGCCGCGGCTCTGGGAGGTACCGTGTGCGTCAGCTCGGCCGGTTTACTCCCACTCAGGGGCCGCGGCTCTGGGAGGTACCGTGTGCGTCAGCTCGGCCGGTTTACTCCCCCTCAGGAGCCGCGGCTCTGGGAGGTACCGTGTGCGTCAGCTCGGCCGGTTTACTCCCACTCAGGGCCGGCTCTGGGAGGTACCGTGTGCGTCAGCTCGTCATAACAGCTCTTGCCGAAGTTGATCAGCTCCGTTATCTGTAAGAAGGGAAAAGAGCAACAACAGGCTGAGAAAAACTCAGCCCAGGGTTAGCCTAAAAAAAAAAAAAAAAAAAAAAAAAAAAAAATTTTTTTTTTTTTTTTTGGCGCAAGCACGAAGTTACCTAGTTAATTCATCATAATAATCAGGTGACTAGCCTTGGTTTGGTAGAGTACGTCTGTAAGCCATAAAAAACAACTAACAGTATGAATAGCAATCACTTTCCCAAAACAAAATTTCCTCACAATTTTCATCGGACGCATTCTGAGGTTTAGTTATTGGGGAGTTAAGCCCGCGACGGGGGAAAGTACAGAGTAAATGCATTCGCATTTCATCATATCAGGTAATTTGAAACAGATGTGACCTAATTTTCCCCTTAATGGCTTGGAAAATAAATGTCTAGTTAGTTAGCCGCACGGGACGTTGCGCAACGCCCTCAGGCGAGGGGTGAAAACGCCGAGACGGGGTCAACATAGGGGAGAGCAACGTCCCTTGCTTGGCCACGATTGAAAATCGAACAGGCGTTTAACGTCTTATATTTTTTCCGAGAGGATTTTTATCGTTATGGTGTTCCCATCTTGGGTAATATATAATTTTCATCCCATGTTCAGCCTTTTTTAGAAGGCAAGACGTTCTGCTTTTGAGGGTGATTTTTAGTTTCAGCCCAGATTTGATCCCAGCTGTTTTACTCCGATTTAATCACATTCGATAGAAGCATGATATATAGCATTGTTCCTAAACAATTTAGGCTCTTTTTGATTACTTTTCACCTTTTTTAACGGTCAATATCATGTTTTGGAATCTTAAGTCGTTTCACAAGACTGATCGCTAAAAGTGTAGAAAAACGGATCATTTCAGCGTCTTGCGCACCTTCGAGACGTCTGAAAACCCATAAAATTGATCCAGAAATTGTGATAAAAACCAAAACAAAAGCGTGGGGGAATGATAAAACAGCATCTTACGATAAACACCAATTTAAGAACCAGGCTAATGCTAGCTTTGCCCGTTGCAGCATCTAGTGTTAGCAAAAAGCCAAGGCCGGAGACGCCTCTTGCTTAAGCCGGCTCTCGTTTTTGCGCCGACCTCTTCCACATCCTCATTCACTACAGCTCCCGCCCACCGGCGGCGTTACCTTGATGGCGACGTCGCCGTCCTGGCAGCGCAGCGCCGGCTGGCTGACGCTGCCGGGTCCGCCGCACACCGTCATCACCACCTGGTACAGGTGGCCGCCCGCCGGCTCCCGCTCAATCTGAGGCCGACACTCGGCCAGCTCACTGCCGCACACCGGGCAACGCCGGGTCAGAAACTGGCCAAACTGGGCCCGCTCAACCTGAGGCCGGCACTCGGCCAGCTCACTGCCGCACACCGGGCAACGCCAGGTCAGAAACTGGCCAAACTGGGCCCGCTCAATCTGAGGCCGACACTCGGCCAGCTCACTGCCGCACACCGGGGAACGTGGGTCAGAAACTGGCCAAACTGATCCCGCTCAATCTGAGGCCGACACTCGGCCAGCTCACTGCCGCACACCGGGGCAACGCCGGGTCAGAAACTGGTCAAACTGGGCCCGCTCAATCTGAGGCCGACACTCGGCCAGCTCACTGCCGCACACCGGGCAACGCCGGGTCAGAAACTGGTCAAACTGGGCCCGCTCAATCTGAGGCCGGCACTCGGCCAGCTCACTGCCGCACACCGGGCAACGCCGCGTCAGAAACTGGCCAAACTGGGCCCGCTCAATCTGAAGCCGGCACACGGCCAGCTCACTGCCGCACACCGGGGAACACGGGTCAGAAACTGGCGCACACCGGGGAACAACGGGTCGGAAACTGGCCAAACGGGGCCCGCTAAATCTGAGGCCGACACTCGGCCAGCTCACTGCCGCACACCGGGGAACGCCGCGTCAGAAACTGGCCAAACTGGGCCCGCTCAATCTGAGGCCGACACTCGGCCAGCTCACTGCCGCACACCGGGGAACGCCGGGTCAGAAACTGGCCAAACTGGGCCCGCTCAATCTGAGGCCGACACTCGGCCAGCTCACTGCCGCACACCGGGAACACCGGGTCGAAACTGGCGACACCGGGGAACACCGCGTCGAAACGGCCAAACTGGGCCCGCTCATCTGGGCCGACACTGGCCAACTCACGCCGCACACCGGGGAACGCCGGGTCGAAACTGGCCAAACTGGGCCCGCTCAATCTGAGGCCGGCACTCGGCCAGCTCACTGCCGCACACCGGGGAACACCGGGTCAGAAACTGGCGCACACCGGGGAACAACGGGTCGGAAACTGGCCAAACGGGGCCCGCTAAATCTGAAGCCGGCACACGGCCAGCTCACTGCCGCACACCGGGGAACGCCGGGTCAGAAACTGGCCAAACTGGGCCCGCTCAATCTGAGGCCGGCACCCGCCAGCGCTCACTGCCGCACACCGGGGAAAGCCGGGTCAGAAACTGGCCAAACTGATCCCGCTCGATCTGAGATCGACACTCGGCCAGCTCACAGCCGCACACAGGGGAACCCAGCGGGCGGTGGGGTTCTGACCTGAAGTGGAGCGGGGGTGGGGCGTGGCGGTGGGGTTCTGACCTGAAGTGGACGGTGCGGATGAGGGTGAAAGTGCCGGGGCTGCTGTGAGAGAGCAGGCGGACCGCCCGGCTGGAGACCAGCACGCGCAGGTCGCCGGCGCCGTAGCTGAGCAGGCTGGAGTGGGCGGCGGCGGCAGTCTCCGGCGGCCGGCTTTCTCCCGGACACAGCAGCTCGTACGCTACGTATCTGTCCGGCGGGAGCCAGCCATAGTTAGCGGGGTCAATACGCAGGATGTACAGCCACTCAACACAGAGACCACTTTCATCATCAGAGGTCCTTCGTCTTGGTGATCGACATGTTCTTCAACGTTCTGGCGATTGAAATTAGTAAAACATGTATAACAGCCCAGTCATCACTTCAAAAGAATGAGACTGTATCTTGGATACAATTAAACTCTTAATTGCGTTCAGTATTTACCTGTTGCAAATAATTCCACAAGTAATTATAGACCACAACCCGTTTCTCGTGCTTATTACATCACGCCATTTGAAGGTGAGTCGCATCACTCCAGGGGCGATGGGCCTCACTTCCCCGGGAGATGAGCCTCACTTCCCCCGGGGAGATGAGCCTCACCTCTCTGGCGGCAGTGAGTCCCACCTCTCTGGCGGCAGTGAGTCTCACATCTCTGACGGCAGTGAGTCTCACCTCTCTGGCGGCAGTGAGTCTCACCTCTCTGGCGGCAGTGAGTCTCACCTCTCTGGCGGCAGTGAGTCCCACCTCTCTGGCGGCAGTGAGTCCCACCTCTCTGGCGGCAGTGAGTCCCACCTCTCTGGCGACAGTGAGTCCCACCTCTCTGGCGACAGTGAGTCTCACCTCTCTGGCGACAGTGAGTCTCACCTCTCTGGCAGCAGTGAGTCCCACCTCTCTGGCGGCAGTGAGCCCCACCTCTCTAGCGGCAGTGAGTCCCACCTCTCTGGCGACAGTGAGTCTCACATCTCTGACGGCAGTGAGTCCCACCTCTCTGGCGACAGTGAGTCCCACCTCTCTGGTGACAGTGAGTCCCACCTCTCTAGCGGCAGTGAGTCTCACCTCTCTGGCGACAGTGAGTCTCACCTCTCTGACGGCAGTGAGTCTCACCTCTCTGGCGGCAGTGAGTCTCACCTCTCTGGCGGCAGTGAGTCTACTCTCTGTAGTGTCCACCTCCTGGCGGCGGTCTCCCTCTGGGGGAGTCCCTCTGCCCCACCTCTCTGGCGACAGTGAGTCCCACCTCTCTGGTGAGAATGAGCCCCTCCTCTCTAGCGGCATTGAGTCCCACCTCTCTGGCGACAGTGAGTCCCACCTCTCTGACGCCAGTGAGTCCCACCTCTCTGGTGACAGTGAGTCTCACCTCTCTGACGACAGTGAGTCTCACCTCTCTGGCGGCAGTGAGTCTCACCTCTCTGGCGGCAGTGAGTCCCACCTCTCTGGTGGCAGTGAGTCCCACCTCTCTGGCGACAGTGAATCTCACCTCCCTGGCGGCGGTGAGTCCCACCTCTCTGGCGGCAGTGAGTCTCACCTCTCCTCCGGGCCACGGTCTGTGATGGTGAGCAGCAGCTCCTGTCCATCGCCGTCCTGGGCGCTGAAGCGCGGCAGCAGTCCGCCGGCGCCCTGTACCACACGGATCGGCCGCAGTCGCGCCGGTGCCTGTCGACTGGAGCTACCGGCACACCCACACACCGGTCACACACCCGCAACACCGGTCACACACCCGCCCACAACACCGGTCACACAACCACCGCACCCACACACCCGCCCACAACACCGGTCAGATACGCGCGAAATCGGTCCCACACCCGGCACAAACCACGGCCGACCTCACCTGGAGCTGGTGTCTCTGACGGCGTTGGCAGCGCCGGCTGCCAGATCCAGGATTCCCACCGCCGGCTTCGTCACCGTGCCCACGATGCCCTTTCCGATGCCGGAGAAAAAACCCTGTAGCGAAAGGTGAGGTTAAACCCTAGTGAACAGGCAGGCTCAGCACCGTTTACGGCGGTCTCGATAGTCGAGACCAAAATAATGATAGGCTTCAAAGAAAGAAAAAATGCATCAGACCATGCAAAGCATATCGTAGCCCTGATCACAGTTCGCAGCAGTCCCATCTGCCCCGTCCAGCACTGACCCAAACGCCCTCAGCGGAAGCGCCCTGGATGGGCTGCACCACCAGCGAGGAGGCGCCGCCCCACAAGCCCAGCGTGAAGCCCTTGAGCCCGGCCAGCAGGTGGTCCTCCGAGCGGGCCACCTGCTGCGAGCGGATCCGGCGCCGGGAGTCGTCGTGCTTCTCATCCAGCGTGGCCCAGCCCACCGCCTCGGACAGAGAGCCTGGCGGACACGGGGAGGGGGGGGGGAGGGGGGGGGGGGGGGGTCAGAGCCAGACGTACAGCCTCCGACAGAGAACCTGGCGGACACGGGGAGGGGTCAGAGCCGAACGTACAGCTTCTGGAAGAGCCCGGGAAGGTCAGAGCCAGACGAACACTCTCCGATCGAGGGCATGATAGACGGGGTGGCAAATTGTAGAAGAGACAAAAAGTCTTTTAAGATTTGAAGACAACAAATGAGCTGATCATCCATTTCACAAGGCCAATAGGAGATCCGAGCAAAACACGAGGCGACACGATTAAATAAGTGCTGAGTTCCACACCTCCAGGCTAACTCGTCTGACACCCCGTACATCAGAACAGGCGGCAGTGATCTGTCTGCCTCGGTCTGTTCATTTTGACAGAGGAGCCCTGGGCAGCTGCCCGGAGCCACGCTCGGCGTGAATGGACGCACCTGTGACCTTGGCGGTGGAGTTGGCCACGCCGTGGGTGACGCTCTTGACCAGACCGCCGACGTCGCCGTCCAACACCAGACCCGACACACCCTCGCTGACGTCCGAGATAAAGCCCAGCGGGTTGCCCAGGAAGTCGATCGAGCCCAGGATGATGGCTGCCTGTCCCTTCAGCTCCTGGCACGCAGTCACAGACGGGGGTCAGCGTAACTGGTGAGCGTTTGTTGTGATATGTTCAGAGTCGGTTATGACTGGATGAGAGACAAGGGAGACAGACGGGCGAGGCATTTACTGCAACTTCTCTCCCTAGACGTGCTGAATAATTTTGTCATCGCAATACTAAATACAGCGTGACGTGAAAAGTTCTGCGCACTTATATTGAAGACGTTTTATCTTTATGACGACAAAAAAGCAGGTTCCTCGCGTCTCTGAACCATCACGACCACCCACCCTTTTGTAGTGTTCGAGGATGGAGTCGAGCAGTTTGGCGGCCGTCTCGAAGGGATGGCTGCGTATGAACGGGTCCAGCTCCACCTGGGCGGCCTCGAACTGCACCAGCCGCCGGCCGAACTTGTCGCGGACTGCCGCCAGCTCCGCCGGTAGCCGCGCCGAGGTCAGCACGCTGAGACGCACCTGCCGGCCAGGGACAGGTCACAGTACAGTATAGACCTGGACAGCCAGGGACAGGTCAGCACGCTGAGCCGCACCTGCCGGCCAGGGACAGGTCACAGTACAGTATAGACCTGGACAGCCAGGGACAGGTCAGCACGCTGAGCCGCACCTGCCGGCCAGGGACAGGTCACAGTACAGTATAGACCTGGACAGCCAGGGACAGGTCAGCACGCTGAGCCGCACCTGCCGGCCAGGGACAGGTCACAGTACAGTACAGACCTGGACAGCCAGGGACAGGTCAGCACGCTGAGCCGCACCTGCCGGCCAGGGACAGGTCACAGTACAGTATAGACCTGGACAGCCAGGGACAGGTCAGCACGCTGAGCCGCACCTGCCGGCCAGGGACAGGTCACAGTACAGTATAGACCTGGACAGCCAGGGACAGGTCAGCACGCTGAGACGCACCTGCCGGCCAGGGACAGGTCACAGTACAGTATAGACCTGGACAGCCAGGGACAGGTCAGCACGCTGAGCCGCACCTGCCGGCCAGGGACAGGTCACAGTACAGTATAGACCTGGACATCCAGGGACAGGTCAACACGCTGAGCCGCACCTGCCGGCCAGGGACAGGTCACAGTACAGTATAGACCTGGGTAGGGAGGAATAGGTCACAGCACAGACCTGGGTGAAGGGACGGTCACAGCACAGACCTGGGTAGGACTGGTCACAGTACAGACCTGGGTAGGCAGGGACAGGTCACAGTACAGACCTGGACGGGGAGGGATAGGTCACAGTACATAACTGGGCGGCGAGGAACAGGTCACAGCACATACCTAGGAAAGGAGGGACATGTCAGCCTATACCTGGGTAGAGACGGACATGTCAGCACATACCAGGGTAAGGGAGGGACAGGTCGCAGCAGAGGGTGCACGTTGCGTAAGCTAACTGCGGTGACCTGCATCAAACCAAATAGATAGTACCTCCCTATACCTCTTACAACCAGCGTTTACACGGCGCTCCGTGATTCCAGGAGGTTCTGCAGCAGCCCTCCCAACTTGAAAAGAATCACCCAACATCTCTAACCACCAGCTCTAGCCACTGCACCACCAGCCATTCCCACGTCAAGGGACTGACCTTTTTGAGAGCGAGCTCCAGCCGCCGGAAGTAGTAGCGGGTGTTGTGTGAGGAGGTGGCTGCCCTCAGGGCTCGCTGGGTCTCCAGGTCCGACTCCTCCAGCTGGTCCACCTCCGACCTGCCGCGCACACACCAGTCCCAGTCCCGGTCCCACACACACACCAGAGCCAGTGGTCTCATAGACACTCACACCAGTCCCAGCAGGTTTCACGGACAATCACACCAGTCCTAGCAGGTCTCACAGACACTCAACAGTTTCAGCAAGGGTCACACACTCAGAGTTCGGGGATCACATACCAGTCCTAGGCGGCTCACAGTTCCGTCACCACATAGTGAGTACTGGTTTCTTAAACACACGCTGCGTCCTCACCACCACGCACCGGTCCAGTGGGTCTCAGAAATACACCAGAGTTCCTGCCACCTCACAAACGTCGTCTCAGAGACCAAAGTCTGAGAAAATGTTCAAACACTAAAACTCATTTACGGGCGACAATCTAGCACAAGGCTCTATAAACAGACATTGCCCCAATAAACGTATGTTTCATGCAGCCGACCCCTGGAAAAGTGACATTATTTTTCCTATGGAATTCGCAAGGTCTGAGGGTTATTGCGGGCCACGCTTATAACCAGTTGAGTACTCACGAGTCCGGGCTGTAGCCGATCAGGTGCAGCAGATGGTACAGCAGCCGCTCCTCTATGGTCAGCGTCAGGTCCCGCACCGACACCACCAGGTGCTGCGGCACACAGGTCACAGAAACGTCACACGTCAGGTCCCGCACCGACACCACCAGGTGCTGCGGCACACAGGTCACAGACACGTCACACGTCAGGTCCCGCACCGACACCACCAGGTGCTGCGACACACAGGTCACAGACACATCAGACACATCAGGTCCCGCACCGAAATTACCAGGTGCTGCGGCACACGTATCACATCGCACAGCTCAGACACACGTCAACAACGTTAGATGCACGCAAGCTGATTTAAATTATGGATTCACCTATAGATATCTACTAATAATGAAATATCATGTTCAAGTTTGATAAGCATATTAGTGGATGTTGGATATGCAGCGTAAACGCAGCTGAACTATTAATTCAGGATCCAATTAGTTGGCCACAGAACCGGACAACCAATATTTTGGAGTTCTGCGATCTCGGAAGGCACTGTCACCCACCGGCAGCAGCAGCGACGGGCCAGCTCACCTCGAATATCTGAGAGCGCGGACTGCGGCTGGGCAGGCGGTGGGCGGCGAAGCAGACGGCCGGCAGGTGGCGCCGCTGGTCCCCGGAGGGCGCCGGCGTCAGGTGGAGGGCGCACGGCGCCGCCGACTCCGGCAGCTGGCAGTCGGCCTGGCGCAGCACGGGGACCAGAGTTATACCACCGCAGCACACGGAACAGAGTTACACTACCGCAGCACGCGGACAAGAGTTATACCACCGCAGCACGCGGACCAGAGTTATACCACCGCAGCACGCGGACCAGAGTTATACCACCGCAGCACGCGGACCAGAGTTATACCACCGCAGCACGCGGACCAGAGTTATACCACCGCAGCACGCGGACCAGAGTTATACCACCGCAGCACGCGGACCAGAGTTATACCACCGCAGCACGCGGACCAGAGTTATACCACCGCAGCACGCGGACCAGAGTTATACCACCGCAGCACGCGGACCAGAGTTATACCACCGCAGCACGCGGACCAGAGTTATACCACCGCAGCACGCGGACCAGAGTTATACCACCGCAGCACGGGGACCAGTTATACCACCGCAGCACAAGGACCAGAGTTACACCACCGCAGCACACGGACCAGAGTTATACCACCGCAGCACGGGGACCAGTTATACCACCGCAGCACACGGAACAGAGTTACACTACCGCAGCGCAAGGACACAAAACAACCGAGTCTATTAGCAGTGATGAATCAAGTCATGGAAGAAAAATTTATGCAGGAAAAGGGGGTTGGTGCCCGCATTCTAATCCCGTCCCTGTCTGGGAGAGGAGTTTGGTTCCGCGCTCCTCCGTAGCCCTTGTCTAGCGACCATTGCCCACCACCGATTGAAGCCAGGACGGGGCAGCAGTCCCCAATCCACGTAGTCACCTCCGATGGCAGATGGACAGTGGTTCTAATGTCCCGGTCCCAATACTGGCGAATACTAGGTAACGGAATAAAAAGGAAAAAAACATCACGGGATCTAGTCATCCTATATTTAAGAGCCTTTGGAAATCCTATATAATCACCGTGGGACAAATATCCAGCGAGGAATTAAGTTCTTAAAACCTCTTTCTCACACTATCGCGTCATTAATTCCTCCACAGAGTTGGAGTTCTCAGCTGACAAATTTCCCTGGTCGTTACCTGCAGCAGACGAACGCTGCCATCCAGGGCCTCCCTGCCGGCCACCGCCCGGTACTCGGCCGAGATGTCACCCAGGTACAGGTACAGCAACTCCGCCGCCGGCGCCGCCGACACCAGGCTGACGCCCACGCCTGCCAACAGGCCCAGCCCAACATTAACTCACGGCTGCCAACAGGAACAGCCCAACGGTAACCCATGCCTGCAGACTGGCACACCCCAACATTAACCAACGCGTACAGACTTGCACAGCCCAACATTAACCCACACCTGCCAACAGGCACACCCCAACATTAACCCACGCCTGCAGACCAGCACAACCCAACATTAACCCACGCCTGCAGACCAGCACAACCCAACATTAACCCACGCCTGCAGACCAGCACAGCTCAACATTAACCCACGGCTGCAGACTGGCAGAACCCAACATTAACCCACGGCTGCAGCCTGGCAGAGCCCAACTTTAACCCATGCCAGCCAACAA